>OZ038492.1:22079162-22154162 GCA_964036315.1 Acanthosepion esculentum | reverse complement strand
CGACCATATAAATATGGTCGGTACCGGAAGACAGGGAGGGGAATCACGAGATCCAACTAGAGACTCTGCCCGACTGCGACTTAGTCAACACATTCTCCCGGAACGTCTTCCCAGAAATATACAGAAATACTATATGTAAATATTGTGTACACTTTCTTGTTATAATACATTCTTGTTCTAAGTACATTTTGTGTTGCATTATTATTCCATGCATTAGTCGAGATTCAACAATGAGTCAAGACTCAACAAAGTCTTACTAATTAATCTATAGCTGGGGTGAGATGAGGCGGATTCATACTATTCCCAAGGGTATTTGTGTGTAAGTGAATACAACAAACCTATTGAGAATTGGAACTCAGATCTTCAATTAAGAATTCCAAGCCATTATCCATTATACCACCTGGACATCGAAGCTTACAGCACCTGGTCATCTCAAGCAGTCATTCATCTAGGTACTGATCAGGCTTGATATTGAGTAACTCTGATTGTACAGAAACCAATGGTTCAACATAATATGGCCATAAGCCACATCCTTCCTAAAATCTCATGGAATAGCACTTTAGAATCACAAAGACAGAATTAAAACCAATAAATAGTATTACAAAACTTGAAGATTAGTACATGTATCTCTGAGAGAAAACAATGATATAATCAAGATGTTGACATTCCACACTACTTCAAATAAAAGGTTAGGAAGGAAACCTCCATCAATACTGGAAAGAGTGATAACAGCTACTGGGCTTGAGAAGAGAAAAAAATGACATAATCAAGATGTTCACATTCCACACTACTTCAAATAAAAGGTTAGGAAGGAAACCTCCATCAATACTGGAAAGAGTGATAACAGCTACTGGGCTTGAGAAGAGAAAATAATGACATAATCAAGATGTTGACATTCCACTTGACATCAAATAAAAGGTTAGAAACGAACAATAACTATGAGTGGATTTGTGTAAGTTATTTTTCTGAAAAATAGAAAGATTTTTATAAATCAATGGATGCCGAACACTTCTGTATAAGGAAATGGCTAATCTTTCCATGTGTTTCTTGAGTTGTTTATTCCAAGGAACATTAGTAAAAAAAGAAAGAAAACACTGTGAACTAGATTCATATTAATGAAATAAACAAGCTAATGTCACTTTTGAAAATAGAAAAGAATCAAACTATATAATAATTATCAATGTGTATTTATTTATATATTTCCTGTCCCATCTGTAGTGGGAAGGGAGGTTAATCAACTTAAGAGTAAATTTATGAGTGATTATTTCCTTTAGTCGCTTTAATAATCTATACAAATATAATATTTATCTGCATTTAGACAAAATTACTTCCCAAGCAAAATCAGTTCCTTTACTCCTACATTTCTTAGATTGCAATCTTATTTGTTCAAGCCTTTCATGTGAGGCACTCAGATACCTTTATATATGAAGCCATCATCTTGCTTCAAAATTATCTTGAAATAGGCTTTGTCTTTACTGACTTTGTTGTTCTGTTGCTAATCTTTTTCATCCAAGAGATATTTCCATTTCACAGTTATATTAAACATAAATTTTTTAACATGAAAACAGATTGGGCAAAAAGTGATTTACATAACACCAGGAATAATCAATGAATCATAAATACCATTAAATATCTACAAAATATAAATAGAACAAATTATTTAAGTGGTTCCTTGGCCTTTATTTTTAGTTGTGAATTCTTTATGTGCACTTTATTGAATCTCAAGACATTGTTTCAAGACTTTTGTTTCATTGCATATTCACTATTAAAACTTTCTAATAATTGCCGTCATTTTTATGGCAAAAGTACACTAGTATATAATATATATACATATATATATATATATACATATATATATACATATATATATATATATATATATATATATATATATATATATATATATATATATATATAGAGAGAGAGAGAGAGAGAGAGAGAGAGAGAGATAAAGCCAAAACAAAAGAAACTATTGGTAAAGCTTTCAAGTACAATGTAATCAACACTGAACATTTAATAAACTTGAAGCAGCTAAAGAAAAAGAAACAAAGAACAAAAAAGAAACAAATAAAGACATAAGTAAAAAGACAGACAGCTTGGACGAGGCAATAACCAAAAGTGCTCAATGTCTTTATCAAATAGGCATAGATAGATAAGCAACATTAATCAACATACCTACAAAGAGACTAGATTCAAATCATTACTCCAATTTTTTACACAGAATGATTGTCAGATAACAAGAACTATTAGTTCTTGTCATTTGACAATTGTTCTGCATAAGTAACAATTTGGACCTAGTCTCATAGTGCCATTTCATTGGTTAGTATGTGTGTGTGTATGTCTGTGCTTGTGTGTGTGTGTATATATATATATATATATATATATATATATATATATATATATATATATATATATATATATATATATATATATAAGTTGTATTTTTAGGAGTTTTATCTTTTTAATTTCTTAGCCAAAGTATTATCACTTATAAAATAATTACTATTACTTGTTCCACCTTAATTTCAATTTCTGTTTATCACAATTCTCAGACTGCCAATCTACAGCCAATAATAGGCAATGTGGATCAGGAATAATGAATAAGCTTTGAAAGTGGGATAAAAGGTAACTGAAATTAAGATGAAAGATATACTCTTTTGAAATGAATAGCAATTAATTATGCTTCATATAAGAAATGAAAAAATATTACTAATTTTAGAAAGCAGCACAGATCAGACATAAAAAATGTAAGCCACAGGCAAGACATGAACTTTTATCCTTTTTCCTTAGGCACCCTCTCTTAACATGACAGCTGCTTTTCTAATCAGGCCATGGAAACTTCTGGTTGCAGTTATCCAAATCTAACCAAATAGACATTTCTTATCTTTCTCCGTCAACTGATATATATTTCTTTTATTTACAAACTAGAGTTGTATTAGTAGTAATATTATTTTTCAATAATTTCTTAGATTAAACTTTGTCAATTATTAGGAAGATTTTTAATTGTAATTCATCTTAATTTCAATTGCTTTTTATTGCAGTTCTTATACTGACAATCTCTGAATTAAAAAAGAGGAAAATTTGTTTAGAATCAAAGAAAAGAGTACCGAACTGTGACATAATATCCCTCCTCCTATATGGCAAAGAATGCTGGACAATCTCCTCACAGATGAAGAGAAAACCGGAAGCAAGAGAAATGTTTCTCTACAGAAGAAAGGTGAGTATAAAAAGGATTGAACATTTGACCTAAAAGGAAGTTTTAAGGTAAATGGAATAAAAAACAGACACTTAACTTCAGAAATAGAAATTTTAAATTTCTAAGGCACCTAATGAGGAAAGAGGGCTTGGAAAATTTGCTACTCACAAGATAGATTGAAGGCAAGGGGTAGAGAGGAAAACAATGCATAACTTACCTAGAAAGCTTGAGTATATGGCTGACAGAACAGGGTTTAGTAGAAATAACAAAAAAATTTATTAAGTCTAGAAAGGACAGGAAATTGTGGAGAGCCATGATCACCAATTTCCTAAAGAGGCATGGCACATAGAAAAAGAGTTAGGATAAGAGGTAACTGAAATTAAGATGAAAGACATACTTATTGAATAATTAATAAATGACACTACTTCATCTCAGAAATTAAAAAAAAAATCAATATTACTAATAATACTACAGATGATTAATTAATGTTTCAATATTTTCCATTTTCATAAAAGAATTTGCAACACTTTTCTCCTGATTGTTTTCTAAAAGGAAAATCAAGAATATTGTGGAAAATTTTGACATGTATATTTGCAATATAAGGCCAGATAAAAACTCCTGTATTCGTTAATGTCTTCAGAAAAAAGAAAATTGAATAGAATCAAATAAAGATAAAGACTGAATTCATGTTTAGAAAATTAAAGAAAGAAAAATTGCAAAACTGTTATTTGATTTGCTCGCCTACAAATAACTCAGCACTCAGCAGTGAAATGTTGTTATCTAAGACTAAAGATTTGAATGGAAGTTAAATAAATTCCATTGGACAAGATATAAATTGAGTTAAGATGGCAGATAGAATTTTTCCACTGAAAATAGATGCAGTAGTATTGATACTGAATTAATAACAAACTGAATGTTCCATCATTTATCGCTTTGCTTGTTCATATTGCACAGGAGAATGCGAGGTTTGTTATTTATTTGTTCCTCTCTCTTTATTTTATTCCATTTACCATCATGCCTCATTCAACATGGCAAAGCATTTGTTGATTTACACATTACAAATTCTTTTTTCAAGGAGAATAAAACATCTCAATTCACATCTCATTTTGGAATCATTGAAAAAAATGCTTGTTTTATTCTGTAAATACAAATACACTAATATCATTGGGGTTACTAAAATTACTTGGGGCATTAAAATCACCTTGGACATTAAAATCATGGAGGACACTAAAATCACCTAAGAGACTAAAATAATCTTGAACACTAAAATCATTGAGGTCACTGAAATCACAATACAATCATGTTGAGCACTAAATAATTTCAGGCACTAATAATCATCTCATGCATTTAAATCACCTAGGGAATTAAAATAATTTCTAATAGAATTATCATCTGAGACATTAAAACCACCATGGGAATTAAAATTATTTCAAATGCTAAAATTTTCTCAACCATTAAAATCACCAAGGGAATTAAAATCATTTTAAACACTAAAATTGTCCCAGACATTAAAATCACCTAGGGAATTAAAATAATTTAAAATACTAAAATCATCTCTCGCATTAAAATCAAAAAGGGAATTAAAATTATTTCAAACTCTAAAATCTGCTCAAGCATTCCCACTATAGGAATTAAAATTATTTTGGATGCTAAAATCAATTATCATACAATTGTCATCTCAGATATTAAATCCACCATGGGAATTAAAATTATTTCAAATACTGAAATCCTCACAGGCATTAAAATCGCCTGGGGAATTAAAATTATTTTGAACACTAAACTCATTTCAAGCATTAAAATCACCATAGCAATTAAAATCATTTCAAACACTAAAATCACAATTAAGAAGTGCAAGAAAAGAAACTGTTAGCATGGAACTTATGATGTCATCTTGCCATATCAATTGTAAAATGATGAGGCCTAGTTACCAATCTAGTACTGCATTTAAATTCATAGAGTCTAGATACCACAGAGAACAATTGCAATTGAAAGTTTTTATAGAAAAGATAAAGAGAAGCTACATTATGGCTTTGAGAAAGTCACTGAAGATGAGATGCCAGGTCAGGACCAATGACATTGCAAATTATTCTTTGAATTTTATCAAGAATCTCTAAATTCTGGAGCACCAAACCAGATGTGGCACCAATATTCAAAGCATGGTTGACTTATAAATGTGTAAGTTAGATTCAGGAGAGGAAAATTGTCTAGCACAACACAGTGAACCAACTTTCCTATCAGCAGGCCTAGCAATGGATTCAATATAATCTTTCCACTTTATATCAGCGGAAAACATTAGGCTGAGAAGTTGCAGTGAGTCACTGGAGGTTAGCATCAGCTATACTGATGAAAGGCAGAAAGGCTTCTCTCAGATGATTAATAGAGAGCAGAATGTTTATAAAAAGAAATAATGTCAGATCAATATATACACAAGTTCCAATATAAGAAATATTCAAACTCCATATTAATAAACTGTATATCCTCTTTGGGTATTTGGAGGTTGTCACAGAATATTATTTTTTACATTTCAAATGAATGAACACTTTGTGAAAGTTGTTTTGGAAGGTTTCTTTTCTTTTGTATACAAATACAAACTTGTATCCTTCATGTGAGACAGAGTTTGTATTTTGTAGTATGTTGGTACAGAGAGAGAGAGAGAGAGAGAGAGAGAGAGAGAGGGAGTAAGAACCCCTCCTTTTTATAGCAGATGGTTGTCCTGATTAGTTCATTGGTGATTAAAGGAGTGAACCAGCCTGTTCCATTTTCTGGCAAAAGGGTAGAGAGAACTGACTTAAAAAGTCCTCTGGCAAGTGTGATTAATGCAAGTAGGATTGTTGTTTGCTTTGGTACAGAGTCTTTGATCTTTTGTTTTGCTTAACCAAGTATCTGGTTTTAAAACTGATGTTAGTTGGTAGACCTGTCCTTAAGAATGCAAGTGTTAATATTTATAAGGTGTTAAAGAGATAATAAGTAGATGATACTTTTCAAGGGATTTAAGAAATATTTTTATTTTATTTATTAATCTTAGCCTACTACTACAGGTATTAATAGAGGCCAGTCTTCTCGCATCAACTTGTTAATGCCCACTGCCTCCCAAAATAGAAAGACACCTATAATTAATACCAAATTTTTTATAATCCTATAACTAATATCTTACTTATTTTTAGAAACTTATAATTAATATCATATTTTTATTATAATTTTTATGATTAATGCCCAGCACATACAATGTACCCTATATCATCCAAAATAATAGACTCCTGAAGATGGCGACAGGGTACTTGGCTGAAATGTTGTCTATAATAAGAAATAAGATCTATAAAAATCAAGATTAGAAAAATAGTTTGAATAAATTGAAAATGTCAAAATTTATTGACATTTCTTTATCTAGAAAATCAAAACAAAGTTGGGAGGAAAAAAAGTTATTTCCATTTTGACATCTGGTGACTTTTAGTGACCTTGTGGGTCAGAACTATCTATTTTTCCATTCTTTTTCTGTCCAACTTACTCCTACATAGGAATTTGCCTCCCAGAATATACCATATATTCTCATGTATATGCCAAGAAATATGTGACAAAAAAACTGGGCTACGCTCATATTTGAGGTCAATATTTTGTTGATTTTGACCAACATTAAAAATCAAAAAGTGCCAAAATATCAGAAGTGATTGCTTCAAAATCAAACACTGTTTACTTAGATTTTAGAAGCATTTTACAGTACTAATTCTATATTTATTTTTTCAGTTTGTCCACCATGTGAGTGTCAATCTCTAGTTAAATTTTACATTTATTGAAGCTATAATTATTCGTGTTTTTATTTAATCTGTGAATTTCATTCATTTATTTTCTACTCAAGATTTTATTCCCCTATTGTATGAAATATGGGGATCAAGTTTACTATAGTAAACCTTAATAACTTCACAACAATATATAGGGTGAGTGCCAAGTTCTCCAAGTTTCTTTGTTCATTGCCATATATAATCAAACCACATAATAATTATCAATGTGTATTTATTCATATATTTATTTATATATTTCCTGTCACACCTATGGTGGGAAGGGAGGTAAATCCACTCAAATTAGTAAATTTATGAGTAATTACTTCCCATATTAATAATCTATACAAATAAATTTATTACATTTTGTAATTTATTACAATTTTTTTTATCACAAGTTTTCATTTTCCTATTGTACGATATATGGGGATCAAGTTTACTTAAAAATGCTTTAATAACTTTGCAAAAATAAATCTACTTGTAGGACACTAAATGGTTTCCAAAATTTTTTCAAGGCACATATTTTATTTCATTTGTTTGTTAAATAAAATCCTGTTACATTCAGAAGATGGTGCTATTGTTGTCTGCGTGAAGAAAGGAAACAAAAATTTAAGGAACTTTGAAGCTCTATAAAACAGGAAAATAAAAGTTTGTGCAGAAAAATACATTCATACAAAAATAATTCTTTTTTACTAGTGAATATTGAATTAACAATGTTTTGAGTATAATAATGACTTTTCCAAATACAAGTCCTACTATTTAACCCATATCTGGGGAGGAGAAGAGATGGATTCATACATTTCCCAAGGGTTGAACTTGGCTCACTGAGTCATCATTCCAAGCCATTATACATTACACCACCCGCACATCCGCTAAGTGAAGTCAGATGCAATAGATGAGGGTATTCTTTTTTTCTATGCTTCATGTACCTATATACTTTCAGAATGTTGACGGTCATGACTTTCCACAAATTCCTATATTTTGTAAGTTTTAAAAATGTTTGTTTTTTTACTATCCCTTCTACTACCTGTACTACCATCACTTTACACAAGTGCATTAGACAGTTTACTCGCTATTCCCTCTGTCCCTTTTGCTTTTGATATGTCCTTTGAGTGTCACATTTTCCAAGCCTTCTTTCCTCATTATGTGTCTGTGGCAGTGAATGAGAAAATCAAGTTTTATCCAGGAAAAGAATTTGTGTTCTTTGTGGTGCTGACAAAAAAGAAAATCCAAATCAAGATCAGGTCAATGTCAGTAGGCCTTGAAATATGGTAATATTACCCCCAATAAAAGTACTCTACTTTGGACCACTGAGGAGTTTCTAGTTCTTTGTGGTTGAAGAGGTAGAAACTCTCCAGCAGTCCATGCATTGCGAGTTGTGGTGTGAATTTTTACACTTTTGATTTACGGTGACGGTATTTTCTGGCATCAGACTTGTGGGACTGATTTTTAGACCTTGGAATTATGATTTTATAGATCTAAACCTCCCTATTGCTACTTACCATAGTCTCCAAAAAATTTCAACTCTCTCTTTCTTCTTCTAAGTATAAGTGGCCTTTTTGTTTCCATTTTCCTTAAAACTTCACATGCGTGCATGTCTTCCACAGACAGATCCTGACAAATGCTCAGACATGCTATATTCCTTAGTTCCACGAGTCCAGAGCTTCACAGCTAGAACCTGCCACGTCATGTACACAGTATTAACTCATCCTCATTCCCTTCATATTGCATTGGTAAAGAAGAAGTTTCACTCTTACAACTTCTTCCTTAGAACTGTTATGTTGTGGAACAGACTCCCAAAAGAATACTTATCCAATCACTACACGCTTAACTTACAGCCAACTATTATTTACCAAACATATCGTCATAAAATGCACCTCTTATTCCCTTCTTGTATGCTCTTACAACATTGTCATTCAGGAACCCTCAACTTTGATTGGCTCTTGAGCAGGGCCGGATTTAGGCCTTAAGAAGCTCCTGGGCAATTGGTATTTGGTGGCCCCTTCATTACATATGTTTCTAAAAAAAATGATATATTTTATCCAAAATTAAGCAGACAAAATTATGCAAAACTAAAAAAGCTACATCAAAAATCTATATGTATATAAAAAAGATGCATCCAAATCTAAAGGGAGTCCCTATTGAATTTAAAAGAGCCACTCCAACTAGAGGAGCCCAAATATTCTAAATTGTTTCAAATTAGTTCACAGGAGCCCTATTAAATCTAAAAATAAAGAATTCTTCTCTGTACTTTTGTCAGGGCCCAAGACTGATGGGCCCTTGGGGATGCCTCCTATTTTGGGGCCCTGGGGCTGCTGCCTATACTCAGCCATATGTAAATCTAGCACTGTTCTTGGTTTTTTGTATTGGGTGAACAATAGTAGTAAAAAGAAAAACCTTTTGATTTGATTTGTTTGTTTAATGGCATATCAATTTCTTATGGGTCATTTAATGCTGAAATTTAATTTTCTTGGGAACTTTGCAGTAATAAAAATGTTATTCTGCTTTCACAACTGAATACATGGTAGATGATACTCAGCTTTTGTGCATATACATGTTTATGTAGATGGGATTACTAGAGTTGATGATATGTGTGTTTTATATTGTAGTTTTTTGAAGTTATATTTTGGAATACAATTTCATTTAAGAAATTGTAGAATATTATATGGATTAATGTCATGAAGGAGTTCTTTCATGTTGGTTAGTTGGTAGTTATTTAAACAGATTTGGTTGAAGTTACTACAATTTGTTAGTATGTGTTTAGTTCTTGGCATGCCATACAGATTGGAGGTGGCTCTTGTTTTAGAATATAAGAATGTGTTATGATGGAGTGTCCGATATGAAGTTTGGACATTATTATTTCATCTTACCTTGTTTTTAGGGTTTGATGCCATTCTTCGATAGTAGTTTGGATGTAGAATTTGTCATTTGGGTAACTGGTTAATATTTTCTGACATTCTTATTTGATAAATATGTTAATGGTTAATCTGAGGTCTATATAGGGGATCTTGGTGTTTGAACTATCTTTCGAGATTGATGCATTTTTGGCAGATATTCTATTCTAATTAAAAGTTTTATAATTAGTGTGTTATCATTTTTTTGAGTGTTGTGAGTACTGACATAGAATCAGAATACATGTTAAATTCTTTGTGTTTGCTTGCAGTTATGATGTCAAGAGGCAAATCTATGGCCACCACTTCTGTACTGAATATGAAGTTTTTATTTGGAAGTCGCTTCATTTCTTTTGTTTTCTTGCATATGGCTGCACATCTCACTTTGATACCATCTTTTGATCCATCAGGGTAGATAGGAAGATTGGTTGAATAACTATCAGTGATAGCTTGTATTTTTTCATGGAAGATGATGGGATTGGTTATGTTTTTTTGGGGGGGGATTTAGGAGTGTTTTTGGCTGTTTTATTGTCCATGGTGGTGACTTGGAAATTATAGATTCACAAAGTGTTGCTGTGTTTATTTGTGATTTGTGAAGAAGTTTGGTCATTTGTAGATTATATGTGTTAATGCATTTTTCCTCTTTATTAAACAGAGTTGTGTATTGAGGATACATCTGTATGTGGGATTATTTGGCCATGAAAATATTTTCAAGTAGTACTGTAGGGCCAGTTTTTTTACATCTTACTTTTAGTGGAGGTTCATATGCTTCAGTGTAGAGGCTTTCTTGAAATAGCAACTCTAGCAGAAATGTTTGGGAAACATAACATGAAAAATGTGGAAGTGCCTTGATAGAGTTCAAAATCATTTATACAGTCTTCCCCATTGACACTATATTTATTTTTAGTTTATTACTACTCTATCATTAGTTCCATGACTAAATGTTCAGATTTATACAGTCTTCCCCATTGACACTATATTTATTTTTAGTTTATTACTACTCTATCATTAGTTCCATGACTAAATGTTCAGATGATCTCTACTTTTCAGTTCCACCAGTTCAAACCTTTACAGCTAGGGCATGCCATGCCACTTTCACATAGTCGAATCACCCTCATTTCCTCCATATTTCACATGTAAGAAGGAAGTTCAACTGAGGTCCTGTATGGCTGTTTCTTTGGACAAAGTAAGATATGGTTCAATTGTTATCTATCCTCATTATTCTCATAGTCTTTAGTTCATTCTTCCTTCACTTGCATTCATAACACAAAACCTCATTCAGTAAATTTTTATTTTAAGTGGCTCTTCAGCCTTATACTGGGTGAACTATATATATATATATATATATATATATATATATATATATATATGAAGAAATATAGTCTTAAAGTGTGCTATATTTATTGGATAAAGTGCTCAATATCAGAGATAGAGTGTGTCTAAATATAAAAGTGAACATAGAAGTCAACACTTAGAGCCGACAGTCTGTTTCATGCTAGATGCAATCGTCAGGCCAGATTTGTTTGAACAAGTGAACTCAGTCAGGCCTGACGATTGCATCTAACATGAAACAGACTGTCACCTCTAAGTGTTGACTTCTATGTTCATTTATATGTATATATATATATATATATATATATATATATATATATATATATATATATATATATATATATATAAATGTAAAAAAACATGTTTAATACCAACTAGAATTCCCTGTAGGTTACCCAGATTGATATACACCTGAGAAGGGCTGGAGGGCATTACAGCCAAAATGTGATAACAACAACAAAGATGAGGATAATAGCTTAAATATAAATAGTGTAAATAACTTTTATCCCATTAATTCAGACACAAAACCAATGACTTGGTTATTTTTTTAATTTATGAGGTTTTATAGTTGGTTGTTAAACAGGTAAATTGTTAAGTGAGGTGTGGCTGTATTTCATACCATCCTGCAGGTGTTGAAAATTTAGTAAAAAATGTTCTTTTAGATGTTGGCTAAAAATGATTACCTGTGCGATGGTCTTTTTTTTTTCGGTTCACCAGTGATTTGTGGCATTATGAAGCAGAAATATTTCTCAAAAATAGAGTTCAGTCATTCTTGGTTATGGCTTCAGGCATTTTTAAAATAGTTTTTCTCTTCTGTCTGCCATGTGTTTATATGTGGAATTGCGTGTTGCAAGGGTTGGAGGTATTGTGGCAGAAACCTTGACCAAGAGACATTTGGATGAAGTGACTTTCGCTTCTATTGAATTTAAAACTGCATATCTATTTTCAGAAACTTAAATCCTACCATGAAGCCAGAACCATCCTTACGCATACACAGACACATACATACATACACATGCACATACATACACAAACATGCGTGCATGCATGCATGGATGTATTAGATTTCATTTAATTCTGCAAAGAGTCACTAACATTCTAATATTTGCTCTGACTGTTGAATTCATTTGTTGTACTGTTGATGCTATGACCACATTTCAACTGATCCATACAGCCTTCTTCAGGTGTAAAATATATTTTGAGAAGAATAATTAACATTCTAAGATTTGTTCTGACAAATGAACACATTCTTTTGTATTGCTGATCAGCTGATCCATTCTACAGCCTTCTTCAGGTGTAAAATATATAGAGTGATAGCCTTCCAAACTTCTGATAAGAATTATTACCATTCCAAGATTTGTTTGAACAAGTGAACTCATTCTTTTATATTTCTAGTGTTGTTGCCACATCATTTCAGCTGCATTTCTTCTTTTCTTTTCTTTTAATCAATTTCACCCCAAGCAAGGCAGTAAAGCCACTGAGATGCCAGGGATTAATGTGTGCAGAAGAATTAGAGAACAGAAACATTACTAAGGAGAAAGAACAAAAGAAGAGACAAAAGGAGACAGCAGATAGCAATTGACATTGCATTTACATTTTTGAAGATTAACATTCACTCAAAAGCATGGAGCTGAAAGGGAGTTCCACAAGCAAGAAGTTCAAGAAAAGAAACTGTTAGCATAGAACTAACCGACTCAAATGCAAATTAATGAGACCTAATCACCAGTCTAGTACTGCACTTAAATTCATAAAGTCTAGATACCATGGTGAAGAGTCTAGTACTGCACTTAAATTCATAAAGTCTAGATACCATGGTGAAGAGCATTTCCTCATAATTACCATGGAAAAGGCACAGGGAAACAACTTTACGGCAGTGGGAAAGGTGACTGAAGCTGAGCCACCAGATCAGGACCAATAATATTGCTGATTCTACTTTGGATTTTATCAAAGAGCTCTAGATAAAAAAAACAGTAGCACTGGGTCATATGTGGTAGCAATATTCTAAGCATGGATGAATGGTGGACTTATAAATGTGTAAGATAAATTCTGATGAGAAAAATTGTCTATCATAACACAGTGAACCAACTTTCCTAGGAACAGACCTAGCAATGGATTCAGTATAGTCTTTCCACTTCATGACAGCTAAGAATTTTAGTTACTTACTTGGGGGTTAGTTCCCTTACTTTAATTTTTGACTTCTATCCTTGGGTCTGGCCGTATAAGAAACAGAGAAGAAGCAGCAAAAGGGAATGAGACAGGTGAGTAGTAACCGCTATGAGTTTATCTCCTCTAAGCATGAAAAGCTAAATAAGAACAAGCTACTTCTGTGAACTGAAATACAGATAAGGTTACTGAATACAAAAACATGCCAGAAAAAAACCTGGAAGGTACAACACTTGAAATGTTTTGTGTATTGTAGGAATTTACCGGTTGTATGTTTGTGTGTATGCTTGGCAGTAAAACTGGAATGAACAAAACCCAACATATGGCATAACTGTTCAACAGCCTTTATTTCTGGTTGAAAGGGAATGCACAATTGTAGTATTTTACATGAAAAAAATGTGGTTTCCAAGTTAACGAAGTTAATCTGAGTGTGAAACTGCAAGGGGTGGTACAAGTCTTCTGCAGCAAGGGTTGTGTGTCATTTTTTACTTTGGTAGGTGTCTCAAAGGGAGATTTCTCTGCCAGTTCCCACAGGAGGAACAAGAAATCTGAAGTCAAGCTGCCAGGACAGGGCCACATGTCTTCTGAAGCAAGGGTTGAGAGCAGCTTTACAAGCTAGGCTTGAAGGTTGTGGCTGCTGTAAAGGGAAAAGTGGAAAAGAGCAGACCTTTCAGGTAGAGGCCACTGAAAAGGAAGTGGAAAAGAAGCCAAATAGGGCTTGGTCAGCATTTGTCAGGTCAGGATTCATCATTGGCAAGCATAATCTTAATGACATAAGATATGCAAATAACATAGTGTTGATAGCAGACATAGAAATGTAACTATAGGAACTGCTACAGAAGAAAAGTGAGAAGAAATGACTAAACATCAACTGCAAGAAGGCAGAATGTATTGTTGTTAGCAAAAAGGACAGCCCAAGATGCAAGCAATGAATTGGAGGTACTAAAATCAAGCAAGTACAAAATTTGAAATATGTAGGAAGTGTTTTAACAAAGGAGGGAAAATGTGACACCGAAATCCAAAGACCCACTGAAATAGCAAAAGATGCTTTCCAAAAGCTAAGCAAAGTATTAAGAAACTGGAAAATTTAAATAGAAATAAAGAAAAAAGTTCTGAACTGTTATGAAATA
Organism: Acanthosepion esculentum; assembly: GCA_964036315.1. Classification (NCBI taxonomy): domain Eukaryota; kingdom Metazoa; phylum Mollusca; class Cephalopoda; order Sepiida; family Sepiidae; genus Acanthosepion; species Acanthosepion esculentum. The sequence continues at coordinate 22,139,677 of OZ038492.1, read as the reverse complement.
TTGGTCCTCCAATATGGCAGTGAACGAAGTACAATCTGTTAACAGATGAAGAAGAGACTTGATGTTAGAGAAACGTGGTTCTATAGAAGGATGCTGAGAATACCATGGACTGAATGTGAAGTTTTAGAGAAAATGAAGACAAAAAGAACACATATACTTAGAATCAGAAACAGAGAGCTGGAATTTCTAGAGCACATAATGAGGAAAGAGGAGATTTAAAATTTGACACTCACCAGACCTATTGAAGGCAGGAGGGAGAGAGGAAAATGCATGACCTAATGTGCTTGTGTAAGTGGTTGTCAGAACAGGGATTAGGAGGGATAGCAAAAAGACAAAACTTACTAAGAGCTACAAAGGAGAGGATGCTGTGGAGAGCTATAATCACCTATATCCTGAAGGGATACAAAACATGGAAGAAGAAGTTAACTGTTTAACTTCTACATTTTATGTGAAAATACTTTTAATGCAATAAAACAGGTATATTTAAAAGAGACAAAAGGGAAACTTCAACTATTTTCCAAACACAAATCCTGCTATTTAGCCCATAGCTGGAGGGAAACCAGATGGATTCATAGCCCTTTGCCAAGGTTATTTGTACACAAGGGAATGCAACAACACTAATTGAAATTCAAACTCGGCTCTCTGATTTCTCATTCTGAGCCACCTTCTATTATACTCACTGTTCATTGGAGTTAAGCAACATTGAGTCTGGTCAATACCTACATGGGTGAGTGCTTGCAAATGCTAGGTGTTGTAAGCAGGGATGTGCAGGTGGAGTAATGGATAATGATTCAGAATTGGAAATCGGAGAGCCAAGTTCCAATTCCAATTGGGTTCATTATATTTACTTCCTTGCAAATACCCTTGGAAGAGGTATGAATGTATCTCTTATACCCCCAGCTATGAGTTAATTAATACAACTTGTATCAATAAGTCATTATTATCTTCCAAAGATTCTTACAATCTAAAATTTAAATAACCTGAAAAGATTTGATAACCTTAATCAAAAAATCAGTATTCTTCTGATGAACAACATGTTGTGCTGCCTCAAGCCTCCTCTTCACCTGTGAGGAAATTGTCCAGCATTCACTGCCAAATAGAAGGAATGATATTACATAGCAGTTCAGCACTTTTTCTTTGTTTCTGTTGCCTCAAGCCTTCTCTACATCTGTGAGGAAATTGTCCAGAATTTACAGCCATATAGGAGAATTGATGTTACACAGCACATAAGCACTCTTTTTTATTTCTACTGCCTCAAGTTCTCCTCTTCATTGGTGAGAATATTGTCCAGCATTCTCTGCCTAATAGGAGGATTAATATTACATAGCAGTTCAGCACTCTTTTCTTTGTTTCTGTTGCTTTAACAGTTGAACCCTTATCAATTCCTACAAAATTTTCCTGTTTAATATTGCATTTAGTTTCTGGAAGGCATCTTTTGCTATTTTTGCTATAATCTGAAAAGAAAAAAATTATTAGATCGCATGAGAAATTGTATAAAAAACTAAATAAAAGCACCTTGTCTATCATTTTTAATGAAATGTGCATATATATATATATATCCACCCCTTCACCATTGAAACTGTTAGATGTAGACGTCTCTTCTACTCCAATAGCTTCATGTCTCGCACATCTCGCCTGTGGAACTCCCTTCCTTATTCCTGTTTCCCTGACAAATACAAGCTCCAACTATTTAAGTGTAATATCAATCGACATCTCCTGTTGCCTTGATCTATCCACTTCCCTTCTCCACATCCTTTCACCTTTCATTCCTATCTGCTCTCGCTCCAAATCTTCTGTAACCCCCTTGCCTTGATCGATCCACTATCTTTCTCCACATCCTCTCCTTTACCACTCCTCTCTGCTCTTCCTCCAAACCTTCTGTAACCCCTTGCGTGCTAGTGGCTTCCAGCCTTACTTGGGGTGATAAGCTTAAAAAAAAAAAAATTTCTCTTTGTACATGACTTTGCCTGTTCGTATGTATTGGACATGCATATATCTGTGTTGTGCAGTGGTGACTTCCATTTGCTTGTGCTATCTAATATATGCACAAGCACACACACCCTCACACACATACATAATTTAACTGATTTTAAAATAAAACCTTGGAATAATATATTTCTCACCACTTAGTCTGGACAACACCTAACCTGTACTGTGCAATAAAACCTTAAATCATAAAAAGAAGAATAAATTCTAAATAATAAAAAGTTAGATAATTATAAGATTTTATTGTTTTTTTTTTTCAGAAATTAATCAGTAAAAAATAGAATTATTTTAGGAGATTTTTTTGTTTTTACTTAGCCTCATTTTTAAATGTTATAAAATTAAAATATACATGCAGACATGCAAACATACATCCACATGGATGATTTGAATAAAACTGAAATGAAGAGATCTGTGTTCTGAGGGTTAATTTCACTTTCTGGCAACAATCCCTGGTTAATAGGAAAATAGTATAAAGCCAAAATGTATGTCTGTTTGAAGTCCTTTTTATGATTTTTGTATTTAAACTGAATATGTTTACTATTAGACGTAGTATTTTAGATAAACGATTTAGATTTTATATTTGATCACATCTTGTAGTCTGTGAAGGGACATTTATCGAACAAATTGAATATTAAAAATTTTTCTTTCTATATTTACTAACTTTATAACTACAGTTCTCTCTGTTTTTCAATAAATCATTACTAGTCAATTATTTTTGTAATTATTTCCAATAAATTCTTTAAAAATAAGAAAAAATATCAGACTGTCGATATTATTCTACTTACATTAGAACAATTGCAGTTCCATTTTGTAAATCCATATAATGGATCTTATCTTATCCTTGGTTTTGACCCTGTCAAGGTTAACAGTATAGGTAACAGCTTTTTATGGAAGAATGATTGAATCAAATGTTTATGCACTATAGTAACCATAAGATTTATTGCTTTACATAATAATAATACTATACCACCACTACAATGACCCCACTACTAATATTAATACACCACCACCAATAATAACCTACCACCACCAATAATAACCTACCACCATCAATAATACCCTACCACAATCACTGTCAACAATAATAATGGTAATTTCTGTCTATATTTCTGAGATGATTATTTACATAATTCGGACTGTAGTCATCATCTTTATTACGATATTCACAATCTTTTGGCCAATCTTCAGGTGATTGGAATTTCGAACTGAAACCTTTATTTCATCTACCAGGGTAGATTGTTCTAGTTCCACATGCCATGCCTTTTCCAGATGTCTCACCTATTTCCCTTTAACTCAATGTCAATCATTATCTACTGTCTTCTTGATTGCTCTTCTATTGTTCTTGATCTTTAATAATGTTTCCCTTTTTTCTTATTCTTTCACACTCAGTTAACCACTTTTGTCTTAGTGGCTTTACTGCCTTGCATGGTGTGAAATGATTAAAATAATAATAAGAATACACCACACCCACCAATAATAATATGCCCCTACCACAACCAGTATTAATCATAATACACCAACCACTAAATATATATGACCCACCAACATCCTTTGAGGTTCAATTCTGCACTTGGTAGCCTTGAGGTTACCTTCCAGGACAAGTCTTGGATCTTTTGACATTTTCACGTGACACCATGTACAAAACTTAATTTGAAATCTGTTTGAGCAAATCCAGTACATGTCGGTGCCACCACAGATCAACTCTTCTTAGATAAAAGGTTCCCGATGGACATTAAATTCAATTCGGACCTCTGACATATCATGGCATGAATCACATACAAACACAGGCTTTTATTGAAACTCATAAAACAGAAGAGAAAAATGAAATGCAAACAATTGCTTGATGGTCATGATAAAAGTTAAGGAAAAGTTTACAAGAGACCTTCAAACCAAAATCACTGAAGATCTTGTGGGAATTTTCATTATTATATAATTGTTGGAAGTCTTCACACAGCCTTGTCGGTGATGAGTTATTTCCCACCCTACAGCCCCTTTCTCTGCAGACAAAATGTTGCAAGGTTATTGCTACCTTATTGCTATTTCCATGGCAAATGTTCAGACAAACTACATTCCTTAATTCCACTAGTTTAGACCTTTACAGATAGGACAGGCCATATACACAGGATCGAATTGTTCTTATTCTTTTTGTATTCCATTAGTAAGTAGTCACTTCCACTAAATGGTTCTTCCCAAGGATTGCTACATTCTGGAACAGAATCCCAAGAGGATGCTTCTTTAATCACTAGAAACTTAACCACTTTAAGTCTAGCATCAATTTTATTATCTATCCTAAATATCCTCATAATTTGCACTTAGTATCTGTCTATATTTCTGAGATGAGGTATTAGGTACACTATTTACATTATTTGGACTATTGTCCTCATCTTTGTCGCCATGTTTATCACAATGTTTTGGCCGTTGTACACTCCGGCCTTCTTCAGGTGGTTGGAATGTCAAACTGAATCCTTTATTTCATTCACTGGAGTAGACTGTTCTAGTTCCACATGCCATGTCTAATGGATGTCAGTTATCTCCTGTTAATTTCCCTCTGAAATTTCTCCACTGCCTTAACCAGGTATTGAACTTACACTTTTTGGGCCTTGTCACTGGATCTAACTAACGCGTTTATCCACTGTGCCATGTGTCCACAAAGACACATGGCACGCGTTGGTTAGATCCAAGGACAGGACCCAAAGAGTGTGAGTTCAATACCTGGTTAAGGCAGTGGAGAACTTTCAGAGGGGAATTAAGAGGAGATAACTGACATCCATTAGACATGAGGCTCTTTGTCTTGAACGTTTATTAGGACTTGGGATCACTCCAGATCTCAAGTGAAATGCATAATATTCATCATTACAGATCCTGGTAAAATGGGCAGTTCCCTGTACCTCTGCAGAAAGTACTTGACTGTGCCTGCCATGGTCCATTTTTGGGTACAAACATGAACTATTGCTGCAATATCTGGGCTGGAGACTCACAAATCTCAATTTCCAGCCTTGACAGAATTCAAAAACGTTTACATGGACCTGTGGGTGATGAATTATTCAAACCCCTACAACCTCTTTCCCAAAGATGAAATGTTGCAAGTTTATTGCTATTTTCATGTCAAATGTTCAGATAAACTACATTTTTTAGTTTCACCAGTTCAGACCTTTCCAACTCGGACCCAGTCATGCTACAGGGTAAAAATTTGAATGCTTCCAAAATAAAACTGTTTTATTTAATCACCATAGAGTATCTTTTCTGCCTGCCATCAGCATGGATGATGATAAACTCCAGGAAAGCAACACTCTATGCCTTCTTTGGATCACACTTTCCACTGACAAGAAGTGGAACGACTATATTGAAACAATTGCTTCATTTACTGCAAGGAAAGTTGGTTCACTGTGTCATGCCAGAAAATCTTTCTTGTCAGAATCCATCTTGCATATTTATAAATCTACTTTTCATCCGTGCATTGAATACTGTTGCCATATCTGGTCTGTTGCTCCTTCTTTACATCTCGTGATTCTTGACAAAATCCAAAGAAGGATCTGCAATGCAACCGATCCAGAACAGGCATATCAGCTTCAGTCACTTTCTCACTGACATGACATGGCTTCCCTCAGCTTGTTCTACAAATATTTTCATGGCATCTGTTGAGCTTTCTCCATGGTGCCCGATTGCATGAATTTAAGCATGCTACTAGATTGGCAACTAGGTCCCACTATTTTAATGTTGAAATAGACAGATGCTACTATCAATTCTACTCTAACAATTTCTTTTCTCACACTCTTCTTCTGTGGAACTCCCTTCTGTTTTCTTGCTTCCCTGACAACTACAATCTTCAAAAATTTAAATGCAACATCAATCATGATCTTCTGTCTTGAACACCATTCATCTTTTGTCCTTTCCTCAATCCTCCCTATTCTCAGTCTTCTCTTTTATTTTCACCTTCATTTCCTGTAACTCCCAACCCCATCCCTGCATACTAGTGGCATTAGTCCCTTGCTTGGGGTGAGATGATTAATAAAAATTGTTCTCATTGCCTTCATGTTTCATTGGTAAGGTGGAAGGCCTACTCAGATAGCTTCTTCCCTTGAACTTACTTTGTGGAACAGATCTCCAAGATGATGCTTCCCCTATTATCACGATCTTAATGTCTTCAAGCCTAGGGTCAACCATTATCTATCATACATTTTCTCATAATATGTTCTGTCTTTCTTCTCTTCTATACACACAACCTAATTTTGTAATCTCTACCATGAGTGGCTCTTGTGTCTTGTACTGAGTGAACGTTTAGTATAAAACTTCTATATTTAGGATTATTGGAGGTAAACTTCTGGCTGGTAGTAATTTTTCCTGACAAGCTCCAATCTTTATAGGATGTCAACACCCCACTCCTTGCCCCCATATTTCAGTTTCCTATGATTGGAGAATTCAATCCAGACAGGTGATTGAAATCAATCAAATTGCTTCCTGACCTCAATTAGTCAATTTCAAACCAATAAAAACAAATAGATTAAAAACTATAAAAGAGTTAGTGCCCTGGCATCCCATTCCAAGAAAATGTTGAAAACAGAATTACGAATTTGGCAGTTACAAATCAGACTTATGTAAAATGATTATTAACACACACACACACACACACACACAAACACACACACACACACACACACACGTGCATACACACATGCACATACACACGCACACACATCTATCTATCTATCTGTCTATCTATGAGGGTAAGCAAAAAATTATCCACACTATCACCATAGCATATCTTTAGGTTTATCACACTGCCTTCTGCTCATGCGTGCTTAGAGTTGGTACTATTAAAGAGAAAAGTGTATATATTAAAAAGAAGAGAGAAACCACAAGTGTTTTTGGTTGTAATATGGATTTAAAAAAAAAATATATTATGCTTTATTTTCCATCATTTTGATACATGCGTTTCCAGTCTCACGACCTTCATCGGGCAAAGAGTGGATATTTCCACATATTAATAAAAGGAATTAATTTTTCTTATGTTTTTCGATGTTAAACATTCTCGATGTTAAACATTCTCTTTTTTGTGTGGTAGTGACACAAATGTCTTCCTTGAACTGGCAGTGAGAAAGTTCTTCTGCATGAAGTTTAATAAAACAATTAAGATTGGTCCAAAAAAGGATGAGGAAAGATATCTGTATTCTTATCTTTTAATGACCTCTGTGTGATCTTAGATCTATTTCTCTTTTTTTGTATTGTGTATGTTTTTGTCTTCATACTTCTCCATACATACATACATACTGTCTTATGATAACAAATTAGTATACACACACACACACACACACACTTCCTATGCTGTGTAGGGTTCGCATGTGTGCTATTAGTATGCGTATATATACATGCATTCCCTCTCCATACATACATACTGTCTTATTATAAGGAATTACTATACACACACACATATACATACATACACATACACACATTTCCTATTTTGTGTAGGGTTTGCGTGCATGCCTGTGAGTAGTTTATTGTTTTTGCTAATTTGTGTATACAGATTTGTGCTCCACAGATACCTGCATGTGAGTGTGTGCACATGCATGTGAGTGGTTTGACCACTGTATTTGGTCACTATGTGTGCATGTTGTGTGCTTTTTTGTGTGGGGTTATGAACTATTTAGTTCTGGTTCAAATTTGTTTATGAAGTTTTTTTTCTTGTATTTGTATGTAAGAATAATTGTCTGTTTGGTATATTGGCATAATTTTAAATTCACCCTTGTTACATTTATAGATGTGTTGTGATACAAAGAGTTTTCTGTTGTCTGGTAATTTTATGTTGCTTTTGTGGAGGGAAACTCTGTTGTTTAGTGCTTGTCAGATACCTATATATGACTTCTTGCATTTTGTGCATTTGTGTATATAAATCACATTTTTGAAGTTGCAGTTTAAATTTTTATTTATTATGTATGTCATTTTGGGGTTTTCAAAAGTGTGGGAGTTTCCTTCTATAATGATGTCACAAACCCCATATCTTTTTTTGTTCCATTTTGTGACTCCCTGTATTGTGTGTTGGGTAAATTTAGATGAGGTTAATATGTATTTCAGGTTTTTAGATTGGTGTTTGCTTTTAATTATTTTGGTTGTTTTTACTATATTTTTCAGTTTGTCATTCTTGCTAAGTAGGTCTAGATTTTTTGTAATTTCTGTAAATAGTTCTGGATTGTTCTTGTTGTATGTTGAGACATATGCTAGAGGTTGTTTGACGTTACATTTCTTTGGATTTCATAGTTGGTCTAAAGGAATTTTTTTTTGAGTTCAAAACCTTTGTTTATTAGTGTTGTGGGGTGGCCTTGATTATTTTTTTAGAGTTTTATGTAGTTCTTCTCAGCATGTTTTCAGAGGTGTTTACCAGTCACTATAATACAAACCCTATGTGCTAGAGAATAGGGGATGGATTTCAGGCAGCTTTTTGGGTGATGGCTCTTGAAATGAAGATATTGTTGGGTGGTTGTAGGTTTGTGGTAGATATCTAAATGTTGTTTCTATTTCTAATGAGTATATCTAAGAATGGCAGTTTGTTAAACATATTCTTGGGTGAATTTGATCTTCGTGTGTAAGTTTTGGAGTAGAGTGTGGAATTGGTTAATATCGCCCCATAAGGATTTCCAGAAAATGAAGCAATCATCTAATTATCGTTTCCAAGATTTAGTGAAGTGGGTTTTTATATTTTCCCCATATAATTGTTCTTTCTTTTTATAGAGGTTTTTCTCTAGGTAAGCTAATGTTAGGGTTGCATATGTTGGTGCTATTTTTATTCCCATTGTGGTACCTCGAGTTTGGATATAGTTTTTTTTTTTGCCAAATTCAAAAGTGTTATTGTTTAGAATTAGGTTTATACTATCGATAATGAATTCCTTAGTGAATCTGGGATGTAGTGTTTATGGATATTTGTCAATCCAGAATGAGATTGCCTCCTTACCTAATTCATGGGGCATGTTACTATATAGTCTACTAATGTCAAAAGTTACCATAAGTGTTCCCGGATCTACTTTTTGGGGTATGGAGCTAAGGTAGTGAATATCGTCTCTGATGTAGCTTTTAATCTGATTGATTTAATTGAGCTGAAGGCCATGAGAAATGTGTAGCAAAATTATAGAAAATAAAGCATAATATATTTTTTAAAAATCCACATTACAACCAAAAACACTTGCAGTTTCTCTCTTCTTTGATATATATATATATATATATATATATATATATATATATATATATATATATATATATATATAATATCCAATGCTGATAGCATGACTTGGAATTTCATGCAAATTTGCAATCCTCAGGTGCAGACTATCAACTGAATGTTAGAGTGTTGTGAAATTTGTGTTCTAGTGGTGATGACTGACTTGTTTATTTTATTATTGTTGCCTATAATATTATAATTATTTATAATTTATATCATTCCAAATCTTAAGTTTGAAAGACAAAGAATTAAAAAAATAAAAATTAAAAATTATTTTAAATAAAAAATTTTTTTAATTATGTAAACACATTGTGTATCTACGGGGATAACTTTTTTTTAACAATAAAGATAAAATAAGTTAAAACAATGCAAACGTAACAATATGGTTCAACGCACCTTACAATAGTAACATCCAAACTAATGTAGGTAGAATTTTCCTAAATTTAATTCACAAACACTTTAGTCATTCTCTAACACTTAAAAAGATTTTCAACAAAAATAATATTAATGTAAGCTATAGTTGTACAAAAAACATTGATAATTATATATCACAACATAACAATAATGTATTAAGCAAGCACACAAACAAAACACTAAATAATAATCCTGCTAAAAGTCAATGCAAATGCTGTAAAAACATAATCTACCCACTATATATATATATATATATATAGATAGATAGATAGATATGGATATGATAAAAAAGCATACATATACAAATATATACTTGCACATACATATATATTTCTTTCTCATATGTTATAAAAACAGTTCTCAATGTTATATAACAGCGTTATTAAGTATATATTAGTGAATATACATAATATCCAATGTCGATAGCATGACTTGGAGTTTCATGCATATATATATTGTGTATTTAAGCAGCAATCCCTCATTTATATATGTTTCATTAAAGACAACACACAAGGTATTGCGATTAAGCTTTTTATTTCATTTTTCTTGTGTTCAAACAAGTGTTTTCCTTTCTGGACACAGAATGTGTAGAAACTGTTTAAGTGTCCTGTAATTCCGAACGCTTTCATCTATACTTTTAGTCATTATCAAGGATGATTTTAGTTTTGCTTTTTAATTGGATATATGGGTCATGTGTATGTATCTAGAGGTATAAGGTTGTTTTATATTCCGAACTGACAGGATTTTTAAAATTTTTTTATTGTATTTTTTGAATATTCAAATAATATGGTGTAGAATCAAAATTGTGGATAAATTGGCCAAAGTTCATGTTTTATTCTGTTTTTGTTCACATGTTTTTCTGTATCTCAGTCATTATCAAGAACTGGGTTTTGTCATTATAATCAACATGATTTTGTTGGCTACATCTTCTGGTATATTAAAAATATTTATATGTATAAAGTGAATCTGTTTAGAGTTCCAACTCCTGTAGGGCCACCCATGACTGTAAGGTCGAGGAGGAAGGATCAGACTGAATACAACGAAGACCCCAACAGTAGAACAGGCAAAGATCGACACAATCTCAACAGCCAAACTGGTGGAAAAGGGAAGCCCTAGTCAGGCTGGCATAACCAAAAGGCGAACCATGACAGACAAAGGCAAACCTTTTCAGTCCAATGCAACCAGGTTTGTCAGATCTTGCTTGTCTCAATCATCTTTGTGCCACCACAAAGGTGGTGCTTCTGGCCAAGTGTGGGCTTCTCTGTTGCACAGAGTTGTCCATCTAAATCAAATTCACATGAATGGATTCATCAAACTCTTTTTAATCCACAGTCATCTCCACCACTGCCACCAGGGAGGGGTAAAAAGGGAATAGAGAGAGAGAGAGAGAGAGAGAGAGAGAGAGAGAGAGAGAGAGAGAGAGAGAGAGAGAGAGAGAGAGAGGATGATGATCCCAATACTTAAATGCAAGCAGGTGTGTACTGACAAGTCTATTATTATTTATTATTTTATTTTGTTCTGAAATATTAATTTCACATTAAGCATGTTTCAGTTTCATGCCTTCACGCTGGCAGTGTTTCATTCATCCTGACATGTTCATTACGAGTACAGACATTTTTTTCATTACAAGACAAGCAACATTTTTACAAAACCTATCATTTTTGTTAATTTAAATATAACTTGAAGAAGACATTCTGTCAAAATATTGTTTAATATTGTCAAATACTGATTTTTTTCTTTTCTTTATCTTTTCTTAAATCTCTTCTCTTCAATATTATTATTATTATTTTTATTAATATTATTATTATTATTTTGTACTCATATTAAATATTTTACACACTTTTTAAGATACTATCTCATTTAGTGAAAGATATTTGTTTGTCAATGATACAATGTGTTGATAAGTGTTTGTTTTATGTTATAAATCTTGTCCTTCTTTTTCTCTATACCATATCCATTCAGAATCTAGGCAATCATGGTTCTCCACAACTTCCTGTCCCTTGTAAGACTCACCAATGAGTGTCTTTTTGCCATTTCTTCTAATCTCTGTTTTGCCAACCATTTACACACACTTGTAAGGTAGTTTAACCACTAGTTTCCTCTGTTCCTCTTGCCTTCAATATGTCCTGTGAGTGTCAAATTTCCTAAGCCCTCTTTCCTCATTGTGTGCCCTTGAAATTTTAATTGTCTCTTTCTGATGCGAAGTATAAGTGTCTGTTTTGTTTCCAATTTCTCTAAAACTTTATTGTTGCTCACATATTCAATCCATGGCATTCTCAGCATCCTTCTGCAGAACCACATTTCTCTTGCCTCAAGTCTCTTCATCTGTGATGAGGTTGTCCAGCATTCACTGCCATGGAGAAGGACCAATATTACATAACAGTTCAGTATTCTTTTCTTTGTTTCTAATGAAATTTTCCTGTTTCTTAATACTTTGCTTAGCTTTTGGAAGGACTGATATTACATATCTGTCTTGTCCTCTTTTCTTTGTTTCTAATGAAATTTTCCTGTTTCTTAATACTTTGCTTAGCTTTTGGAAGGACTGATATTACATATCTGTCTTGTCCTCTTTTCTTTGTTTCTAATGAAATTTTCCTGTTTCTTAATACTTTGCTTAGCTTTTGGAAGGACTGATATTACATATCTGTCCAGTCCTCTTTTCTTTGTTTCTAATGAAATTTTCCTGTTTCTTAATACTTTGCTTAGCTTTTGGAAGGACTGATATTACATATCTGTCCAGTCCTCTTTTCTTTGTTTCTAATGAAATTTTCCTGTTTCTTAATACTTTGCTTAGCTTTTGGAAGGACTGATATTACATATATGTCAAGTCCTCTTTTCTTTGTTTCTAATGAAATTTTCCTGTTTCTTAATACTTTGCTTAGCTTTTGGAAGGACTGATATTACATATATGTCTTGTCCTCTTTTCTTTGTTTCTAATGAAATTTTCCTGTTTATCAATACTTTGCTTAGCTTTTGGAAGGACTGATATTACATATATGTCTTGTCCTCTTTTCTTTGTTTCTAATGAAATTTTCCTGTTTCTTAATACTTTGCTTAGCTTTTGGAAGGACTGATATTACATATATGTCTTGTCCTCTTTTCTTTGTTTCTAATGAAATTTTCCTGTTTCTTAATACTTTGCTTAGCTTTTGGAAGGACTGATATTACATATATGTCTTGTCCTCTTTTCTTTGTTTCTAATGAAATTTTCCTGTTTCTTAATACTTTGCTTAGCTTTTGGAAGGACTGATATTACATATCTGTCAAGTCCTCTTTTCTTTGTTTCTAATGAAATTTTCCTGTTTATCAATACTTTGCTTATAAAAATTTATTGAAAATAACTCAAAATGTAGCCTATAAATTAGAATTCCTTTATCAAATTACATTTGGTTAAATGTTCTAATAATAATAGATACTTAACAAAATACATTGCTTTCTTTAACAGCCTGTTTAAACTTCTGGGGCAATCATGTTTCTCATGTTTTTTCTAAGCCTCTCTTTCAACATTATGCGCCCTAGAAATTTCATCTTTCTCTTTCTGATACTAACTGACTTTTTTGTTTCCATTTTCTCTAAAACTTCCTTATTGCTCACATGTTCAGTCTATTGTATTCTCAGCATCTTTTTGTAGAACCACATTTCTGTTGCCTCAAGTCTATTCACCAAAATGTTCAAATTTTGTTCACTAGAAGAAATACAGATATCGAAAACAGATAAGTAAAAGATATAACAAGTTAGATAGCTATTTTTCAAAGAAAAAGACACTGACAATATAAATTATTAATGTAAATGGTGTTTAAGTTTCTGCATTCCTGACAAAAACAAATACATAAATGACTATATTCAGACATACCACTACTCACTTAACAAGATGGCTGGTCTTACACCTCTCCATAAGGGCCCATTTAACTTTTATCACTTTGTATGTGACTTTATTTGTTGTACAAAATGTTTATCCTGCTACTGAAGGCAACTCTGATCCCTGAACAATATTCTTTGAATTTCATAGTTGTGTTGTCATATCCTGCTATGGCAACAGAAAACAACTTTGAATGAAATTAACAATAAGGATACTGCAATTGAGAGGTCTTGAAGAACAATGCCATGGAAAGGGAAGTGATATTAATAATGCAGAGTGCTAAAGGTTAAATCAGCACCAAAGATTTACCAACATTATTATGCAATATAATTATTATGAGCACAAATCTAATATGCACTGCCAACTGCAAAAAAGCATCTAAAGATAATGGGAGCCCTAATCACCAAAAAACAAAAAAACAACCTTTATGACATCAGCTATTTTTAATACATTTTTAATATAAACAATTTTCAATACGCACCTGACAATTGCCTTGTGCATGAAACTCAGAACTGTAAGAAACAGTGAAGAAGAAAATGTCCATTTATTATTATTATTATGATAAAATATTTATAATTAGTCTTTTAGCTCCTGTTATTTTATATTAAGCACTGTTTTATTACCACTAGCACTCACCATGCACTATTTTGTATTTATATATAAACACACCCACACGCACACATACACACACACACACACACACACACATATATATATATACATATATATATATATATATACACACACACACACAGAAAGAGTCTATATTTCTGAGATGAGGTATTATGTACACTATTTACATTATCCAGACTATTGTCCTCATCTTTGTCACCATATTTATTACAACGTTTTCAGTCATTGTACCCTCCGGCCTTCTTCAAGTGGTTGGAATGTTGATAAAGTGGATAAAGGCATTGGTTAGATCCAGTGACAGGACCCAAAGAGTGTCAGTTCAATACCGGGTTAAGGTAGTGGAGAACTTGGAGGGGGGAATTAACAGGAATAAAACCAGAAATATATAACCATCAGGTGTGGATTATATTGTTTTAAAATCTAAGACAAAATCAAATGCATCCATCAGTGCTTAATAAGTTTCAGAAGTGCTGCTAAGATCATAAGAAGATTAATTTCCATCTCTATCTGTCTATATTTCTGAGATGAGGCATTATGTACATTATTTACATTATTTGGACTATTGTCAGGACACATGGCACAGTGGATAAAGACATTAGTTAGATCCTTTGAGAGAACTCAAAGAGTGTGAGTTCAATACCCGGTTAAGGCAGTGGAGAACTTTCAGAGGGAAATTAACAGGAGATAACTGATAACTGACATCCATTAAACATGGCACGTGGAACTAGAACAGTCTACACCAGCGAATGAAATAAAGGGTTCAGTTTGACATTCCAACCACCTGAAGAAGGCTGGAGTGTACAACGGCCGAAATGTTGTAATAAATATGGCGACAAAGATGAGAACAATAGTCCGAATAATGTAAATAGTGTACACAGAAAGAGATAGATAATCTGTATAAGACAGGTAGGGTTGAAGATATTGATAAAAATGATTAAATAAGGAACAAGTTGGGGGGGCATTATAAATTTAATATGTTTTGCTATACAGCTTGATCAGAAAATTTTGCAAGTGGAATAATATGGTATTTCGATTTATGTTAAATTTATAAAGAACAGCTTACAGCCATATCAAGTTGAAACACTGGTTCCTGTATGATCCCCAAAATTAAGTAATCTCGAGCCTGGTCAGTACCTAGAATATAGCATATTTATTTATTTTTGTCTAGCTGCTTGAAAATTCAACTATGACAAGAAGAATTTTGCTTAAAAGCACTGTTCAGACCTTGCTTGATTGGCAAAGCTTCTCCATGGCAGAGTTGGTTAAGGCACATGAAATCTAACAATGGTTTCCATCTTCCCAGGAGTTTGAAGGTTTGAATCCTGCAAAAGAGTGCATATTTTTCTTTAATAAGATTTCTCAAATATTCAAGTTGGTAGACAAAAATAAATAAATATAGTATTTAATAAATAAATGGAGCACCTGCTCAAATATGAGTACCCACTAAAAATAATGTTTTAATTGATAAAAATTTGTCACATTAATAAATAAAAATTACTTCTTTAGAATATATATATATATATATATATATATATATATACACACACACACAGGGTGCGATGGGTAAATTGTCGCCATTTTATATTTTTTATTTTGTGCATTGTTTTTGATTTTGTCAACTGCACAGCAGTATAGTAGGGTCAGTTGGCACTTCTGTGAGCAAAAGAGCACCATGATGCAATTTACTCAGCCAGAAATTTGGAGATGGCATGCTGTTTAGCATTCATGCTGGAAGCTCTAATACAAACATTTCAGAGTGTTTGGGTTTCAATCTGAGGACAGTGCAGAGGATTCACTCTGAGCATTCTGATGAGAAAAGAACTCCAAACTTTGTTGGTGAGGGCCTTAGACTCAACACAGAGGCCTACATCAAGTACCTTGAGGAGGTAGTGTTGCCCTGGGTCAAGAGGGTGGCTGCTGGAAGACCCTACGTCTGGCAACAGGAGACTGCACAATGCCACACAAGTAGGAAAACCCAGTCATGGTTGTCAGACAATTTCTGTGACCACATCACCACTTGCATCTGGCCACTTAACTCCCCAGACTGCAACCCCCCTTGATTATTATGGGTCGGGTGCAGTTGAGCGAGAGACCAACAAAAATCCTTGTAATACCAAAGATGAACTGAAGGCAAGGATTATGGCAGCATTGACCAACTTAAACAAGGAGACTGTCCAGAAGAGTTGCAGAAGATTCCAACGGAGGCCATTGTTGAAGCCAATGGTGATTTTATTGAATAAATTTACTCTTTAGTATTTCAAGATATTTTTGTGTAATTTTGGTAAGTGTCTGTTAAAATGAGATGTCAGTGTTATCTTTGCGTAATTTAGATGACACTTTATCCATTGCACCCTGTAGATATTAGAAAAATTGTTAAAAGAGAAATAACTACTGAAAATTAAACTTGTTAGACAATGAAGTGTATTGAAAAGAAATAGCTTTGTATAACAAAAATCAAAAGTCCTGGGTCTGATGATAAATGACATCCAGCAGCAATCAGGAGATTGGAGGTTTTGAGGAGCATGGAACAACCTCGTAATTGCTATTGTTCCTACATCCACCCTGACCCAGGATGGCAGCAACTGTTAGGGTCCCAGTTATGGGTAAATAGTGAATCCCCAAACAAAAACAAGATACTATGAAAGTATAAAAATACCAACAATACAAGTTTAAAGCAAATTGACCAACAATACATTTTACAGCAAAATGACCAACAATAAATTTTATCTGTATCTGAAAGCATACAATTGTGTTCAAAATATTTAGATCTCAACATTAAATAACCAATAGAGGTTGAAATGCTGCCAAACAAAATCAACCAACCCAATAGCCAATATGAAAGAACTCTTTCATGACATAATATCCTACAATTTCTTAAGGAAATCGAACTGTATTCCAAAATATAACTTCAACAAAAGTACAACATAAAACACACATGTCACTGCCTCTAGTAATCATGTCCATACAAACATGTATATGTACAAAAGCTGAGGATCATCTACCATGTACAATACTCAATTGTGAAAACAGAATAACATAGATCATATATTTATTACTTCAAAGCTCCTAAGAAAATTAAATTTTGGCATTAAATGACCCATAAAGGAGTTGATAAGCTATTAAACAAACAAATTAAATCAAATCATTACCAAAAATCAACATTTAATCAGAATAAATAACATTTCAAAGCAATTATTACTGGAGCGGCTATGTTCCCTTCTCAGTAATTCAAACAATGGGTGATCAATTCACTTTTGTTCATATCCCTGGATCCTGGGAGACATGAGTTGTTAATGATCCCAATTTAGGAAGAAAAACCCAAAGGTCATTTTTTGTCTAATCCAAATATTCTATTTCTAAACCAAGTTTTTGAATTCTTTCCAAAGACTAATCTTAAATTCGATGTTGAGTTGTTGGCTTTATTTTGTATCCAAGAAGAATTTAGTATCAGTCTATATTTCTGAGATGAGGTATTCTGTACACTATTTACATCATTTGGACTATTGTTGTCATCTTTGTCGCCATATTTATTACAACATTTCGGCCATTGTACACTCCGGCCTTCTTCAGGTGGTTGGAATGTCAAACTGAACCCTTTATTTCGTTCGCTGGTGTAGACTGTTCTAGTTCCACGTGCCATGTTTAATGGATGTCAGTTATCATTTATCTCCTGTTAATTCCCCTCTGCAAGTTCTCCACTGCCTTAACTGGGTATTGAACTCACACTCTTTGGGTCCTGTCACTGGATCTAACCAATGCCTTTATCCACTGTGCCATGTGTCCCTGAAACATAGCACATGGAACTAGAACAGTCTACCCCAATGAGCAAAATAAAGGGTTCAGTTTGACATTCCAACCACCTGAAGAAGGCCGGAGTGTACAATGGCTGAAATGTTGTAATAAATATGGTGACAAAGATAAGGACAATAGTCCAAATAATGTAAAGAAGAATTTAATGTCTTCTTTTTTGATGATGGCGTTGATTACTAAGTAGACCAATTTTTGCATAGAAAAGTCGATGGCATTGACTGCATAGTAATGTTGGTCAAGGATGAGGTTGATTTTGTCGAGCCTTTCTCTCTTGTCATTTTACTTCTTCCTTTTCTCTTCTGGTGGCTTCAAAGTTTTTGGTCCCAATGGTGATGGAGCATTGCCAGTTGGTACAGTCTTGTGCTTGTGTTTCAAATGATTTAGGCTCAAGTTCAGTGGCTTTCCGTGTTGTTTTGAGTTGGTCCTTGTATCTTCGAAGAGGGTAACCCCATTTTGAGTTGGTCCTTGTATCTTCGAAGAGGGTAACCCCATGGTCTTTTCCTTGAAGTAAGCTCACTGAATAAGACTTGACATGGAAACCTTGACTCTTCCATTCTTGCTACATGTTCTGACCATTGACATACATCAGTTTCAAGTCTATGATTCAGACAAAATGGCATCAGACAGACATCCTTTATTGTTAGTAAAGAGTTGTGTTAAAAGTCAGTACAATCGACAAGAAAAATACTAAGTTTACAATTCTACCAACAAACTGTTTATTCAAAACTTTCACAGATACAAAATATAAATTACTAGTTTGATCCCATTGTCAGTTTGCTGATGGAAAGATAACCAAATTTCAAATTTAAGTTGTTTCTCCACTTAAAATACTACGTTTATACAGGATTCATAAAAATACCTTAAAACTCTGCACATTTCAGCTTATTATTC
Organism: Acanthosepion esculentum; assembly: GCA_964036315.1. NCBI lineage: Eukaryota > Metazoa > Mollusca > Cephalopoda > Sepiida > Sepiidae > Acanthosepion > Acanthosepion esculentum. Next base: position 22,120,874 of record OZ038492.1, on the reverse strand, counting down.
TTTTCCTGTCACCCAAGATTTGTTGCCAGACAAAAAGGAAAAATAGCCGTCATGACATGAAATCAGTTTCATTCAAATTGTGTATACGTATGTTTGCATGTTCACGTATTCATTTTAATTTGATGGCAGACCGAAAATTATTTTTAGAAAGATTTTAAAAATCAAAAATTAATTGTATTTATAACTGAATAATTAAAAAAAAAAATGAATAAAATCTTATAATTTTCTAATTTTTACTGTTTAAAAATTTCATGTTTTTTTGTCTCCAATTTTATGATATCATTGGAAATTGTAGGAGTTGGGTTAGACTGTTCTAACCCTAACCCATACTGAATGGGAGAGGAATGTATTATTCTGAATTGTTTTTTCAAACTCAGTCAAATTGTGTTTGTGTTTCGTTGGTTGCTTTTGTTTAGTGGCATATCAACCTCTGTGGGTTTTTTAATGCCAAAAGCTAAGTATTTTTATGCAATTTTTTTTTTTTTTTTTTGAGACAATAATGGTTTTAGTAATACAAATCTTTCTAATTAACCCATAGCTAGTGTAAAAGAGTTGGATTCATACCTTTCCCAAGGGTATCTGCACATAAGTGAATATAATGAACTCAACCAGAATTGGTTGCCCAATTAACAATTCCAAACCTTTATCTATTGCACCATCTGCGCATCCAAGTTTACAGCACCTTGTATTCCCATGTGGTCACTCATCTAGGTACTGACCAGGCTCAAAATTGTTTAACTTCAGTGATTGTACAGGAATGAGTGTTCCAATGTGATGTCACTGTAAGCCTTGTTTGTGCGTACATTAAATGATACCAGCAAATGTAAGTCACTCATGTGCTACACAGACATATGCTTATACAAAATCACATGTAGACAATGTTTTGATGGACAGAGAGTTAGCTCTTTTTTTTTAATAATTTAGATAACCAGTAACACCAAGACAAAAGAAAAATTTGTTCTTCAAAATGATATAGAATCTTCTATGCATCAGAAGCGGGTATGTGTAAGATAGACTGCCTCCAAAGCCATCAGAAATATATAAATAAGACATCTAGAAATCTAAACATCTGCTTTTTAATAATCATAGAAAAGAGCCCTATTGGGATAATCCATTAAATTCTGTAGTATCAAATAGAAAACAAGTCAATTCAGAATTTGGCTCTCAAAAATGTTACCTTATAGCAAAAAGAACATAAACGATTATCAAGAAAATACCTAGAAGTTAATATATGAATACTCATCTGATTCCTTTCTTCATTATTTACACTACTTATATTTGGACTGTTGTCCTCATCTTTGGTGTTGTTATCACAATATTTTGGTCATTGTGCCTTTAAGCTTTCTTCAGGTGTATATCGAACTGGGTAACCTACAGGAAATTCTGAACTGAACTCCTTATATAATCTACAGAAGTAGACTGTTCTCATTCCACTGCCCATGTCTAGGGATATTTCATCCAGTTCTTATTTTTAGTATTAGTCAATTATTGCTCATCCTGTTTTGTCTGAGCTCATGTATACTCTGCCCAGTTGAGGGATTGAACTCACAATTATTATGTCAACAAATTCACAATAAATTAATCCTCCTTGAATTACTATACATTAATATAATAATTTGAAAATCTATTTAAAGACTCACATGTAAAAATCTTGTAATAATAGTAAGTACTTTGCAAAATATTCAGTGAATTTTTTTATGGAATGGGTAAACTCATATAAGCATCAATTGTAAATTTTCAAAATCTTAACTGTAGAAATTTTGATGAATCTGATTGAAAGAGTCATTGGCCCATCCATCTGCTTGAAATTTAGAGCAGACATAATTTTAATAAGGAAAAATAAATCATATTAAATGTTATAACTTGGAGATAATATTCATATGTAGTTTGAAATAATTTGCTTCACTCTGGGCATGTGTTATGTTTGTTGTCTGTTTCTTTGATTTCAATCCAGCCTTCTGTGATATTAAAAAACAGAAGACAAAAAAAAAAAGAAAAGAAATTCGCAAGATATAACCACATCTTATTTTTTTTTAATGATTACTTTCTTAAATCTTTTCCCTTTTTCCTCTTTGGAATCTCCAAGAAAATTTTCTTTTCATGAAATCATTTTATTATTTATTCTTTTAATTGGAAGAAAAATGGAAATAAAATAAGAAAAATTCAAAAAGAGAATAACAGAAAAGAAAAACTGAAAAGGCCTGAGTAGAGAAAAGTTAAAAAAAAAAAATGTTCTGATAAAGAGAAAAATTTCTGTTGTGACTCAATTATCCCCCCTTTTCTCGGAATCCAAATTTCAGTTGAATAATTTCCTGCTGTAAGCTAAATTTGGATATTAATCTGAAGTCAGTTTGTGATGTTTTATTCAATCAAAAATCATTCCGTACTCCTTTACTCCCACTAAATGGAAAAATTGTAAGAATGCTGAAAAAACTAAATAAAAAATTCATCAAATCATTCTCATATTGAATGAAACATGTTTAAAAGAAAGGTTGCTGGCCAAACGACTCTTCGGCAGAATTGAGTTACTGTCAGTCACTGTGTGTTTATCTAAATCTAAAAATAAACACGCTAAAATTCACCTTCATCCCTGCCTGTGCGCCGACGGCTTAGTGTGACAAGTTCTGACTGACGCAAATTCAGTCGGGTTTCGATCCTAGCTAGAGGCAACCGGACGTCTAGCTACACTGATGAGCTGTGAAACAGCGAAACAGTCTGTCTGGGGATGACAAAATATATATATATATATATATATATATATATATATATATATAAAGGGAAACAGTCTGTCTTCTGTGGATGACTATGTATATATTCATTGTCAGACAGACTGTTTTGCTGTATCACAGCTCATCAGTGTGGCTAGACATCTGATTGCTTCAAGCCAGGATCAAAACCCGACTGACTTGGCATCAGTCAGAAATTGTTCACCTAAGCTATCAGCTCCCAGCAGAAAGGAAGGTGAATTTTTATGTATTTATTTTTGAATAAACATGCCAGTGACTCATAGAAGAGCTTTGCATTATCAGCACTAGCAGTCACTGTTTACAAATTCGCGCCTTTTCCTCTAAGGTACTCAACCTAATTTTCAGGGGTCTATATATTGTCATACACAGACAGACTGTTTTGCTGTATCACAGCTCATGAGTGTGGCTAGATATCTGATGGTCTACAGTGAAACAGTCTGTCTGTAGATGACTATATATATATATATATATATATATATATATATATATAGGCACATGCCCAAGTAGTTAGAATGGTAGTATAATAACAACTTGGAGACATAATAAGACTTAAGAAAGCTTTATTGTACTTGAATGGGGAGACAGTTAAACCGCTTAATTATAGTATCTAAGTGAAGGAGAGTTCTTCTTTCAAGGGAGACAATTGTCAACAGGAATGGTAACTCCTGTTGGTCTATACTGCAGGTAGTTCTCCAACAATAAATTTTTTGCTCAGTTTTTCCAGAATTCTTATATTTTCCCAGTTGGCGGGAGTAAGGGGGTACAAAAATTGTTCATATTGTCCATTGTTCTAGACACTTTTGGCCACTTTAGCCATTTTCAAGGGGGTTTGTTTTCAGGTGTTATTAATTTCTTTTCATGTTTGACAGTTTAAGATGAAGTTTTTGTGCTTTTCTTAATAGTAGTAGCATTTATTCCAAGCTGCACAAGTAAATAAATGCGACTTTATTCCCACCAATCAGAACAATGTAAGAATGTCGAAAAAATAAATAAAAATTCACCAAATTTTCCTTGCCTATCATATTCAACAAAACATATATATATTTATATATATATATATATATATATATATATATATACATATATATATAAATATATATTGTCATCGACAGACAGACTGTTTTGCTGTATCACAGCTCATCAGTGTGGCTAGACGTCCGGTTGCCTCTGGCTAAAATCGAAAACCGGCTGAATTCGCGTCAGTCGGAAATTTTACCCTGAAGCCGTTGGCTCACGGGAGAGAAAAAGGTGATTTTATTTTTAGATAAACACACAGTGACTGAGAGAACTCGATTCGATTTACCAAAGAGTCTTGCATTATTAGCTGTAATAGTCACTGTTTACAAACCCACACATCCTCCCCAGAGAGCTCAACCGAAATAAATTTTTCAGGAGCATATACATTGTCATCCACAGACATATATATATATATATATATATATATATATATATATATATATATATATATATGCACACACATATATATATATACACACACACACACACACACACATATATATATATATATATATATATATATATATATATATATATATATATATATACTAATGATTGTTCCTTCTTGGTAGAACATTGAAACACAAGTAGTTGTACAATCATCAAAGTTAAGCATTGTGAATCCTGATCTGGACCTAGTTAGATGTATGCTGTGGAATACCAGGTACTGTAAGCTTAGACGTGCAAGAAATGTAATGGATATTGCCTCAGAATTGGAAATAGGAGAGCCAGATTCCAATGCCAGTCAGGTTCATTATATTCACTTATTCACAGATACCCTTGGAAAAGGTATGAATCTACCTCTTCTCCCCTCAGCCATGGGTTAATTAGCAGAACATGTATTAGTAAATCATTATTAGCTCAAAAAAATTACAAAATATTTTCTGGCTTTAAATAAACTGCAAAAGCCATAAAAACAAATCAATCAGTCAATCTATTCTTGGCAGAAGAATGTCATTTTTTAAATTTTGGAGTGAAGAACCATGAACTCATAAAAGCTCACTCCTCTTCTGCAGGCTTTCCTGAGTAAATAGCAGGCAAAAGGCTTGTGTATGTTTTTAAAGTTTATCTGGGCCTTATGCACTCTTATGTAACTCTTCAGACCTGCTGCTGACCCACATACTTTGTCACAAAACTGGCTTAAATTTCTTATATGTCATTATAGATGGTTGTGAATGTAGACATCTGGGATGACAAGCAAATCCTGGTTTGGATAAAAAAAAACTCTACTACTGCAGATGTTGCATGTATGTTTTGGCAGCAGATTATCTTGGATTGAGGTTATATGCTACTTGTTAAGATCCCAATGGAAGATTACATGATCAGCCCTCTTTTCCCTTGAACACCTTACCACTATTGTTTACATTTTCCTCTGCACAAATTTATTTTCTGTCTACATTTTCCAGCACTCAGCATCAATACCAAAAGTTTTAAGTTTCTTTTTAACATCCTTAAAACGTTTTTGTTTGTTTGTTTGTGTTTCAGACATTTACTACATCATATCTCTTCAAGAAATAACTGCTTAGGTAATCTGCCATCTTCCATTCTAGTAAGGTGCTCTGAAACATCTCATATATGTATACACACACACACACACACAAACACAGAAATATATATGGGTGGATATGATATATTAATTTCTCTGCACCAGAACAATGTAAAGCAATTGAAAAATTCTTTGTAATGAGTTTTGCTCACTACAAGGACTTCCTCAAACTAGAGTAAAAAAAGTCTTTAAAGGCTAAAAATTTTGAAACTTGAAAATCTTAAATTTTGCATTCACACATTTTCAGCAGTGATACATAATTATAACCAACATTTGCATTTATATCTCACCCTCCTCTTCTACATATATGTAATTCCATTAGTTCAATGAAATCCTTCTAGATGATGAAACATGTTGCAAAAAATATTTCTACTTTTTCATTCAATTGCCTAACATATATATATATATATATATATATATATATATATATATATAAAGAGTGTTTCATTAAAACAGATCAAAGTCAGCAGTAAACAAATCAGTGTTATTGGTGAAAATTAATTTATTTCTTTATCGGATCATGTTATTTAAGTCGTGTTGTTTATGTGTGAAAAATAATATTGCCCAAATGTCTGCCAAATCTGAAAGAAAATAAAAAATCATTAGACACTTAAACTTAATTCACAATTAAAATCAGTCAAAGTTATTCAAACACCCTTTATAAGCAAATGAAATTAAACTTATGTAATGTTAAATTTAAGAAATTCAGACAACTTAAGACTATTGCTACCAGATGTAAAAGCAAGTGAAATTAAACTGAATGAAATACTTGTGAAAAATGAATAATAATAGACAATGTTAAATTTAAGAAATTCAAACAATCTCTAACCTTGATCCCCACAAAGCATGTGGATCTAATGGTATCCCTGTAATGGTATCCTTGTAATGGTATCCCTGTAATGGTATCCCTGTAATGGCATCCCTGTAATGGCATCCCTGTAATGGCATCCCTGTAATGGTATCCTTGTAATGGTATCCCTGTAATGGTATCCCTGTAATGGCATCCCTGTAATGGTATCCCTGTAATGGCATCCCTGTAATGGTATCCCCCTGTAATGGTATCCCTGTAATGGTATCCCCCTGTAATGGCATCCCTGTAATGGTATCCTTGTAATGGTATCCCTGTAATGGTATCCCTGTAATGGCATCCCTGTAATGGTATCCCCCTGTAATGGCATCCCTGTAATGGTATCCCTGTAATGGCATCCCTGTAATGGTATCCTTGTAATGGTATCCCTGTAATGGTATCCCTGTAATGGCATCCCTGTAATGGTATCCCTGTAATGGCATCCCTGTAATGGTATCTCTGTAATGGTATCCCTGTAATGGTATCCCTGTAATGGTATCCTTGTAATGGTATCCCTGTAATGGTATCCCCCTGTAATGGTATCCTTGTAATGGTATCCCTGTAATAGTTATTAAGAAGTGTGGTCCAGAATGAGCTCCTGTTCTCTCTAAACTGTATCATGAATGCCTCATTGCTTCTTTCTTTTCTGCCTGCTGGAAGTCATCACCTGTTGTTCCAGTTTTTAAGAACTCAGGTGAGCTATCCAACCTTTCCCACTATCGGCTTGTTAGCCTTCTGCCTCTTTCTGGAAAACTCTCAGAGGACCTAAGCAATGTTGAATTGGTTAAGTATCTCTTCTCACAGGGTCTTTTTTCAGACAAGCGATGTGTCTTTTGTTCTCCAGGTCAACTGCTGATGTACTGATGATAATTGTAGAGAGTCTATCATGCTTTAGATAAAAATGGTGAAGCATGAGCTATAGCTTTAGACATCTCAAAAGCTTTTGACAGGATTTCGCATACAAGTTGAAAAGTTAAAAGTGTCTCCAGGCAAATGTTTGAACTGATCCAGTCTTTCCTATCAAATCTGGAAATGAAAGTTATCCTGAATGATCAGTCCTCTAAATCCTTTTGTACCAATGCAGATGTCGTCCAGGGCTCCATCGTTGGTCCTACTTTTCTTTTTAACTTTCACTGATGACCTTCCTGAAGACATCCGCTCTCAACTTGTTATCTACACTGATAACACAACCATTTACACCAGCGTTGATAGAAATTCTGATCAGTTCAATAAGGTCAAAATGGCAGTCAATATCCAAAACAACCTTCAGCTTGTTGTTAACTGGGGCAAAAGATGGCGTGTTAATTTTAATGTCACTAAAATTAAACTTCTCTCCATTAATCATCTGAGAGATCTCCTCTCTGACTCTCCATCAGGATGGCTGATGCTATCCTCCAGGATAATGACTTGTTGTGCCTTCTTGGGCTAACATTCTAAGTTGACATGAAATGGAAAGACTATATTGAATCCATTGCTAGGTAAGCTTTTAAAAAGTTTGTTCACTATGTTGTGCTAGAAAGTATTATCTCCAGAATTTTTCTTACCATGTCGGCCATACACCTGTGCTTAGAATATTGTTATCATATATGGGCCAGTTGAATAAAATCAAAAAAAGAATCAGCAATATTATTGGTCCTGTTCTGGCATCTCAGCTTCAGTCACTTTCCCATCACCATAAGCCTGCCTCCGCATGCCTTTTTTATAAATACTTTTATGATAATTGTTCAGATGAGCTCTTCACTATGGTACCTAGACTTTTTGAATTTAAGCGCAGTACTAGACTGGCATTGAGATATCACCAATTTACAGTTAGTTGCTTAAATGTAACTATAAATTCTATGCTAACAGTTTCTTCTCTCACACTTCTTGTTTGTGGAACTCCCTTCTGGCTCTATGCTTTCCAACTCACTTTAATCATAAAAAATTTAAATGCAACATCAATCACTATCTACTGTCCTCCTGATTACTCTTTTCTCTTTCCGCCCATTATTAATGTTTCAGTTTCTAATTCTTCCACACCCAGTAACCCCTTGAGTCTCAGTGTCTTTACTTACATGGATTGGACTCAAATAAAAAGGACAAAAAAACTTAAGACTATTGCGACCATATTGCAAGTGAAATTAAGCTAAATGAAATATTTGTGAAAAATGAATAAAAATAAATTATGTTAAATTTAAGAATCTCATACTACTTCAGACAATTCCTACCAGGTACAAAATTCCTAATAGGTATGAAATTCCTACCAGGTACAAAATTCCTAATAAGTATAAAATTCCTACCAGGTACAAAATTCGGACCAGGTACAAAATTCCTAGCAGGTATAAAATTCCTACCAGGTACAAAATTCCTACCAGGTACAAAGTTCCTACCAGGTACAAAATTCCTACCAGGTATAAAAGTGAAATTAAACTGAATAAAATTCCAATGAAAGATTCATAAAAATTAGCAATGCTATTTTTTATTTTTCCCAAGAAGGAAATAAAAAAAATCACTATTTCCATCCAGAAATTATGCTCAGCATGAACCAGATGCATACAGATAAATTGCATAAGTAGACAAAAATTGATAGGGACCTATTACTGGATTTGTTGAACCTTTACAGTGAAACAATCCAATGAAAACTAGGAATCCTACCAGGATTTAATATTGGTGAACAAAATTTTAACATCATTGATATGCAGATGATACCATGAAAGACAGAGGAATTCTTAGAGAAGGTAATAAAGGGAATTAATTTTAAGAAGACAAAATGTCTGGTTGTCAGCAAGAAGAACAACCCAAGATTTGAGCTACGAAGTGGAAACGTCAAAATCAATTAAAGATAGAAATTTAAATATCTGTGGGATATTTTAATAGAGGACAGAAGATGTGACACTGAAGGAATGATGGAACAGTGAATAATGCCTTCCAAAAGCTAAGCAAAGTATTAAGAAAGAAGAAAATTTAATTAGGAATGAAGGGAATTCAAATAGAAGGATAAGAAAGGAAACCCCCATCAATACTGGAAAGAGCAATAAAAGCTACTGCACCTGAGAAATCTATTTTCCTTAAAAAATGTTTTAAGAGAAAGATTTTATAAATTAAAACTGAAAACAGTACTGGCTGCTCAGTCAATGAATGCTAAATATTTCCTTGGAGGGAAACGGCTACCATTACCATGACCCAGTAATTTTTTTTTCTTGTGAATAACTGTCTTGCTTATTGAGACTGACAGATAATCATGGAAACTGCTTATCAGCAAATTCCCTGAAGATCTCTTCTGCGGCAATGACGCTTTCTGAAGAATTCTCTAATCTAGAAGGTGTCCTTTGAAATCCACTGACAGCTTTAGCAGCAGCAGCAGCAGCTATCACCAGCGACCACGTCAGAAAAACGATAATTTCCACACAATGCTCTTTTTTTCACCCACATTCTTTTTTCCTTTTGTTTAATTCATGATGGAGAAGTGCTGCTAATGCTTGTGGTATAATTGAGGTGGGCGGAAGATCTTGCATGGAGTGTGTGTCGGCAGCAAGCTGTGGTGTGTGGCGAAGGGTAACAAACAAGGAATACTTGAGAAATATTTGATCTGATGTGAAACAACTAAAGAAGGAAGAATAGAAACTTCCAGAAATCTAATTGATGGTGCTTGAAAACGGAGTTGCTCTGGAAATATGAGGCAATGCCGAAACGTTCTCAGCTCGACCAAGAAGGAAAGAAAGATTCTGATCTGTGTTCATTTGGTTAGATTTCAGGAAGTGGGTGGGGGCCAGGAACTTTTCAGCACCCCCTTCACAGATGATTTTGACAGTTAATAAACTGATTATTCTTCTGCACAGACCTAAAAATAATAGTATATTTGCACCAAAATAAAGCAAGTTAAATATAATTACAGTTAAAAAAATGTTTTTAAAAAAATGAAGAATATATGGATATATACTTATGGAATTTAAAGGTTATGTGTTGGGGTATCGTAGGTGTGTGTCTGTTCATATATAAGCAATTACAGAAGAAATATGGAAAAACTTTGGTTTCTACTATGGAAACTTTATTCTTTTTTTTACTGAAACCATAGGGAAACAAAGTTCTCAATTTCTCTTTGGTATGTCCGTTTTCTTCAAAAGTAAGTTAGGGTAAGTAAGGATAAGAATAGTTAAAATGGTTGAGCTCAAGTTAGATTTGCACTGATTTGAAATGACCAAAGTACTTACTTCATGATTAGGGTTGCAAAACATGACTGAAAACTATTGTTGGAAAGTAGAAAGAGAAAGTTTCTGTCTTTTCCAGAAGTGCGGTCATAAAATTATACCCCGAGGACCAAAAACCCTTTCTGGTTTCTTATTACTTGAATCATCGGAAAATGTATTTTAAAAAAAATTTTTATTCTTTATTATTTTATGTATTGGTTTTATTTAATTTTCCCCATATACCTTAATTAATTTATTTGAATTTTTATTTTTTAATTAAAAATGTATATACCTGTATATCAAAATGTATATACCTGTATCTTTTCTGGCCTTTCTCTTTATTTGATTTTTAGCTTTATTTTTAATTTTTTTACTTCCACTGCTTTTTAAAATTAATTCTGGAGTTTTTAAACTTTTTCTTTCCATTCTCTTTTTCCATCTTAATGGTTAATATGAATTTTTACTCCTCCCCATTTTTTACCTTCATTTTAAATTGCCTCCTTAATCTTCTTTACTATTCAACTTAATTCTGAAATTTTTCTTTCTTTTTCTTTCTTTTACTTTTATTTAGTTTTTTGATTTTATTATTCCTTTCTTTCTGGTTTTTATTCTTCATGTAATTTTCATTCATTTTTTCCCTCTCTCTCCCCCACACTCTTGCCTTAATTTTGAATTTTTTCCTCAGTGGTTCAAGCAGCAATGAAAACATTTCTTTGATATCTAATTATACAACTGTTTCAGGCAAACAAATGTCTTCAGATTCTTTCTTTTTCTTCCCATTCTCTGCTGACTCCTCTTATCAATGATGGAAGGCAGTGCTCCAAATGGAACCGTTTCACATAATTGGTGCAGTTGCAGAACGACTTTAGATTTGATGATGTTCTTCTCCCTTTTTTTGATTCCTGAAAATTCTAACTTTAAGTTCTTTTAACAGAATCAATGATGAGTATCATCAGCATGAAAAAGTTTGTCATTTTTATTTAAGACAGGATGAGACAGAATACTTGAAGCAAAATGATTGACACACACACACACACACACACACACACACATACACACATACACACACACACAAATGAGATTCCTTTTTTGAACTTTATAAGACAGAATACTTGAAGCAAACTGATTGACACACACACACACACACACATACACACATACACACACACACAAATGAGATTCCTTTTTTGAACTTTATAAGACAGAATACTTGAAGCAAAATGATTGACACAAACACACACACACACACACACACACACACACACACACAAAAACGAGTTTCCTTTTTTGAACTTTATGAGACAGAATACTTGAAGCAAAATGATTGACACAAACACACACACACACACACACACACACACACACACAAAAACGAGATTTCTTTTTTGAACTTTATGAGACAGAATACTCAAAGCAAAATGATTCAAATATATCTTTTTATATATATATGTATATATATATATATATATATATCTGTTTTGTTTTTAACAATAAAAGATATTGAAAAATTAAAAAATTAAAATTTTCAGACACACTGGGCTGTATATTAATAATTTTTTGTTTTATTATTTCAATTAAGTTCCACGACTAGTTTCAGCCAGCTTGGCCATCATCAGGAGAAAAAAATTCCTGCTTATTAGTAGCAGTGAATTACAGGAATGAATGACTTCTGAAGAAAATGAACTTTATCTTTAATTTTCATTTGTTTTTTTATTATTAATTTTGGTCAATCCTTGTGTTGGTCAAATGGCCTCTTTTAAGATGTTTTTAAGATAGAGGCTGGGGAGATTAATACGACTCTGAATTCCCTTAGTCATTTTGACAATTTTATTGGTTGCTGGAAAGGGGATGTGTTTGCGTTAAGTATATTTTATCATTTGTTCTTTGGGAGTGTGTATGATGTAAGTGTATATATTAGTATGGGTGTGTGTATAAGTGTGAGACCTCAACACCTCTGCAATCATGTCTGTTTTGTGTGGATGAGAAATGTGGGTAGGGCTTGATTTATGGGGTTATATATTAATTCTATCTATGTTGTTAAATTTGTTGTTGAGCCTGTCTGGATGAAGTGTCTTGAAGTGCAAAATCCATTTATCTTCATGTTCCTCTAGAATTTTTCTAATGTTATCTTTTCTGTCTATTTCTATTCTTTAAATTATAGTGAATTTAGCATGGCTTTTAAAATCATGTTTTTCTAGGCAGAAATGTTGTTCTACAGGTAATAATCTTTCGTGGGGAGCCGATTTGATGTGATTACGATAATTATTAATTCTGTAATGAAAGGACATTCAGATTTTCCCATATATTGTTTCTGGCATAGTGTGCATTCTAATAGGTAAATTATGTTATGACTTCTGCAGTTAGAGTTGTGGTAGATTTTGAAAGTAGATTTAGTGACTGAGCTAGTGAACAAATTGGTATGTCTAATGTGGTTACAACATAGGCTCCTTTCATTGTTACATGGTTGGGAAAATCCTGTTGTTTTTGTTTTTGGTCTGTTACGGATTACTTTATCATCTGAAATTTGGTTATTACCTATAATTTCCTTAAGGTTCTTAGGTCTAAGATATGCTAGAATGCTGGGTTCCTCAAACAAAATTTTTAGGTCTGGTTTGAGATGTATTATTTCCCAGTGACTTTTAATTATCTGAGATAGTGGAGGAAGAGTGGTGTTGAAAATGTTTACTAGAGGGGTGCGGCTGGGTTTATTTTTAATTTTATACACAAGGGTGTCTTCTCTAGGTGTGGAAATTCCTTTATTTATTTGTTCCCTGATTAGGTGTTGTTTATAGCCACGTGTTGTGAATTGATGCTTGAGATTTTGAGTGTGTTTTCTTAGTTCTTCATTGCTAGAACATAAGGAATTCAGTGAGTTTCTCTCCTCACTACCCGTGTATATAAAGAAGATATCATCAATATATCTTGCATAGAATATGCAGTCGCTACTGATGAAGGGATAAATATGGGTCTGCTCAAATGTTTCTGTTGTGTCGGAAACCTACCACCCCTCTTGAAGATGAACTTGTCTGCGTCTAAAGACTTTAAATAGCGGCACGTCGAGAGACAGAGGGCGAGCGCTAGAAAGTTCCTGGCTGAGCTAGTTATAGACTACTCAGGCGATTTCTGTACCTTTTACCAACCAATAAAACCCTTTTTATTGTTACGTGTTATTTGTCGTTTGTCTCTACAAACCCCAAACCAACATCATAACAGTTTCCATAAAGATTGTAACATATGATGGAGCTGCAATGGTGCCCATAGCATATCGTTTTACATGTAGGTAGTGTTTTCCATTGAAATTGAAAGTATTCAATGTAAGAATATGTTCCACGAGTTTTATGATAAATTCTGTGGAGGGACTTGTTTTCTTCTTTTAGTAAGTGCTTCCTTAAGAGCATTCTAGTCCTTCGATGTGTTTGATGTTTGAATAAAGTGATCTTATATCCATCGTCACTAGAATAGCATTTTCTGGCACTGTATGTGATTAATTCTGTTGTGTCTCTGATGTAGGATTTTACTTCCTTAGCTAGGGGTTGTATGTAATGGTCAACGTATTTGGAAATTTTGGTCGTGTGGCAGTTAAATGAGGAAATGACCAGCCTTCCTGGGTTGTTGTTTTTGTGTATTTTGGGAAGGAGATAGAAGCAGGCAAGTGGGTGTTAGTACTGTGCATGTTTTCTTTTCAATTAGTTTGTTAAGAAACATCATGTTTAGTGAGCTTGTTAATTTTTTTTGGTATTCAGGGAGAGGGCCTGTGGGTAGGCTTTTGTAGGCTTTTTTGGTGGCTAGCTGATTGTTGATCACTGTGGCACCACCTTTATCAGCATCTCAAGAGCCACCTGTTACCCTTCAGTGATATTGTTATGTGGTAGTTTATGTACTGTTGTTTTTATGTCATTTGTTACTGCCATATATATATATATATATATATGTATGTATACATATATACATATGTATATATATATATATATATATATATATATATATACATATGTATATATATATATATACATATGTATATATATATATATATATATATATATATATATATATATATGTATGTATATATATATATATATATATATATATATATATATATATATATATATATGTATGTATGTATGTATGGTGCGATGGGTAAATTGTCGCCATTTTATATTTTTAATTTCACACATATGTTGTTTTTTTTATTTTGTTGACTTCATAGTATAGTAGAATTAGTTGAGCACCGTCTGTGTGACAAAGAGCACCATTCACTCCACCAGAAATTTGGAAACAGAATGGCATGCTGCTTGGAATTCATGCTGGAAGCTCCAATATGAACATTTCCAGATGTTTGGGTGCAAATTGAGGACAGTGCAGAGGATATGGAAAGAGTTGGACGAGTCTAATGGAGATTACGAAGATGTTTGGGGTGAACACTAGTGATAGTGATGTTATACCTCCATTCATCTTCCCACAGGGCCTCAAACTCAACACGGAGGCCTACATCAAGTACCTTGAGGATGTATTGTTGTTCTGGGTCAAGAGGGTGGCTGCTGGAAGACCCTACGTCTGGCAACATGACTCTGCACCATGCCACAAAAGGATAACCCAGTCATGACTGTCAGACAATTTCTGCAACCACATCACCCCTTACATCTGGCCACCTAACTCTTCAGACTGAAACCCCCTTGATTATTAGGTTGGGGGCAGTTGAGTGAGAGACCAACAAAAACTCCTTGTAACATCAAAGATGAACTGAAGTCAAGAATTATGGCAGCATTCACCAACTTAAACAAGGAGACTGTCCAGAAGATTTACAGGAGATTCCGAAGTTATCTAGAGGCCGTGGTTGAAACCAATGGTGATTTTATTAAATAAAAATACTCTTTAGTATTTCAAGATTTTTTGTGTAATTTTGGTAAATATATCTGTTAAGATATCAGTGTTATTTTCATTTTTGCATAATTTAGACAAGAATTTATCCATCAAACCATATATATATATATATATATATATATATATATATATATATATGACGTCACACATTATGAAATGGACAAAGTCCGACAATTATTTTAAGACATTTTTATGTTTATACATTCTTTTTATAGATACAAATATTTAAGTAAATGCTCTGTTTTATAATAAACAGTATTAATAACATTTACCGGCCTGAATGTCCAAGAAATCTTCATAGAAAATATTCATCCTCCGACAGGAATCGAACCTGTATCCTATACAGAACAGAACCGTCATATAGCCTGACGTGCCTTAACCGACTGAGCCACAGAGGATCATTCATTTAGCAAGGTCGATTTTCCTGCTTTTAAACTACAATCTTCCATGAATCTCTCACATACATTCATATCTGCTCAAAGGGTATCCAAATGTAAACAAATGACGTCACACATTATGAAATGGACAAAGTCCAACAATTATTTTAAGACATTTTTATGTTTATACATTCTTTTTATAGATACAAATATTTAAGTAAATGCTCTGTTAATTCAGGCCAGTAAATGTTATTAATACTGTTTATTATAAACAGAGCATTTACTTAAATATTTGTATCTATAAAAAGAATGTATAAATATATATATATATATATATATATATATACACACATATATATATATATTAATACATGTCTCATTAAATAATATAGATAAGCGTTGTCTATATATTTTATGTAAGTTTTTTTCATATAGTCTGATAATCTTAATAACATTATCATTAAATAATGAAAGAAAATCACAATGTTGATACATACTTTTTATCAGACTATATGAAAAAAACTTACATAAAATATATAGACAACGCTTATCTATATTATTTAATGAGACATGTATTAATGAAAAAATGCTGCCTAAATACACACAATATATATATATATATATGTGTGTGTGTGTGTGTGTGATAAAAATATAGCTTTAATGTATGCTATATTTATTGGTAAAAGTGCTCAATATCAGAGATAGAGAGTACGGAAATGTCAATGAATGTAAAATTGGACATTGAAATCAACAAGTGTCAACAGTCTGTTTTATGATTGAATGCAATCTTTAGGCCATCTGTCACTCATGAAAATTGTATTCAAGCATGAAACAAACTGTCACTGCTTGGTATTGACCGCAGTGGCTAATTTTACATTCATATATATTATGAAATAGACAAAGTCCGACAATTATTTAAAGACATTTTTATGTTTAACATTCTTTTTATAGATACAAGTATTTAAGTAAATGCTCTTTTTATAATAAACAGTATTCAGGCCGGTAAATGTTATTTAATACTGTTTATTATAAACAGAGCATTTATTTAAATACTTGTATCTATAAAAAGAATGTTAAACACAAAAATGTCTTTAAATATTTATATATATATATATATATATATATATATATATATATATATATATATATAACAGAGTTGCCTGACGATTGCACTAGCATGAAACAGACTGTCGCCTCTAAGTGCTGACTTCCATGTCCACTTTTATATTTACACATGGTCTATCTCTGATATTGAGCACTTTATCCCATAAATATAGCACACTTTAAGACTATATTTCTTCATATATATATATATATATATATATATATATATATATATATATATATATATATATATATATATATATATATATATGAAAACACAGGAAAGCATTCTTCTTGAAGGATCCTTTTCAACCAACACTTCATCAGAAGAATACAATGGTAAATATTAAATTGATAGAATAACAATTTGCATCATTTGAAAAGAAAATATATAAGGATTCTTCTGATGATGTGTTGCTTGAAAAGAATCTTACCTATTACAGTATTTAAAGTATTCTGAATAAAATAATTAAAAATAATTAAGTAGAAACCAATGTTAAATTTACGTAAACTCCAGTAAAACGACCTAAGGCAAATTTTATTTTTCCATATAATATTTAAGAAAAACAGACATATCTTCAAAAAAGACTTAACTTGAAACAACTTAAGCCGAGGTATCACTGTGTATATATATTAGGTTTAGTTAAATGTTTTTTTTTTCATATTTTATATATTTAATAATATGTATATATGAAGAAATTTGACAAATGGAAAAGTGATTCATTGAAACTATATTTGATTACGCGTTTCACCTTTTTTTGTTTTCATCAGATCCAAAAATGAAAGAACGAAATTTGCGTGTCTGCTTAAATAATAAACTTTTTCCTAAGCTGGTGTTTCTGGTAATGAAAGAAAAGAATGAAAATGAGTGACTTTTTAAAAAGCCGTAAATATTTATCTATTATTATTATTATTATTATCCATTATGATTCATTATTTAATCATACGCACAAATACACACACAATTCTTTCTTTCATTTTTGGATCTGATGATGGCTAGAATGCTGGAATGTGTTATTAAATCTAGTTTCAATGAATTGGTTTTCCATTTGTCACATTTCTTCAAAACTTTTGTTGGGAGTCTATATCCTATTTAATATATATATATATATATATATATATATATATATATATATATATATATTTCACTCATGATGAGCAGAGACAAAGAGACGTCTGTTGCAATCAAACATGTCGCTCTGGTACAGATGGAAGAAGTGATTCCTGTGGGCTATAGCAACTGAGCAAGCAGGTGAGAACCAAAGAGATGAGTACGATTTAAATTGATATTTTCTTGCTGGGATGAAAGCCTTGACGCTGGCTTTTACCCAGGAGGAGAGCTCAGACACACATTTTTGAACAGGATGATTAAAAATATATATATATATATATATATATACATTTCACTCATTATGAGCAGAGACAAAGAGACGTCTGTTGCAATTAAAAATGTCACTCCAGTACAGACAGAAGTGATTCCTGTGGGCTATAGCAGCTGAGCAAGCAGGTGAGAACCAAAGAGATGAGTATGATTTAAATTAATATTTTCTTGCTGGGATGAAAGCCTTGATGTTGGCTTTTACCCAGTTGAGGAGAGCTTAGACACACATTTTTGAACAGGCTGATTAAAAACCACATTCCAAGAGACACTGTCAAGGAAATCATGGTATGAGTCCCAGTCGCACATTGATAACAGAAAGATATTCTGTTAGTAAGAAGTTCTTGGCTGGAGGGAGAGTGGAAAGAGATGTTAATAGACACTACGGCGGGATCAGAGTTGCCAAGAGGGCAGAGCTGCGTAGCGCAACAAGAGTCAGAAATGAAGGTAAAACAGAGATTGAGAAGGGAAGTGTTACAGTCAGGGTTAAGTTAAGGGTTTGGATGCCAGCGAGGTAAGTGACATAGTATGGTGGGTGTTAAAGTCACTGAACATGAATATGTGTACAAACAGATTTAGAGAGATGGCCTTGTCTATATTAGCAGAAATGTTATTAAGTACACCACAGTTTTGAGAGGAAGGGCAGCAATAAGGAAAGAAGAAATAGCATACTGAATTATGCGTTTCTGTGTGTGTATTCCTGTTTAGGGTTGGGTCCCTTCTAAATTATTCTCATTCTCTTTCATTCCCTGTATCTCTAGGCATCTTAGGGGCAGTATTGCCTTGCTTAGAATGGATTGATTAGTATATATATATATATATATATACTAAATATTAAAAGATTTTTAGCGTTTTTATTTTCCATCAAGCACTGTTTTATTAACACCAGCACTCACTGTGCACTATTATATATATATATATATATATATATATATATATATATATATATATATATATATATGTATATATATATATATATGTTATAGTGGAACAACCTGGCACACCCCGACATGGATTGGTCAGTCTATAAAACACTGACAAGCTATTGAAGAAGAAGGAAAGTGAGACAGACAGAGAGAGCGAAGGCGACCCTTACAAACCTCCATGACTTATCTCCTGTTTTCCTTAGTATTACGAACTCTTGTTCATTTGTTCTTTACGTACAATAAACCATTGTTATTTGTTATCTGATTTCCTGTTGTAATCTTTCCACTCAGGATTACTTTGTTGTTTATATTGTATAATCCACGATATAACAATATAATACCAAAATATTATACACAAACTCAGTACAAATAAAGACTCCATATTTTAGATGCTATTATTACACAAAAGAAACACACATCACATTAAATAATACAATACTTGACTTTACTTCTAAATTCATCCGTCTTCCAAATTTCCTTGAAAATATCCTTCTTGATATTTGACAACTGATAAAATTACTCCTCAAAAGTACTCTTCACTGTGTAAGAGAGAGTTTCATTTGTCACTTAACCTTGGCTTTATCTTTCCTTCAGAGAACATAATGACTTTGATATGGACAAAATCCATACAAAATCTGAGACAAGTGCATTCACTCATATATAGCTACCTGTCAATCAGTTTATCCCATATGTGCACATCCCAAGATTTGTTGGATCAGTTACCTGTACATGTTTTGAAGGCAGCCACAGACATTCTGTAAGGAGTGGATCTGCACCTGATGGCTAAGGTCATCTTTCAGATCAAACCACTAATGCACTTCATTTTGCTGAAACTCCAGAGCATAACACAAAGTACAAAGTTCATTTTGGCAACATTTGGGCTGAGTAACATACTGCACAGTAGTTTGTTTGTTTTTGTATTTGTCACTCTTTGCATCCACTACTATATTAATACAAGGCTCAAGAGCCACTCAAGGTTGAGGGATATTGAAGTTGGGGAAGCATCCTGTCGGGAGTCAGCAACACAAAACAATGGTTCTTAAAAATAAACTGTCTAAACGATACTTCCTTCTTACCAATGAAATATGAAAAGAATGATGATGATTCTACCGTGTATATATGAAACGGAGGACCTTAGCTGTGAAGGTCTGAGCTGTGGGAACTAAGGAATATAGCACATCAGGGAACAAAATATTCTGTTAAAGAAAATTTTTCTGTTTTTTTTATTCATCTATATAATAAAGGCGAATGTCAGTGTGTCACACTTTTTCAACTTTAATCCTAGAGGCCGTAGCCCAACATATTATACCATTTTGGAATCAGGCCAACTCCATGAACAAATTAAAGACTTTCTGGGTTGGATCTGGACCCACAATCATGAAATTTTGGATTCCCATGTTTTCATTACTGTGATTGTTTTCGACAATTTTTGTATGTGATTTTGTGCTACGAATTTATTTGTATTATAACAATTTTTATAACTTGGATAATAAATTTGGGTTTAATCAAAATTAATTGGGAAGTCCAGTGAAAATCACCCATGAAATAAAAATAATTGTTTATATGGAAAGTAAGGACATCAAATTGTTTTTAAATTAAGTGGCATCAGTAGAATTATTGTTGAACTTTTAAAAGGTAAGCTTAAATATTAATGCAATACTTAAATGCAGTGATCAATTTTGTGTTCTTCTGTAGTTTATTGTTGCCTATCGCATCTTCTCCTCCCTACCTATTGTGATGAAGACCCAATCAAGAGCTCTCCGCAGGAGATAACTGAAATTCTGTTCAATAGGGCAGCTCTTAAGCTCGTATATAATATATTCTTGTTCAACAACAACAACTCATCTGCAAGATCCAAATTACAGAGGACCAGTATTATTTATGAAATTACATGTCCCTTAAGAAACTGTGTTCCTGATCAAACTACATTCATGTAGTGGTATGCCCAATTATATTGGACATACCACTACATGCCTATCAAGACGACTCACATTACAACTCTCTGACAATAGCTCAATTAGGACCTATTTAAAAACACACAGAAACCTACCAAACTCTGTCTGCAACATACAACTATAATAGCCTCATCCATATGTAAAAAAAGGCTAAATTAATAGATGCATTAATAATAAAAAAGAAAAAAAGACAACATTCAATAATATAAACTATGAACATGGTCACAATGTGCTGACTGTGTTTGGAAAATAAAGAAAACATTACCATCAATATAGATATATAAAAATCTATATATTCAGTTAAAAAAAAGAAACATCCTTGATGATGGCTAATAGAATTACCAAAAGCACTCAGATATATATGGAACATATTTCTACACACTTTATGTCCAGAAAAGAAAACACTTATATGAACACAAGAAAACATTAATAAAAAGTCTAACTGCAGTGCCTTGTCAGTTGTCTTTAATGAAACTTATATAAAAGAGCAACTGCTACCCACATACACAATTATATATATATATATATATATATATATATATATATATACATGCCTGTTCAGAGATTGTATCTCTGATACTAATAATAAACCCACTACATACATAGGTTTTACTACAACCACACTCTCTCATAGACTCACCTATCACCTATCTGATCTTGGTTCAATTAAACAAGATTTCTTAGAAAAACATAGCCTTGTACATAATATTAGACAGATATTAGTTGATAACACAACAATATTCACACATACACACAATAAAAAGAAACTTTAGATACTAGAGGCCATCTACATTAAAACAAAGCAACCCACACTCAACAAAATTACATTTCAAAACAATCATAACATATTATAATACATTTAAATATATGCTTCTGTTAATAACATTTCTCTCTCACATGGCCATGTACAATGTCATAGAACAGCATTATAAATTTACGACCTGTGTTTGCTATTCCATAACCATTATCGTCACATAGCAAACATCTATGTAAACAAAACAGGATGTAATCTTTGATGGTGAACATCTCTGTTGTAAAGTCCAAATAACCATTCTGATGATGGCTCATGTGAGCCGAAACCTAAGATCGATGAACAGCATAATAAAGAAATATCTAAATGTTGGACAGTTTTTGTCTTTATTTTCTCCTGAAATTAAGCCATTATATAAAGCTTGGAGCGGCACATGATAAAACATAATAGACATTCGTTGTCTAAATACATATATATATATATATATATATATATATATATATATATATATATATATATATATATTGTAGTGGACCGTGGGGTGAAGATGTGAAGAGATATCAGAAGGTTAAAATTTTCTGCTAGCCGGTCCAGCTACATAGGAATATTGGGCTTTAATTAAGTCCAAAGAAGACAAAGAAAATAAACAAGACCGATATACATGTGTAAACAAATATATATTAATAACAAGTTAAACAAAGACATGAACAGTTACATAGTGTTTGTATGGAGAAATTATGTGTGTGTCGTGAGTGTTCGTATGTACGTGTATTGTTCTTAGCGTGTTCCCAGAATTTGGGAAATGCTGTATCTGTGAGAGGTCACATATAGGTGTTGGTTGAAAAGAGAGATTTACCTCACCTCCGTGTGAGGTGGCGGCCCAAGGCCTAAGTGGCAAAAGAGAGAGGTCGGGGTGAAGGGTCAGCCAGTATTTAAAGCCAGGGGAGAGAGACCCCTGTTGAAGGATTAAGGAACTGAGGAGGAGCTAACTCCAACAATATATATATATATATATATATATATATATATATATATATATATACAGGGTGTCCAAAAAAATGTACTCACTTTTTGACTTCATCATCAGTTTTTAATATTTATTTAATTTAATATTAAATTTAAACTGCTAATCTTTTTTGTAAGTCAATAAACATTAATATTTCTTAATTTTAACCATTAATCTTATTTGTAAGTCAATAAACACTGCATTTATTGTTATTTAAAGAGTGAATACATTTTTGGGGACACCACACACACACACACACACACACACACACACACACACACACACACACATATATATATATAAATATAAAGAAAGAACAGTAAGATATATAATTCGGTATTCTTAATGATATTTTTATTTTTACAAAATAGTGCTCAATGTAAATTTTCAGAGCATTAATATTATAAATTAACTGATTTAAAATATGTTTTTTTTGCTACACAGTAATAACCATGTTTCAAAAATCAAAGCTAAAAGCTTCGAATTTAATTTTGTAATTAAATTAAAAACATTAATTCCATTTCATTCTCAAGCGAATTTTGGAGTAACTTATTTTTTAAATTTACAGAGTTTTAAAGGCACAGAAAAAATTCATAAATCACTGTTTCCAAGGATACAGAGAAATCCAATCATACAGACAAGGGGTGGTAGCATGTTCATTTTTATTAACTTTTGTTGTATCAGTTATTATTTACGTTCGAAAAAGGGGTTGAGTTTAGGTAGGGTAGGGATGTATTTTTCAACAAATTCTGACATCCATTAAATGCATGTCGTCTGGGGTTTTTGAAAAATTTTATTGTTAATGGCAAAAGATTCTTACGGCATTTTTTCTATTTGTATACTTAAAGATTTTGGGGGGATATTTAGGTTAGAATACGTTTTATTTAACTACAATTTTAAAATATTTTCACTTTTAATGTTTAATAGACTATATTTCTTTTTTAAAACAAGTAAATGTACTAGAATTACTTACAGTATATAAAATTATTTTTTCATATCATATATAATTATGTATATTACTAGATTGCACTTTTTAATTTTATTTTTAAATATTATTTAATGAAAGTTTTTGACAATGACAGCAAAAAATAGCTATTTCATTTCTCTGATTCAGTAAATTTTAATTTTTTATAAACTTAGTAATATATAGTTTCTCATGTTTGCACAAAGGACATGGGTCATTTAAAGACCGACATATTCTAGCTTTTCTTATTAACTTCCATTTCACTGTAGGTGTTTTATTGGATTCTTTTAGGTGCCAGAAGTACTTTGAGAGAGATGTTTGATTTCTATATTTATCTATCCTAAATTAACTTTGATGTTGGTTGAATCGTTTTTTGAACTCATGGCTTGTGCAACCTATATAGATTTTTATGTTTTCAGGATTTTCAATAGAAGAGATATTGCATTGGTATACTAATGATTCCGTGTGACATTTATTTTGTAGAGGACAATTGTGAGGGTTTCTACAGTTACATAATTTTTCTTTATCTTCATCTGTTTTTTTTTTATTTTTCCATTGTCTAAAATTTTTTGGTTCTGGTATAAGTGTTTATTTAAGATATTAGCATTATGTTTCTTAATAATTTTTTATAAGTTTTCAGTACAGCTGTAACTTAATTTTAGAGTATTTTTATTGAAAATAGTACTTAGTTTACTATTACTAGGAAAATGCTTGACTATTAATGCGAGGAATTTTTGTCCTAATTTGTTCATTACCATTTGGTTGTATATATATATATATATATATATGTGTGTGTGTGTGTGTGTGTGTGTGTGTGTGTGTGTGTAGGAAATTCTGTCATCCATTTTTTTTTTACATTAAAAATCTGAATGTCCAAATTCCAAACCATAATAAAATAAAAATAATGGGTAAGCCTGTTAAATCATTTGTATTTACAAATACAGGCGCATGAATTCAAAAGAGTTAAAAGGGAGGAAAAAAGGTCTTTCGTTGAGTTAAAATTTTAGGTAGTTGGTCCAATGAAAAAAATCCTGTTTAGAAAAAAACTTTTATTAGTTGGTTGACAGAAAAATCTGCAGTTGAGAAAAGACTTTGATCATCAGGAAAGATTCACTGACACTCCTTTCTGTTATTGTTGTAGATGATTCCTTTGAAGACACAAAAGTAGGCTTGAGAATCACAGGGTTTTAGTTTTCTCTGACTACTTAAATATTCCCAATGGTGGTGTTAATTTCTAACCACCAGACACTTTAATTTAAACAGTGTGTATTGTATTGTGGAATCTTTTTGACATGTTGGATATAAAATAAGGTATGAGCATGTTTTAATATGGTATGTAAGTGGGTATGTAACTGTGTTGGAAAACTGCTTTGTGGCTGAGATAGTTGTGTAATGTTATCTAAATATCTTATATATAAAATTATTGTTTATTCATTTCCAAACTTTAATCACTTTATATCAGCATGAGTGTGTGGCTTTGGGAGCTTTCTTCAAATATGGATCTTCTTATGAGGATATGAATCTCTCTCTCTCTCTCTGTCTTTTCCCTTACAGGTTGGAATTTATATATCTTCTTGTAATCTAGTTGTCCTGTGTGTGCACATCCTAAGTGCATCTGGGTCAACTACCTGTTTACATGTCAGGGGCAACTAATAACATCCTGTAAGGAATGAATTTACACCAGGTGGCTAGCAGGCCACCTTCCAGGTCAACCAACTGATGCATCTAGCTTCTTCTCTAACACTCTGGTGTGACACTGAGTGCAAAGTCTATTTTGGTATATCATCATCTGAAGAACAAAACATGACGAAGAGACTTGAGGGAACAGAGAAAGACACTGTGAATACTATGACCATAGAAGATAAACGATGAGAAAGTTTTAAGGAAAATAGAAACACTTATGCTCAAAATCAGAATGAAGCAGTTGAAATTTTCTTGAACATAATGAGGAAGGAGGACTTGGAAAATTTAACACTCATAGGACATATCGAAGGAAAAAGCAACAGGAGGAGGCAGTAGGTTACTTACCTAATAAACTTGTATGAATGGATAGCAAAACTGGGTGTTAGATGTATGATAAAAAGACAAACATTACGAAGAGCTACAAAGGGTAGGAAGTTGTGGAGAGCACTGTGAGTCCATGTCCTGAAGGGATATGGCACATAGAACTAAAATAAAGAAAGCCATTTGCATTTATAGAGAAGCAAGCAGTGAGTGACTGAATTGTGACTATTCTGAAACCATTGTAGTAAATTTGTTCATACTCTGCATAGACACACTTAGAAATAATCAATATCTTATTTATTTACTTGTAGTATTAATACGATTCTGTGATTTTCAATAATGAACACAACAAGTGACAGATGGACTTGGGCCAATCGGATGTTGGGGCAATTTGGTGGATTATTATATGCTACTATTTGGGCAGCATGTTCATCTTGGTTGTTATACAACCAGTGATTTGGCTGATGTACCCTCCAGACTTCTTCAGAGGTTTATTTTATTATATGCTTTGATATTTGAACCAGCATCTTTATCTTAGTTGTTATAGTCCCAGTGTTTCTGTTGCTGTATGCACTGTCATTCTTCAGGGACTTATTTTATCATAAGCTTTGATATTTGAACCAGCATCTTTATCTTAGTTGTTATGCTCACAATGTTTCGGCTGTTATACTCTCTGGCCTTCTTCCGGGGTTGTCTATACACCCAGTAACTGTTATAGGATTTTTTAAGCACACCTTTTATTCATTCAACAGGGTAGATTGTTTTTATTTCTCTTGTTGAACATTGAGATGTCGAAAATTTTGGCCTTGTGAAAATAATCAACCCTTCCCAATGAAAAAGTAAAAGGCAAAAAGAAAACAGTGTAAATCCAAACCTTTTTATATTCTGGAAATAATTGTGACAATTTACAAAAATTGTTTTCCATTTATTTGTCCAGTTTCTTCTGATAAAAACAGTTTCCCTACAACACTGAATCAGCAAGAAGCTATCTTAATAACTTCAGCTTGGACTGTTAGATCTGGATTCTACGCATGTTATCACATGGACTGCTTGAACTCTTATTGACTACATGATATGATGTCCTCTTATTTATATCTCAGGGATCAGAATAATAGTATAAACAAAATGAATGCAAATATTTAACAGAATAATGCTGGACACAATTCTAAAGTCTGTTACTTGAAAAGTATAAAATTTCTCATAACTTGTATGCTTAAAATCTGAAATGTTGCAGATTAATAATTTGATAATTTAAAATGTTTCAAATGATGTGCAGATTTTTATCTTTCTCCATAAATTATAAGTTAATAAAATTTTACTTAAAATCATATCCACTCATATCTTAATAATTTTTAATAAAAAGACATTTTTATTTTGTCTGAAACTAATTAACAGAATATATTATAATATTGTGTTCACTATAATTTGAATCTGTTTAATTTGTTTATTTACCAAATCTTAATATATATGCAAAGGTACTGTTGAAGGTGGATGCAAGTAGAGATGACAACATAGAAGTTGGCCAGACAACATCAAGGAAAGGACAGACATGACAATGCCAGAACTTCTGAGAGTCACCATCAATAGATCATCTTGGAGATGTTTGTTTGCTTCTTCTGGCCTTAGGTGATCCTGACAATTCCAGCAGTCAAGTGACTGATGATAATGATGAATATATATGTAGTTTTAAACTTTTTCTTTATTTTCTCTGAAACTCCAAATTAATAGAATCTGTTCTAATAGAGTGTCCATTATAATTTGGATCTGTTTAATTTATTCTTTTTACCAAATTTTAAATTTCCATGTTTCTTCAGGTCTCTCCTCATACTCGGCAAAATTCTCGGAATTATGAACTTCGCCTTTTATTCAATCCAGGGCAGAGGGGGGGGGGGTAGTTGTTATCATTGTGTTTTCCATGATTAGAGGAGATTAATACATATCAGTTAATAATCCCCAGTCTTATTCACCTTTATGTCACTTAACTGTTTCTTCAACTGAACCAGAGTATATAACATTTTAACACTACCTGACCCAGGGATTGAACTCATAACTCTCAGGGTTGGGGGTGGGTGGCAGCAGGCCATCTACCTGGCAATGTGTGAATGGATGCTGGAATTGGGTGTGGGAGAGATGGTAAAAAGACAAATGGTATTAAAAACTACGAAAGATAAAAAGTTGTGAATGGAAATGTCAAATATAAAATAATAATAATAATAATGGCACACACACACACACACACACACACACATATATATATATATGTATATATATACATATATATATATATATATGTATGTATATATATATATATATGTATATATATATATGTATATATATATATGTATATATATATATATGTATATATATATATATATATATATATATATATATATATATATATATATATATATATATACATATATATATACATATATATATATATATATATATATATATATATATATATACATATATATATATATTGTGTATTTGGGCAGCAGTCCCTGTTTTATTCATCAGAATCTACTCACAAGGTACTGCAGTTAAGTTTTTTAATTAATTTTTCTTGCATTTTTATAAATATTTTTCTTTTCTGGACAAAGATTTTGTCAAGATTATCTGAATGTTCTGTACGTATGAGTGCTTTCGGCTATTTTCTATCCATTATCAAGGATGATTTTATTTTTTAGTTTTACTTTTAACTTTTTATCCATACAGTCAGTTATACATCCATACATTTGGAAAGCACTTAGACATACAGAACATTCACACAATTTCTATATACTTTATGTCCAGAAAAGAAAAAAAGAACACAAGAAAAATTAAATAAAAATTTAACTGCAATAACTTGTCAGTAGTTTTTAATGAAATACATATATATATACATATATATATATATATACATATATATATATATATACATATATATATATATATATATATATATATATATATATATATATATATATAAGATAATCCTAAGGAGCCAGGCAAACCTAGCTAGGTTTCACCCAAATGGATCACCCTGATGTGATGGTTAGCAGTCAGGATTTATGGCAAGTTTAACTTAATTTTTTTCCTGAATTAATCTATTTAAACAGTATTTAAGTCAATGAAAATAGGAAAACCTTGAACATCTTTACATTTCTGCAATTGTGTTACAAGGTTACTTATGCTTTACAATAAAACTCTAAAGGTTTAGATGCCAAGAAATCTTTGTGTGCAGTTTCTGTATCTTCTTTGAAATGCAATGTCTTTTGACTTAAAAGAATTGTCAAGATGCTTGAAAAAGTGGTAGTCAGTGTGTAAGAGATCAGGGGAATATAGTGGATGTGACAAAGTCTTGTATCCCAAGTCAGTGAGCTTCTTCAATGATATCCTGGCAGCATATGGCCAAGCACTGTCGTGAAGCAGAATTGGTCCTCATCAATTAAACAGTGTCGGTCAGCTTTTGCTTCACTGAATGTGCATTTGATCCAGTTGCTGGCAGTAAAATTTGGCAGTGATGCTCTGGTTAGATTCCAGAAAGCTGTAATGTATGTCACCAATGGTGGACCATCAGACAATCTTCTCTTGGTGCAATTTCAGTTTTGGAAAGTCTCATTGGCTGATTTTGTTTAGCAGCATATTACCCTCTATGGGATATTTTCAGCTGAAATCTAAAGATTTTGAACACAATTTTATGGCTTCAGCTAAATATATCCTGAACATAATTGTATGCTTTCAACTACAGATAAACTGTATTGATGGTAATTCAAAAATAAAATGTATTTTGCTAGTCATTTTGCTTTAAAACTTTATTGCTGATCATTTTACTATAAATATTTATTATTGGTAAATATATAATATAAATATGTAATTTTCTTTATATAACTATGTATTTTTATACCTTCATGGTGTTTTGTTTTTGTTTGGGGGTTCATTATTTGCCCATAGTCAGGACCCTAACAGGTGCTACTGCAATGGGCCAGTGTGGACCTGGGAGCAATGGCAATTAAGAGGTGGTTCCTCTCTCCTCAAAACCTCTAATCTCCAAATCAGAAGACTTGCTGCTGGAGTTATGGAAAGTGTTTGTGTTATTTGACCTGAGCTAATCATTTATAAAGAATAAAGAATCTATTTCTCCTCACAAGTCACTATTTGTCCAAGAAATGAATCATTCAAATTTCACAGATACAGCATCAAATTCACTGCAAATGTTGGACTCTGACTTTCGTTAAATTCATGTGGAACCAATTTATAGAATTTATTTACTTTTCTAGTTATCTTGAAATAGTCTGATATTGTTGAAATGCTGACACCTATGATCTGAGACATTTCTCTGGGATTTTGATGTCGGATTTGTTCAACTAATGTTTTCAGATGTTGAGTGTCAGTTCAGATGGACATCTTCTACCACCTTAATCTTCAAAACTTGTATCCTTACTGTGGAACTTCAGAAACCAGCACTGTAGTGTCTGGCCACAAGTGGATCCTCCACCCATGCCCTGTTAATGTTGGCAGGGGGGTTTGAAAAGCATTATGACCAAGCTTGAACTCGTGCAAAACAAGTGGACACACTCTTTTATTTTCATGTTCAAGATGAGGGCTATACAATGTCAAAATATATAAAAGTTAAATTCAGAAAGTGATTGATATAAAATTAACAAAGAAGACACTTTAATCACTTAGAATGAGTAATATACTTTTGTTCAGATATCATAATAATATATTAGAATGAGAAAATGTTTATTCTAAAAACGCATTATTTTTCAAAAAACCTAAGTTAAATTCTGAAAATCAACAAAGAAGACATTTTAATCATTAAGAATAAGTAATATATTTTTGTGCAGCTATTATGATAATATATTTGAACACAATCAGAAGTTTTATTCTAGAATCGGACATCATTTTTTAAATAAACTTATAATGTTTTTCAGACTAAGAACTTTGGCATGGTTCAACTTAGAACCAAGCAAAAATAAAAAAAAATGATGTAACAAAAAATGCTTTTCTTTTGACACAACTATTAATGTATACTGCTGTAATATTTATTGTTTTAAAAATAGTGATCTATAAGAATATCTTTATAAGCTTGTAAATAAATAATTTCTTGTTATAGTTCATAAATTAAATTCTATAATATTGTAAAAACTATTATTATTATTATTCTCCCATATTTTCTTTATTGACAACCACAATCTTAACAACATAAGATATGCAAATGACTCAGTGTTGATAGAAAACACAGAAGGAACTCGTACAGAAGGTCTTGAAGGAAGGCAAGAAGAAAGGACTAAACAACAACAGTAAGAAAACAGAATGATTTTTAACAAAAGGATCGGCCTGATATTCTCATTTCAAAAATGGAGATCCCAAAATCAAACAATTACAATAATTTAAAAGTCTGGGAAGCGTTCAAACAAAGGACCGAAAGTGTTCAAAACTGAAGTCTGAATGAAGGTGCATTGGGATAGAGAAAGGTGCCTTCCAAAAGCTAAGCAAAGTATTAAGCAGAAAAATTTTGTTAGAAACAAAGAAAAGAACACTGAACTGTTATGTAATATTAATCCTCATATGTGGCTGTGAATAATTGACAATCTCCTCACAAATGAAGAGACTTGAAGTAACAGAAACGTGGTTCTACAGAATGATGCTGAGAATCATTTAGACCAAACATGAGCAACAACTAAGTTTTAGAGAAAATGGAAACAAAAGGACACTTATAAAAAAAAGGACATCAAGAAGTGATAATTGAAATTTCTTGACACGTAATGAGGAAAGAGGACTTGGAAAATTTGAAACTCACAGTGCAGATTAAAGGCAAGAGGAACAGAGGAAAATGACACATAGTCTACATAGCAAGTTTGACTAAATGGATGGTAAAACAAGTTTTAGGAGAGATAACAAAAAGACAAAATTTATTAAGAGCTACAAAGGACAGAAAATTGTGGAAAGCCATGATCGCCAAAGTCTTGAAGAGACACGGCACATAAAAAAAGAAGAATGAGCTTGTGTAAATGTATGGCTAAACAAAGTTTAGGAGAGATAACAAAAAGACAAAATTTATTAAGAGCTACGATGAATTGGAAATTGTAGAGAGACATGATTGTCAATGTCCTGAAGGGACATGGTATGTAGAAAAAGAAGAAATAAAAAATTCATTCATTTGTCAGTAGAATAAAGAAAAAGCATCTTCATTGACAATTCTTGAAAAAAAACTATAAATTTAGTTTCATATGTTATAGTTAAAATTCTAAAAAAAAAGTTAAAAAAAAAAGGATTAAAAATCACCTACAGTGTTTACAGTAATAGCAATGCTAAGAAAAAAATGTCCTTTTGAAATACCTATTTTTTTTGTTTTTAAGTTACCAACCATTAGTCTGACATATAAATATATATGTCATATCTTCCATGAAAGAAAAAATAAAATTTCAAAATAGCTTGAATTTTTCCAGGGAAAAAAAAGATAGAATCCACTTGTGCAACAAAATTATTGTTATTTTTTTCTGAAATAGTTATTTGGGGCAGCGTATGGCCACATTACATTGAAACACTGGTTCCTGTATGATCACCAAAGTTAAGAATTGTCGAGACTGGTCAGAAGCTAGATGGGTGACCACTTGGGAATACAAGATGCTGTAAGCTTGCACATGAAGATGGTGTAATGGATAATGGCTCAGAATTGTTCCAATTCGCATTGGGTTCATTATATTCACTTACATGCAAATGCCCTTGGGAAAGGTATGAGTCCACCTCTTCTCCCCCATCTATGGGTTAATTAGTAATACTTGTATCACTAAACCATTGTTATCTCAAAAGAAAATTCTTCCAAACTAAAAATATTTTCCAGCTTTAAATGACCTACAAAGGGTTGATAAGCCATAAAAAATGAATGTATCAATCATGTATTAAGGGGGCCAACTTAGTAAAAAATAATCCATTATTCTCAATGGCCAGACAAACAAGAAAGTTTTAAATAGAAATGGTTTATAATAACATCAAAAATCTTGTAGATGCTGTAAAAAGAAAAAGAAAAAAGACAAGCAAGAAAAAATGAGTGTAATGATGTCCAACAGTTACTGCGATAAGAAAAATCATCAGAGAAAGACGAGAGAAAAATGGTGCTTCCAACTGAAGTCCATTGAAAATAATCAATAATTTAGTGATATAAAGAAATGAACTGTTTTTTCTATCTTTGTACAAATAGTGAGTAAAATAAACAAAATAATTTATCTCGAAAGCAGAACAAAAAATGAAATTTCTCTCTGAGAAAACAATTCTTTCTTTATTCCTTTCAAATTAATTGTTTATCTTTAATTTGCAAAAAACTAATAATAATAATAATAATAATAATAATAATAGTTCACATTCTTTACATTTGAAATAATATCCTCATCTTACTTATTACTATCACAACATTATATCAGTCTGTTGATCTTGGTACGTACTGCAGTTCAGATTGATGAATTGGAGAGCCGAGTTCAAATTCCAGTCAAGTTCATTACATTTACTTACATGCTAATACCCATGGGAATCGCATGAATCAATTTCTTCTACCCTTCCACCCAGGTATGGTTAAATAGCAGGACAGAATAGGTTCTATAGACTTGGGTATCAACCAGTCTACAAGGAAAACTGTGAATTCAAAACTGTATGTAGCCTAAGAAGCACATAATATGCAGTTAAGGAATGGATCATTTGCATTGAATCATATTTCTTTCTTTCATTTTTAATGATTTCATCCTGAGCAAGGTAGTAAAGCCACTAAGACACAAGGGGTTACTACGTGTGAAAGAATAAGGAAAATGAGAAACATTATTAAGGAGCAAGAACAACAGAAGAGTAATCAAGAAGACAGTAGATAACGATTGACATTGCATTTAAATTTGTTTTCTAATCATTTCACCCCACGCAAGGCAGTAAAGCCACTAAGACACAAGGGGATCAGTGAGTGTGAAAGAATAAGAAAAACGAGAAACATTATTAAGGAGTAAGAATGTTAAACTCTGTTGCAATTAGATCTCTCTTTCTGATTCATTCTACATGCTGGCTGGAAAGCAGAGAATGAATTAACAAAAGTTGTTTGCTGTGCATTAGGCTCCATGCATGACATCCAGTCTACAAAGAGAGCTCCAGCAGTGGCCAGTTGTGAACATCCTGCTGGAGAGAGAGAGATGCTTGTAAGGACTACCAGACCCTCTTAAAAGAAGATCTCTCTGAGCAGCCAGAGCAGTTATGGCTCAGCGTACCACTGGCCGTCCCACAGGATGCTACTGCTGCTGCTACTACTGTGACCCTCACCACCACTTCTCAACATGACCACACACTTACAACTCCCAGGCTTGAATATCCAGTTTTGTGTTGATAACATCTTGACCTCATCACCCCAGCAAACACCAGCTACAAGCAGCCAACTCTCCAGCTTTGACTCCATCCAGCTACAAGCCTTCATCATTGACAACACTGTCACCTCGGCAAATACTGGCATGATAACATTGCAACTTTGACTCCACCCAGCTACAAGCCTTCATCGCCGATGATGCTGTAACCGTGAAAATACCGACTTGATAACATCTCCACGCCGAAAATACCAAGATATAAGCCTTCCATGTTACCAACACTGTCACCTCAGTAAAACCAACTCTGCAAACAAGCGACTCTGACCCCGCGAGCTGTGATTCTAATTCCGCAAGCAGTTACTCTGATCCCACAACCAAGTGACTCCGACTGCAAAACAAGTAACTCCAACTCTGCAAGAAAGCAACTCCAATTTGGCAATCATGCAACCCACTCAACCTGCCAACATGACGCCAAATCAACCGACATGCACTGGCCATAACCTGTGAGCTTACACCAAACCCACACAAGAATTAGATCAACTCATCATACTACCCTTACACCTGACCACCATCCTGACGACTGACCACTGAAATGGACATTCCACTCATCCTTCAACATCCCTGTATGACATGCCAACAATAAAATAAAAGTTGACTGGGAAGCAAGATGGCAGAAGAGAGTTCCACAAGCGAGAAGTACAAGAAAGAAACTGTTAGCATAGAACTTATGGTAATATCTATCAATTTCAACAGTAAAATGATGAAACCTTGTCACCAATCTAGTACTTTGCTTCAGAAAGTTAAGGTACCACAGAAGAAAGTTCATCAGAACAATTACCATGAAAGTATTTATAGGGAAGCTATCTTATGGCAGTGGGAAAGGGACTGAAGCCAAGATGCCAGGTCAGTAGCAATAACATTGCAGATTCTTTTTTGGATTTTGTCAAGGATCTCTAAATATATAGCAGGAGCAACAGATCAAATGTGACTGCAATATTTTAAGCATGGACAAAGAAAAAACTTATAAATATGTAAGATAGAAAGAAAAATTTAAAAACTAAAGTTCAATAATAAAGGCTTGAGAGCCACTCAATCTGGAGGGTTACTTAATGACATTGGTAGAGGTTGTAGGAATAATAAATCATTGACAATACTACAATATCTTTGTACAATTATATCACAAGTCATTAAGTCATCGTTTAACTAGAGTGGCTCTCAAGCTTTATAATCATTGAATTTGTTTTATAATGACTGATGATAAGTCTTGTCTGTGAGGCTAACAAGATGCAGTAGAAGAACTTAGTGATTACCAACGGCAATCAATCACTTAAGATGCTTAAATCCCCTCACGTACCAAAATCCTTGAGAAAGGTGCTGCTTCATGTTGGATAATTAGTGTCTTGAAGTTATTCAATTAATACTAGTTTAATCTTGTGTAATTAAAGACATAATTTAGAAAAAATAGACAATTGCATGTTTCAATTCTGGTGGAGTCATTTTTAATGTGTTTTTATAATAAGCTACTTTGCTGCATATATATTAAGAGAAAATAATTACCATCAATGCTAGAAAATATTTTGTCATTCTTTATTAACTCATTTTTTATGCAGTCCATTATATTCATTAAATTCAGAGTTTTCATACACCCTTCAGGATATAAGTGATCATGGTTCTCCACAACTTCATTCTTTTGTTTCTTTATTATTTGTAAATTAAAATGACTTTTTGGCAAATATTGTGAAAATGTTTTCCTATTGTCTTCTCCTGAGTTAGGAATTTAGTGTTTTTCTTCTCTTCAACTATAGCTGGGTGAGTAGGAATTGATGGATTCATGCCTTTCCCCAAAAGTGAATGCAGCACACAAATCTGGAATTTGTACTCTGTTTGCTGATTTCATTTTTGCACTAATATCAGTTACACTACCTACAGCCCAGATCTGAATTCTCCTTTAGGCTAGTACAGGTTGCAGCCGAGGAACAGATTATCCTCTAGGCTAGTATAGTCTTCAGCCTAGGGCCAGATTATCCTCTAGGCTAGTATAAGCTGCAGCCTAGGACCAGCCTAAAGGATAATTCCTCGGGATAAATTATCCTTTAGAATAGTATAGGCTGCAGGCAAGAACTGGATTATCCTTTATCCTTTAAGCTAGTATAGGCTGCAGCTTAGCCCCAGATTATCCTCTAGGATAGTATAGGCTGCACCGTATGACCAGATTTTCCTTTAGGCTAGTTCAGACAGCACCCCAGGACCAGATTATCCTTTAGACTAGTATAGGCTGCAACCTACGACCGGATTATCCTTTAGGCTAGTATAGGCTGCAACCTACGACCGGATTATCCTTTAGGCTAGTATAGGCTGCAACCTACGACCGGATTATCCTTTAGGCTAGTATAGGCTGCAACCTACGACCGGATTATCCTTTAGGCTAGTATAGGCTGCAACCTACGACCGGATTATCCTTTAGGCTAGTATAGGCTGCAACCTACGACCGGATTATCCTTTAGACTAGTATAGGCTGCAACCTACGACCGGATTATCCTTTAGGCTAGTATAGGCTGCAACCTACGACCGGATCATCCTTTAGACTAGTATAGGCTGCAACCTACGACCGGATTATCCTTTAGGCTAGTATAGGCTGCAGCCTAGGACTAGATTATACTCTAGGCTAGTACAGGCAGCAGCCCAGGGCTAAATTATCCTTTAAAATAGTTTAGGTTGCAGGTGTGGACTGGATTATCCTTTAAGCTAGTATAGGTTGCAGCCTAACCCCAGATTATCCTTTAGGCTAGTACAGGCAGCAGCCTAGGACCAGATTATCCTTTAAGCTAGTATAGACTGCATCCTAGGACCAGATTATCCTCTAGGCTAATATAGGCTGCAGTCTAGGACTGGATTATCCTGTAGGCTAGTATAGGTTTCAGCCTAGAACCGATTATCCTTTAGACTAGTACAGGCAGCAGGCTAGGACTGGATTATCCTTTAGGCTAGTATAGGGTCTAGGACTAGATTATCCTTTAGGCTACTATAGGCTGCAGCCAAGGTCTTCTCAAGCTTTTATAAAGCAATGATTTTGATTTTCTACATGTCATAACTTCTAAATAGTTTCATAAACTGAAATGATATCATTATAGCAAACTCAGATTTGTTTTGATTGTTCTATTCTTATAATGCTACTTATAAAAAAATCAATTTTTTTGCTTCAGTTGTGTTGAAATATTTGTTAATTTGGTTTGTAATAAATAGTAAAATAATAGTATCTCTTAAAGAATATTTTTATTGATAAACAAAAGATAGCTATTCTAGTTTATTTAAAGAATAAGTTTACTTCAAGCTATGTAAATATTACTAAAATATATTGCGAGTAAAAAATATTAAAGACAGGTGCAGTTGAGTTAGATGGTGGCTCTGTCATTTCATTAGACAAGGGACCCCAAATGGACATAATCCAGCTCTGTCTTCATATACATTTTTTTCAAGAGTAAACTTCACTCAATACAAGGTTCAAGAGCTACTCATGGTAGAGGGCTACTGAATGAAAGTTGGGATATTAATGTAAGAAGAAGCAGAAAG
Organism: Acanthosepion esculentum; assembly: GCA_964036315.1. Classification (NCBI taxonomy): domain Eukaryota; kingdom Metazoa; phylum Mollusca; class Cephalopoda; order Sepiida; family Sepiidae; genus Acanthosepion; species Acanthosepion esculentum. The sequence goes on along the minus strand of OZ038492.1, from coordinate 22,083,314 downwards.
AAGTGAAGACACTTGGCTTGAAGAGAGGCTAAGTATGTAGTGTTCAACAAAATATTTATGTGGAAGTTGGTTCCACAAAGTAGCAGTTGTCTGAAAAAACTGCCTGATTGGTACTTTCATTTTACAAATAGACATTTTGATCACAATTAATAAATTTCTGCGAAGAACCTTTTGAAGATATCAGTGGCAAGATGTTTGCATCATTCTATGTCAGACTTATCCCACTGTATGAAGCTGGGAGAACTGTTCAATTTATTCTTTTTGAAAGTGCGTCATTTAATGTCCTTATTTAGTCACTTTGTTCTCAAAAAATCAATAAAGTTGTTTGGAGGGAATACCTATGAATGGTACCAGTCTAAGACAAAGTGAAAATTTCCGATTCTATTTCGTGATGTTTGAGTAAACTCTCTTGCAAGCTTGAGCATTTTGTCTGGCTATGAAGAGCTGTCATCAGATAACAGCTTATTGGGTAAACAAATCGGATCATCTGAGCCGAAAATGGCTGATCAGCTTTCAGAAAACAAACCCATACACACTCACACACACACACACACACACAAAACCACACACAGAAATAAGTTACACATACACATATCAACACACATATACATGTTACACATGCCCACAGATACACACACAAACATATACAAAAATATCCATAGACAGAGACAAGCATAAAATACATAGGCTCAGAAAAACATGCACACACATACACACACAAGCATATCCATAGACAGAGACAAGCATAAAATACATAGGCTCAGAAAAACATGCACACACATACACACACAAGCATATCCATAGACAGAGACAAGCATAAAATACATAGGCTCAGAAAAACATGCACACACATACACACACAAGCATATCCATACACAGAGACAAGCATAAAAGAATATACACATGCTCAGAGGGACACACATACACACACATATTTCTTATTACTATGAATGTTATTTTTAGTCAAAAAGTTTTGAAAGAGTTCAAAACCAACCAGGGGGAATATTTTTATGTAAGATGTAATGGCCCCCTAGTGGGGGTAGTGGTTGATTTTGAACTCTTTAAAATCTTTTTATTTTACAATCAACACCATCACTTGACAAGACACCAGAAGTGTTGAAACAAGATGGCTATTTTTGTAGTGATGTTATAACATATTTATGTTATAATTTTTAAATAAATATCATTCGCTCTACTTTGTATTGAGCAATTTGTTTAAAAATAGTGTTTTTGGTTACTGGAATTTTATTCCATCTATACCAACCTTGTATTCACACACACACACACACACACACACACACATATATATATATATATGTTTATATATATGCAAGTGGCTACTAGGAGTGAAATAGAATGAGAAGATTTTAAAAGGAACTGGAAACCTAATCAAGAAGCAGGAATCAAGGGATAATCCTCTACTCCTGTTCAAAAGACTGGGGAAGAGTATGAACCATACGATAGGCTGCCATACTTGCTATGATGCAAGGCTCTCCTAATCCATGACTACTCTGAACTTTATAGTCCATAAGTAACTTCCTGTTCATCAGCTTCTATGCTCTTCAGTAAAAAAGGAAGCAAAAGCTGTGATTGTTTTCTAAGCAAATATGGTGATACTCTCAATTTGAAGTCATAAGTAATGATCTTTCATTTCACTCTAACGTCATACCACCTGTATAAACGGGCCTCAGTGATGAAGAGGTAGCGAATTATACTCAATATAGCGTCACTCGATCACATATTCTGTGGTGGAACTCATCCGAGTTTCTCCTTACCCATAGGACTGTGCCCCCACGAGCCACGACTACTATCACCAAGCCACTCAATCCAGAGCATTTAAAGCCAGTTCAAGCAAGGATAGTGATAGGAAATACATATATATATATATATATATATATATATATATATATATATATATATATATATACTAGCTTAAAAGCCAACCATTTGGACAGCATTTAAGCGACCTCCTGTATAGGGCTCTTGATTGAGCCTTTGACCCAAATATGACACCATGCATTGAATACATATTAAATTTTATTAAACTTGAACAATATTTTTCAAACAACAATTTTCATCGAAACAATGATATAATTTGTATATTTGGAACTTATTGCCAAGCTGCAAGATAAACAACATTTTTGTTTTCCCATTTGGGGTCACAGTACATACAGCTTGTTTCCATTCACAACTCTAGGACAACAAACATCGGACTGGCTGTGAGAAAAGCAGGGTGCCATCAGATAAAGTCCAGTTACTTTCCATGATTGTCCTTGGGACTTATTGATTGACATTGCATAGATTACTCTCACTGGAAACTGAAGTCTTTTGAACTCAAATGGAAGAGCGGGAGAAATTAAGGTGATTCTTGTAATTAAAACTCTTTCCTCCTTTCCTAGTGCAGTAAGGATCTCTGCTTCCAAGAGACGAGGAAGAATCTTCTTGGCAATTAAACTTGTTCCATTACAAAGCTTTAGAGGATCCAGATTTCTCAACAGTATAACTGGCACATTTTCTTTTAGTTCCTGCTTCTGTGATGGCATTCTAGGAGGATGCAATGAGTTCAGGAATTCTATTGGATAATTCACTGCCTGCTCTTGTTCAAGCACATTGTCAGTGGAAAAGTAATTCATGTTTCCTTTTGGAATTTCTTGGAGAAATTTCCAGTTGATGCAATCCACAGTTTGATTCTTGTGAGCTAATATGGCCCTCTCACAAAGCCAGTTTGAATTCATGGAATGGCGTTTAATGTTTGGATAAATATGGTTAATCAAGTCTTGGATACTTGAGACTGAAACTGCACAACCATTTGGGAGTGAAATATCTCCATTTTGGCCCATTTTGATGGTTCAATTTCTAAGATGCAACAACAAAGCAGCAAATCTTCCTGCTTCAAGGTCACCTGTGATTCTAACTCTCACGTTTGTTTTCAGGCTGAGTCTTTGAATATGGCTTCAGATTTAAGAATTTTTCAGGCAAGCATTCATTTCATCAGCTGGAGTTCCTCTTGCAGTGACTAGTAATGTTTGTCTAAAATCAATTGAATTGGAATTGAAACCTCAGATTGAAAATTTAGCTCTCTGTGAAATTGAAGCCAAATTGATCGACTTGGCTGAAAGAGATCTCAGCAATTTTGGTCTGTCAAATCCAAACAGAGAAACTGGACAAATCAACAGATACATTTTGAGAAAAACAGGATACAACACAGATGAACAATCGGCAATGTGTTCAAAACAATGAGCGTCTGTTGAACCCAGATCAACAGCAAATGTCTCAGAAGGTCCTTGATGACATCAGCAACAACAATGGAAGGATTTTTTTCTTGAATGCACCTGGAGGTACTGGTAAAACTATCGTAACTAACCTTCTTTTATCTGCAGTGAGGCCCCAAAGAAAAGTACCTCAAGCATTTATGCTACCTTTTTATCTGGAGGGCATACAGCACACAGAACCTTCAAACTTCCACTAGATTTGAACTACAGTGAAACCCCTATTTGCAACATCAAAAGAGGAGCCAACCTGGCTAAGCTACTGGAGGAGACAAGCTTCATTGTCTGGGATGAATGTACAATGGCACACAAGCGAGCATTTGAGGTCATGGACAAAACAGTGAAAGACATTAGACAGAATTCACAAATCATAGAAGGTATCACTGTGCTACTCTCTGGTAATTTTAGACAAACATCAGTCATTGCAAGAGGAACTCCAGCTGATGAAATCAGGGCTTGTCTGAAAAATTCTTAAATCTGAAGCCATGTTCAAAGACTCAGCCTGAAAACAAACATGAGAGTTAGAATCACAGGTGACATTGAAGCAGGAAGATTTGCTGCTTTGTTGTTGCATCTTGGAAATTGAACCAGCAAAATGGGCCAAAATGGAGATGTTTCACTCCAGATGGTTGTGGAGTTTCAGCCTCAAGTATCCAAGACTTGATTAACCATATTTATCCAAAAATTAAATACCATTTCATGAATCCAAACTGGCTTTGTGAGAGGTCCATATTGGTCACAAGAATCAAACTGTGGATTGCATCAACTGGAAATTTCTCCAAGAAATTCCAGAAGGAAGCATGAATTACTTTTCCACTGACAATGTGCTTGAACAAGAGCAGGCAGTGAATTATCCAATAGAATTCAGTGAAAGACATTAGAC
>OZ038492.1:22019162-22074162 GCA_964036315.1 Acanthosepion esculentum | reverse complement strand
AATACACCATGAAGTTGAAATTAATATCAGTTCAAGCCTTAGGCAGCCATCCACCCAGGAAGCACCTCTCCTTTGGAAGGGAGCTGTGGTTATTATCAGACACCTGAAGTGTCCCCAAAAGGATAAGTGCTGAGGGAGCTTGAGCAGTGTTTGTATAACATTATACACTAACTTTATCTAAACAGTCAGCTGTATATAACTGCTTTCTAACATCAATGGCGAAAGAGATTTTGAGCAAGAATAGCCTGAGGGACTTGGCAAAGATCATTCTTTTTCGAACATTGTGGACTGGAGGTACAGACTCACAAACAAAAACCACATCAATTGAGGACTTCAACGTCAGCAACAACTAAAATTAATATCACATGTAACTCAGAGAGAAAATAATGACATAATCAAGATGTTGACATTCCACACTACTTCAAATAAAAGGTTAGGAAGGAAACTCCATCAGTACTGGAAAGAGTGATAACAGCTACTGGGCTTCAGAAGAGAAAATAATGACATAATCAAGATGTTGACATTCCACACTACTTCAAATAAAAGGTTAGGAAGGAAACCTCTATGAATACTGGAAAGAGTGATAACAGCTACTGGGCTTAAGAAGAGAAAATAATGACATAATCAAGATGTTGACATTCCACACTACTTGAAATAAAAGGTTAGGAAGGAAACCTCCATCAATACTGGAAAGAGTGATAACAGCTACTGGGCTTGAGAAGAGAAAATAATGACATAATCAAGATGTTGACATTTCACAGTTAGGAAGGAAACCCCCATCACTACTGGTAAGAACTGTAAGAACACTGGACTTGAGAAACCTATTTTCCTGAAAATTGTTCTAAGAGAAATATTTTGTAAATTTCAATGTTTAATAAAAATCTTTAGTAAATTTTTATATTATTTATTATTATTTCCTTTGATTTCTTTTGCATACATGTTTCTTTCTGGATCCCAGCCAGAGACCTAAGATAAGAAATGGCATTTTCCACAGAGCATTTTTTGCGGAAAAAAAAAACTAAGATCACACACATTTTACATAGATGGAGCCCTTCATACGGTGTGAACTGTACTTGTAAGTACAATTTTTTTTGTATTTCTTTAAGCCTTGCACTACTAGGGATCCTCATGTGCCACATTTTTTAGATTTTGATTTCAAGGTCCTTTGATATTTTTTGGAAGATCTTCAAAGAAAAATTACAGTCTGCAGTGACTGCAATGTCAATAAGGAGGCACGTTTTGTCTTTGCGATCTCTAATCATGATGTCTGGGTGATTGGCTTTGGTTGTTCTGTCTGTGTGTCTTGTAATGTCACAATAAAATTGTTACAGATTCTGTGTCTGTAACCAGGTCTGGGTGGTGTTCAATTTTTTGTGTTTTTCTTTCCATAAAATTTGCATATTTTCCAATGCAGATATTGGACCACTCTGTCCATGTTGTATTTAGTGGATGCTAATACTAATACTGTTATACCTGATAGAAAATGGTCAATTACTTCTAGATATTCACAGAATCTGCATTTTGGGCATATACAATTTTTCAGTATGTGCACTTTCTAATTTCTAGTTAGCAAGCAAAGGTCCTGTGCAGTAAGAATAAAACCTTTGGTTTCAGCTTTTAACCTTGAGCTATGTTATCACTGATGGGTATGGGAGTTTTGCCTACATCAGCTTCTTTAATATGGGCAGAGTATTGATCATGAAGAGGCTTAACTTGTCATTGTTTCTGCATTTGGTACATTATTATTTGTTTTGCCATTGTGTTGCACAAGTTGCCCCCTGCAAATCTCATTTCCAAGGCCCCAATATCAATGTTGCTGTCTTGAGAGGCCACTATCTTTTTATTTCTATTTCAAATTCTAAAGATGTGTTTTTATCAGCTGACAAATTTCATTCTACAGCCCATACATCTATCAGAAGACAAATTATTTCAACATGATTTTTCACAATTACCTTTGATTTGCCTGAATTGGTTGGTCCTCTTTTGTCTTATAATTAAACTCAGCTAACTACAATCACTGACCCAAACATACCACAATATTCCTTACACCAAAACAATACATTCTTACTTACCATTCCTACAACATCCACCATAATGCCTCAGAAATCTCTATGAAGTCCTAAATAGTCACCATATGTAAAATTTTTATCTGTGGTAGGAGGGGAATCTAATGCCAGTGTATATCAATAAAGAATGTTCATCAGAACAATTATTGTGAAAATATTAACAGCAAAGAAGCTGTTTTATACTTTTCTATAGTTCTCATTTGAATTTGTCTCAATCATCAAATCTAAGAAAATATAGCCAATCTGGCCTATTTCCAGAAATCTTTACTGACCAACGCACAACTTAAATAGACTTATAAGGAAAAATTTCATAACTTTGGGGGAATAAGTTTTGTAGATTAGCATTCATTAGACCTCGCTCAAATAACAACGTTTGTCAGAATTGGAAAATATTGATTTTTTATCATTTTGGAAGTGGGGCCCTGGTCATAATATAAATAAATGAATAGTGTCAAATTGATCCCTGTCTTCTTAAAAAGTTATCAACCAACTTGAATTTTTGGGCCTGTAAAAAAAATGGAGTGTGAAAAGGACAGTTTTTCCCTTGACACTGCTATTATTTTAACTACCTTCACTCCTTGGCAATGTTTATTGTTTTAAAAAGTGATAATTAGAATTGTAATAAAACCTAAACATAATATGATGTCAGCACAAGTTCAAAAATCAGGGAACCATTTGACACTGTATTTATATTATCAACAGGGCTTCCCCTTCAGAAATCATAAAAATCAATATCAAGACAGGGGAAAGCGGTGGGCCACTTATCTGACGGGCTTTTGTGAATGGATGGCAGAATGGATGGGAATGCCTTAGCAAAAGGAGAAAAACTGCTACGATCCACAAGGAATAGGAAGTTGTGGAGAGCCATGTTTGCCTATGTCCTGAATGGACATGACTCAAAAAGAAAGAAGTACTCTGCTTCCTATTATGGTAGATTAATTTAGCATGACATAATGTAGTATATATTTGACTTTTATGCATTGTCCCAAGATTAATTTAAGCTATTTTGACATTGTTATTTATTTTTTACTATTTTTCAGCTGCAATAAATTTTACAAAGTTGCTATAATTATGAAAAATGAAGTTGTTTTGATGTTGTGGAGATTAGCATTCATTAAAAACAAAAAATTCACATAATGCAAAAAAATAAAAATGTCACAACTTCCAGAAAAGGGTTGATTTGTTTTATTTTGCCACCAACCTTACTTAGGGTAAGATGTGAACTCAACATCTCCACAAACAAAACTTCCCAGTCTGGTTAATCCAAATTCTGACCACTTTCATTACAAACTCACAGTCTCTTGTGCATTTACTTTTTTATTCAGATTCTGGTTTATTTTTTTAATCATTTCACCCCAAGCAAAGCAATAGAGCCACTAAGACGCAATGTGAAAGAATATGAGAAAAAGAAAAAAATTTGCCTGTTTCATTATGTTTGGGTCACCACTTTGTTGTGAGGTTCAACACTTTTCATATGAATGTGTTAACGTCTGTTGGTTTGTGTATAGGGCTTCAAGCTCAACATGCTTTATTGTTGGTTGATGTATAGGCCAAACCTCACTATACTTGGTTGTTGGTTGGTATAGGGTTCCAACCTCACTATGCTTGGTTGTTGGTTGATGTATAGGACACCAACCATTATGCTTGGTTGTTGATTGGTTTATCGGGCTCAAACCTCACTGTGCTTGGTTGTTGATTGATGTATAGGTCTCCAACCTCATTATGCTTGTTGATGTAGATGGGTGATGTGCACGACTCCAGCTTCACTATACTTTGTTGTTGCCTGATATCTACGGCTCCAACCTCACTATGCTTGGTTGTTTGTTGGTGCATAGGGCTCTATCTCACTATGCATGTTTGTTGGTTTGTGTATAGGGCTCCAACCTCACTATGCTTGGTTGTTCTTTGAGTTATAATGTTTCAACCTCATTAGGTTTGGTTGTTGGTTGGAGTATAGGGCTCCAACCTCAATATGCTTGTTTGCTGGTTGATGTATTGGGCTGCAACCTCACTATGCTTGGTTGTTGGTTGATGTATAGGGCTCCAGCCATTATACTTGGTTGCTGATTGGTTTATCGGGCTCAAACCTCATTATGCTTGGTTGTTGTTTGGTGTATAGGGCTCAACCGCACTATACTTGATTGTTGATTTGTGTATTGGGCTACAACTTTTATGCTTGGTTGTAGTGTGATGTATAGAGCTCCAATCTCAATTTTCTTAGATGTTGGTTGGTGTATAGGGCTCCAACCTCACTGTGCTTGGTTGTTGGGTTTTGTATAGTGCACAAAACCTCACTATGCTTGGTTGTTGGTTGGTGCATATGGCTCCCCACTACAGCCATACTATGCTTGATTGACAGTTGGTGTATAGGGCTCCCACCTCACTATGCTTGGCTGTTGGTTAGTTGTTTTTGTTTAGCAGCATATCAACCTCTATGGCTTATTTAATGCTGGAATCTAAATATTTTGTATGCAATTTTGTGGGTGGTGGTGGACATAATAATGGTTTTGTGATACATGTCTCACTAATTAACTCATTGCTTGGGGAAAAGAGGTGGATTTATACCTTTCCCAAGGGTAGTTGTGTGTAAACGAACCTGTAATATAGCAACAACTCTAAGTAGATGCTTATGAAGACTTATCAAACCAACATGCTGAGAAACGTTTATTTTATTGTGATGGATGTTTACAAACAAAAGAAGAGATAGGATGTTCTTATTTTATTACTATAGAACACAACTGGAATTGGAACTCAGTACGCCGATTAAAAACTCCAAGCCATTATCCATTACACCACTCACACATCCAAGCTTGCAGCACTTGGTATTCCCAAGCAGTCACCAATCTAGGTACTGACTAGCCTTAATGTTGCTTAACTTTGGTGATCGTACAGGACCTGGTGTTTCAATGTAACCGTGATGTGGTTGTAAGCCTCATTATGCTTGGTTTTGCTGTTATAGTCTCCATAGGAAGTAGATTGTTGCAGAGTAGTTTTGTCAGTGCCACACCCAACTGGTTTTGAAATTAGTGTTTTCCTTCTTCAGGACTGGTTGCTAATCAAGGCTGTAGAGTTCAGTCTGCCCTGCTAGTTAAGGAGGAGGCAAAAAAGATGGATTTGTATTTTCCTCAGTGAACTTGGCTAGAATTTTAATTCAGTGTACCAATTCCATTTTCTATTAATAACCATTATATCTATCTCTCTCTCTCTCTCTATATATATATATATATATATATATACATCTCTAGATCCATTTAACCAAAATATAAAAAGGACTTTGATTTCAAGCTTTCGGTTAGTTCATTCAACAACTCACAAATCCCTAAAGTACTTCCTTAATTATCCAAACCAGTATTGGACTAGGTTTAAAAATATTGATTGCAAGGAGACAAATGGGGCCCCCACCCACAACTCCTAATGCTATCATTTAATTTTCATAATGAATAAATAAGAGGTTAAAGCATATGGAAAATGTGTACAGTTAAAATGTTTGTAAAAAAATGTGTATTTCTTAGTAATTACAATGTCCAACAAAGTTCACCCCGATGCAAAAATGGAGAGCCCAGAAACCATTATGACTCACCACCAACTTCGATGGGCCAGACACCTTGCCCAATTGCCAGACATCTGCCTACCCAAACAAATCCTCTTCTTGGAGATCACATCTAGGAAACGGAAGCTGCAGAAAGAACCACTTGGAGAAGAGCATGTGATCGAAAGAAACACTGGGCTAAAGTGTGCATAAATAAAACCACACAAAACATTAAGGCACCGAGTACTAAGACGACATCAAGGGCCATGATCAGAAACCAACTGGGCTCATAGCAACTGCATAGATGTACTAAACCAGAGCTCAAATGATAAGCTAGATCAACATTTTGATCAAACGTCTTTCAACTCGATTGAACAACAGAGTATGAGAGACACCTGAACTGAAGCTTTAGCAAATTTAAACATAACATTCCCCAACAGAGCAGGGATCCACAAGCTAAAGGAAAAAGTTGACACTGGAGCAGAAGGGAAAACACTTCCCTTGCATATTTCTCAGAATATGTACCCCGAAAAAGTCAACTCTGATGGATTGCCACTTCCTGACACCACATGTCAGGAAACAGCTATACTTATTTCATACAATGGCGTAACGTGAATATATAATGTGCATACAACCATGAATGGAGAAATATCAGATTCTGTCATTACCTCGGAAGGCCCAGCCATATTGGGACTTCCTTTTCTCATGAGTTGAAGCTAGTAACCATACATTGTGTTATACAGCAAATAAAATGCACATTTAACTCCGCAGAAGACATATAAATGTATCCTGACCATTTTAACAAAGTTGGTAAATTTGCTAGAGAATACCAGATTGTATTGAAAACAGAGAGTAACTCAGTTATCTATGCTCGCAGGAAATATCCCACCCACCTTAAGGATGAAATCAAAGCAGAAATAGAAGATAAGGTGACCCAAGGAATTATCAGAGAATCAGCAGCATTGTGTTTGTGCACAAAAGCAGTGGAAATCTCAGGATATGCCTAGACCCAAAGGACCAGAATAAAGCCATCAAACCATGCCATTACAAGACACACACATTGGAGGAGGTCTCCCACAAACTAGCAAATGCTAAGTACTTCACAAAAATGGATGACAAGAATGGCTACTGGTCCGCCAAGTTGGATGCTAACTCCCAACTAGTAACCATATTTAATTCATCCTTCAGCCGATACTGCTTCAGGAGAATGCCATTCGGCCTAGTAATGCCATGTAAAAGTGGACATGATCCTGGCACAGCGACCAAGGAAGGACATGACTCTCACAGATGAACCATCACAGCTCCCAAATAAGAGAGTAAAGGAAGCCATATATCTGGACATAAAGGTTGACTTTGTGCATTTCCCAACAGAAAAATTGACACAGATATGCCAGGTGACAAGCACCGACCCATTACTATGGAAATTGAGAGACATGATCCTTTGATGATGGCCTAACTTGAGACGAGAGGTTAATTAAGATTTGCAGACCTACTGGTCTTACCTCGATGAACACGCAATTGAAAATGGAATTCTCCTCAAGGATGATCGAATAGGAATTCCCAAATTTCTGCAACTGGAAAAAATACAAAAGATACACAATGGATATCAAGGGATAGACAAATGTAGATTGAGAGCAAAAAGCTGTGTGTTCTGGCATGGCATTTTGCCAAATCTGTCCAACAAGGCAGCATTTGCCAAGAGCATCAAAAGGAGCAGTATAATGAAGCACTCCTATAACATGAGATCCCAGTAAGACCATGGCAAATTGTAGCTAATTATCTCTTCTCCTTTCACAGCCAGAACTACCTACTAATTGTTAACTATTATTCCAAATACCCATTTGTATGTAGACTGGGAGAGTTTTCCAGTCAAGAAGTGGTCAATATGAGCAAACAAATATTTGGAGAACAGGGAGTACCCAAAAGGTTTATCAGCAATAATGGGCCCCACTACAGCACCAGCCTGTTCCAAGAGTTTGTGAATGAGTGGAAATTTGAACATCACCCATCGCCCCTGAGGTACCCACAATCAGATGGGATGGCAGAGCAGTGCATACAATCTGTGAAGTCTGCCATAAAGAAAGCAGTCCAGTGCAACCATGGCATCAACATGCTTTTGCTACACTGATAAATTACTTTATTTCTTCACCAGGTGAGCTCATATGCAATTGAAAACTAGTCAGTAACATACCAGTCAAATGCATGAACCATCAGGCAGGGAAAGACAAAATTGCAAACTGCTTATACCAAAGGTTGTCAACACAAATTATATCACAACCAAAACATCAGGCAGCTTCCTATACTCCTTATGGGACAACCTGTTCATATACAAAACCAGAAAAATTGTGGTTGATTATTTCCCATCTCATAACTCCTTTTCCACAAATGAAAAATTGCAAGCCTCTCGCTACTCTTTTATTATTTCCATGGAAAATGTTCAAATAAACTACATTCTTTTAACAATCAGACACTGACAGCTGACCTCTCTTCCGATCCAGCACTAACTTCTCAGTGAGGAAAAAACTGGCTGGTTGCATTCAATGCCTCGAAAAACCAAAATGGTTACATTCCATCACTGTTGCTTCAAGGAGGTACCATGCCTTGAGAGAATATTAGGCTTCAAACTCACACCTGGCATCAAGTGGAACTCATATGATATGTACTAAAGATGCAGGTAAAATGATTGGCTCCTTGCATTGCTCCAGTAAGTACCTTTATAAGAGCCAGATCAGGCCAAAAATGGGGCACTGTTGTCATATTTGGGTGGAAGCTACCCAGCCCTCACTTTCTATTCTTGAGTTCAAAAGCAAATCCGAGTTCTTGTGGGTGACAAATTATTTTTCACCCTCCAACCTCTCTCCCACAGGCAGGAGATGGTGAGCCTCTCAATGCTCTATTGTTACTTCCATGGAAAGTGCTTGGATGAACGACACTGCTAGGTTCCACCAGGTCTAACCTTCACGGCTAGGACTCGCCATGCCACTTACACAGCAGCAAACCACCCACGTTTCTTCTGTATTCCATTAGTGAGAAGTAATCTCCACTCAAACAGATTTTTACCATGAACCACTGCTCTGTGGAACAGACTCCCATAAGTATGTTTCCCCGATCACTACAATTTTAACCTGTTCAAGTCTAGAGTCTACTGTTATCTTCCCCTCTTATCTGTACAAACTACTGCTTAATCCCCTACCTCGAGTGCCCCCATGGCCTTGTACAGGATGAATCTTAGTGTAAAAAAACAAAAACCTCTAACCTCCCCCAACACATCAAAAACCCGCCATACTGCATACATTGAGACAAACCACCCTTATACCCTTTGTATTCCATTAATAAGAAGTAAGTTCCACTTGACTCAAACAACTTCTTGCACTGAACCTCTGTTTTGTGAGACCATTTCCCAAGAAGATTCTTTTCTTGACCACTACAAACTTTAACCTGTTCAAATCGAGGGTTAACGATTATCTTTCTTGCATATCCTCATAAACTGCGTCTCTTATCTCTTATTCTTATCACTCACACACAACCTCTTTCAGTAACCTTCTACCTTGAGTGACTCTTGGGCCTTGTATAGGGTGAACATTAGTAAAAAAAAAAAAATAGACCAATGGTCACTGTAAATGCTAGCTGTTTGATCCTGTCCAGATTATTTCAGCAAGAATCAAACAAATGTTTGGAGTTTTTAACTTCAAACAACAACGAAAGAGTAAAAATCACACGTTAATTGCATTCTTTGTAATGCATACAATGTGTTCCTTCAGCATAAGTGATTTAGATTTTGTAAAAGTAAAGAAAAAATATTATTTGATTTGGTGCTACTATAGTATGATATCTACCAAGACATTTGCGACCTACCATAAATGACAATGCACTCATTATTGCTGGAAAATGCTTAATAAAAATGATGACCTGTTTATTGTTTTTTTTTAAATGACATCAAATCAGTTTACAAACATTAAAATCACTATTTGATGATTTTTTATTTTTTTGTATGAAAAATTGTTAATGATTTTGAATACATAACCAGTTCACTGCCTTTTACCCAAACCCTAAACATAATCCGTAATTAACATATTTCATACTTCCAACACTGTGTAAATATCATACCCTAGTAGAAAATAGATAGTAGATATCATAGTATAGTAGCACCCTTGAGTTTTTGTGACATTTATGGTCAGAGTAATATCAGAAAGACTAATATACAAATATAGAACGATGTGTACCTGTGTTTTATAGATTTTGATAATGTGTTTGATAAAGTACATCACAAAGATGGTTTGGTTTGTTTGTTTAATGGCACATTAACTCCTCATGAGTCATTTGACACCAAAATTGTATTCTCTTGTAGCTTTGGTGGTAATTAAAAAAAAAAATAATGTATTGTTGGTAATGTTTTTCAAATAATGTATTGCTGGTAATTTTTTTATTTTTACTATGAAAATGTATTGCTGGTAATTTTTTTATTTTTACTATGAAAATGTATTGCTGGTAATTTTTTTATTTTTACTATGAAAATGTATTGCTGGTAATTTTTTTATTTTTACTATGAAAATGTATTGCTGGTAATTTTTTTATTTTTACTATGAAAATGTATTGCTGGTAATTTTTTTCTAATGTATTTTTTATATTTTCATGTTTTGACTCATTTGGGGGTTCGCTATTTGCCCATAGCTGGGACCCTAACAGGTGCTACCACACCTGTTCAGGGTGGACCTGAGAACAACAGCAATTAAGCGGTGGTTCCACACTCCTTAAAATATCCAGTCTCCTGATCAGACACCTTGCTGCCAGATGTAGTTGAGCATCATACCTGTAGTGAAAAGTTTGGAAAATTTTAGTTTCTTATGGTTTGTAATCAATACCTGCAATCCGTTTCTTTTAGTCAAACACTCCACTGAAAAAATAATCTCATGAGAGATTATCTCACTGCAGGATCTATCTGTTTTAAATGTGCGACCTGCGAAGCCACGATTTTTCCTTTTGGTACAGTTTACATGTGGGACATGTTTGAATCTGTTTTCATCCTGGAGGTGAGCCATTTTCTCTAGTGTTACACTAACTGCTGCAAAAAATGCATGCTGCCCTGGGATCTCTTTGACCTCTGCAGTAGTTCACTGTGATATGCAGGACGAACATCACAAAGAACTGTTGGAACTGCTAGGTAACTTTGAAATATTTGGGAAAGACATTAGAATAATCCAGAACCTATACTGGCAGCAAACCTTGTGCATATGGATAGAAAAGGAGTTCAGTAGATATACATATATAGAAAAGGGTGTAAGACAAGGATGGGTCTTCTCACCAGACTTATTCAACCTATAAAGCGAGGCAATTCTAAGAGAAATAAAAGTCCTACCAGAATTCATTATTGGCGGCTATAATCTTAACATTAGATATGCAGATGACACAGTGT
The DNA here is from genome assembly GCA_964036315.1 of Acanthosepion esculentum. NCBI lineage: Eukaryota > Metazoa > Mollusca > Cephalopoda > Sepiida > Sepiidae > Acanthosepion > Acanthosepion esculentum. Next base: position 22,063,154 of record OZ038492.1, on the reverse strand, counting down.
TGATAGCAGACACAGAAAGGAAACTACAAGAACTCCTATAGAATGTAGTAAAGGAAAGCAAGAAGAAAGGACTAAACATTAATTACAAGAAGATAGAATGTGTAGTTGTTAGCAAAAAGAAGAGCCCAACATGCAAATTACAAATTGGAGATATTGAAATCAAACAAATACAATTTAAATATCAGGAAAGTGTTTTAATAAAGGACAGAAAATGTGACACTGAAATCCAAAGACTCATTGGCATAGAAAAAAAAAATGCCTTCCCAAAGCTAAGCAAAGTATTAAGAAACAGAAACATTTTGTTAGAAAGAAAGAAAGAAAAGAGTACTGAAGTGTTACTCTATAGCAGTAAATATTGGACAATCTCCTCACAAATGAATGTGTAGTTGTTAGCAAAAAGAAGAGTACAAAATGCAAATTACAAATTGGAGATATTGAAATCAAACAAATACAACAATTTAAATATCAGGAAAGTGTTTTAATAAAGGACAGAAAATGTGACACTGAAATCTGAAGGAACACTGGCATAGCGAAAGATGCCTTTCAAAAGCTAAGCAAAGTATTAAGAAACAGTAAAACTTCATTATAAACAAAGAAAAGAGTACTGAAGTGTTACATGATATTTGTCCTCTTATATGACAGTGAATGCTGGACAGTTTCCTCACAGATGAAAAAGAGATTTAAACAACAGAAATGTGGTTCTACAGAAGGATGGTGAAAATTCCAGGAACCGAATATGTGAGCAACGGCAATGTTTTAGAGGAAATGGAAATGAAAAGGAAATTTACACTTAACATTAGGAAGAGAGAATTGAAATTTCTAGGGCACATAATGAGGAAGGAGGGCTTGGAAAATCTGATACTCACATGACACATTGAAGGCAAGATGGACAGATGAAAACAATGCATAACCTACTTAGTGAGCATGAGTAAATGGATGGCAGAACAAGGTTTAGGAGAGATGACAAAAAGAGAAAATTTATTAAGAGTTACAAAAGAAAGGAAATTGTGGAGAGCCATGATTACCTAAATCCTGAAAAGACATGGCACACAGAAGAAGAAGAAGAATACCATCCCCTACCATACATTTTTTCTAACCATTTGTAATTGTGTTTGTTGACTTTAATGCCCACTATACCAGGTGGCTTAAAAATTCTGTCACTGACCATGCTGGCATTAAACCCTTAACTTTTCAATCACTCAAGCTTTCACACAAGTGGTGGACTTCCCTACACATTTTCCCAGTAACCCTGAGACAGAGACGTTTCTCTTCAAGATCTCTTTTTTTACCCCTATACCAGACTCATGTTGTACTATGCAGCTCTGCCCTCTTGGCAACTCTGATCAAGTGGTAGTGTCTGTAAACATCTCCTTCTGCTCCCCTACCAGCAAAGAACCACCTACCAACAGAATATGTTTCTGTTATAAATGAGCAGAATGGGACTCGTTCTGTGATTTCCTTTGTGACGTCCCTTGGAATGAGGTTTTTATTCATCCTGTTCATAAATGCGCATCTGAGGTTTCCTCCTTGGTGAAAGCTGGCATCGATGCTTTCATTCCAGCAAGGAAATTCCAAGTTAAACCGCATTCATCTCCTTGGTTTTCACCTGCATGCTCGGCCACTATAGCCCACAGGAATCACTTCTTCTGATTGTACCAGAGTGACACATCTGATTGCATTGCAACAGATGTTTCTTTGTCTCTGCTCATAACAAGTGCAAGCATTTTCTCAAAGAAGCGAAATTACTGTTTGATGATAGAAGGCATCAATATATTGCATCTCGCAAGTTTGGTTCTAGAGATTATTGGTGGCTCTGCAAGTGTGTGCTTAACAAGTCCTCAATCCTCCTTCTATTCAATCAATTCAAAGTCCTGTCATCTACAGCAGATATGGTTGAATGCTTTGCTCAGAAATTCTCTTCCAACTCAACACTCAACTCATTTGGAGTGCCCACACCTGATTTCCCACCTAGAACAGAGACTCTACTGAGAGATATGCACACAATCCCGTCACTGATCGCAGACATTATTTATAAATTAAACTCCCATAAAGCAAGTGGAGGTGATGGGATCCCAGCTGTCATCCTAAAGAAATGTGTTCTTAAGCGGGCTCCAGTTCTCTCCAAACTCTACAACTATTGCCTCACTGCTTCCTGTTTATTTGAAGTCCTCCACTGTAGTTCCTGTTTATAAGAACTCTGGAGAACCTTCTGACCCCTCTAATTATTGCCCTATTTGTCACCTAATATCAAGAGTTCAAAATGTTCTCCAGAGTTCTTGAACTGCCACTTCTACTTCAACAGTTTCTTTCCTCACACTTCCTGCCTGTGGAACTCCCTTCTGTTTCCTTGCTACACTGATAACTACAATCTTAAAATATTTAAATGCAACGTCAATCACCATCTTCTGTCTTCTTGCCCCCCCTTAATCCTTTCCTTAGTCCCCCTCATCCCAATTCCTAGTTTTTCACTATATGTAACACCCTGTGTACCAGTGGCATTCCGGCCTTGCTTGGGGGTGAAACGATTAAAAAAACATCCCTTGGATCTTTCAACCGACATCGCACTCCCAAGTGCACGACACCCCCCAATTTGGAATTTCCCACCACTCTCAACACACTTTTTTGCCTCTTCATTTAGTGATCTTTAGTTACATCTAAAATATTTAAACATGAAAACGGCTTCTGTAGTTTTATTTCTGTTGTATTTTTATTTTAAAGTCATCCTTATTTAGTAACATTAATTTATTTATGTGCATTTTTAACAAGATTTATTTCACTCAAATTTCATACCATTTAAAAGGCGTTATTTCGATATGATTGCGGGTAAAAACAAATATCAAAATTTTAACATGTGTTCGTAACTGGCTTCATGGCTACGATAAGGTTTTTTTACTAACGAAACGTCATATGGTAGGAAAACAAGTAATAATAATTTAATTTATAATAGGTAATATTTTTTACTAAAACAATTAAGTCATATAAAAAAAACGTATTTAAATAAGCAACTACCTAGTAAATAAATTAAATAAACCAGTTACTTTTTAAAAGAAAATTTTTGGCAATAATATAATATTTTTATTTTTTATTTTTGTTAAAAATTTCAACAAATTAAGTAAGTGTTACTTATTTCTTCTTGGTTGTAAAAATAAAATAAAATAAAATTAATTAAAATACTATTTTATTAAAAAAATATATTTTGCTTTAAATTTAAAATATTTATTTTCTCTGACATTTTCTTATCAACAAAAATGGAAATGATGACTTTTTCCTACCCATTTTTTTCCACAACCGAGATAATTCCGTACTTTCAGATAGTGCTAAAAAACAACAAGTCATTGTTCGAATTCAAAATGTTAATTTCCAAAGCAGGCAGGTCTTCATCGCTTTGAAAATTGGCGTAAACCATTCTTCCTGTCAGTCCTCAACATCGCTCTCTGTTTTTGGTTAAAGTTGGATAAATAAATAGCTTAACACTGCAAATAATTTTATGGCGTTTCTGTCCATCCATAGTAGCACGATGTGCACGTGTCGTCGGGGGGTAGTCCTCTCTTTAGAAAAGGATATATTGTAAAAGTCTTCGGTGACAATATAAGTCATAATAAAAGATCGGCTTGAATTTTAAAAGGAAAAAAAACAAAAAGAAACTTGAGAACTGTTCTATTCTGAGAAAAAATTTGGATCGAACCAAAATATCCTACGCCTGGAAAAAAATCCTGTAGATCGGTGAGTTTTGGAGTAGTTAGTAAAAAAAAAAGTTAATGTTTTCTTCTCAGTAAATGTGTAGTGCACTGGTGTAGAGAACAAAAGAAACTTTGGTAGCTAGCCACTTTACGTTAAACCTAGGCATTTATTTTATGGTGCTGGTTTTATTATTAGCAACTAAAGTTATAAAATTAAAAATACGTCTCTAAAACAACATTGCTTCAACCTTCAACATAGGTATTTATTTTACATGTTTAAAAATATTACTTGTTTGTACCAAATGTTGCCTGATGTATGTTTACTATATGAAATAAATGCCAAATAGTTTTCATTTTTTTATTCCGGAAATCCATATCGTGTACAAACCAATATATAAGTATTTAATTTGTGTACATTTTATTAGAAGAAGCATTAGCATAGCATGGCGACAAGTGAACCTTTCTTTGCGAGTTATCTCCCTTGTCATTTCCTTTTTTTTTCCTTCAATTTTCGTTTATATTTTCCCCTTAAAAACCGCGCGGTTTTTTATTTTCTCCGTTCAAAAACAACCAAAACTATTTCTTTAGGCAAATGATGCATGAGGTCAGAATATCTTCTCAGCAAATTTAGCACTGATAACAAATTAAAGTCTTATTTACACTGTTAAATTTACAAATGTTAATGTTGCGAGATAATTCCTTTTTTTTTTTCTTTTATTCAAGTGCAGGTGGTTGGAGAAATATTTAAAAAAGAAACATTTTTTTTTTTTTGTAGATAATATTTTTTTTAAAAATCATTTTCGCAATATTAACAAAAACTGAAAACATAAACCTAAATTTAGTGCAGATCTTAATTTGATTATATAATCATCGTCGATTTTTTTCTCCACTAAGAAAACGTTAATAAACGAAATTCGTATTTATCTTCAATCATTTCTTAAAATTATCGTCTTTATGCCACCTTGATATTTAAAATGCTAGCTATTAAAAATAATAGCGATTGGGTAATTTCGCAGTATTAATCTGTTTTTTTTTTTTTTTGTTTTTTTGTACACTTTTTCCGATGTGAAATTTAATTGCGTAAATGGATGGCACATGCCAATTTGGCGATTCAAGTTCAATTTTAATTATTTTTTTGGCACTTTTTGTATGAAATTGTTGAACAAGTGGTTTTGGCCTCTAAATACTTGTATGTTAAAAATAAAATGAAAATATCTCATTGATCTTTTCTCTTCACTTGAATTCAAAAAGATAGTTCGCTATTATGGTTTGTTTTTCTTCATATCAAAGCTAAAAAGAAAATAATTGCATGAATTCGTATTTTTTTACGTTCGTATTGCTCTGTAGCCGGTTATGAATTCAGATTTAAATTTTCCTGTTCTTGCATTTCAAAAAGTTTGAAAACAAAAGAACAGACTAAGTTGGAATGACTACTTCATTTTATTTATTAGAATTTTAATACTTTTAATTTTGAAGGTCTCCTCCGTCTACTGACGTTAATTATCGTTGTTCCGAGTTTTTGCCGAGTTCGGTAAAAATAAAAGTTCCTAAAATAAATAAGCCTTATTTAATTAAAAATTGTTTTGTTTTTTTACTTTTTAAGATCGGTGAATACTTTTTTTGGTGGGGTTGTAGGCCCTGCGACCCTAATCATTCTCTTTTTCGTATTTTACTTGTAAACACTCCACGAATGCTAATTTTTTTTTTTTAAATATTAAAAACAAGTAGGTGGGCAACAGTGTGTCATTGTCATAACAAATACGATGGAATTATAATAATTTCTTAAAATTACGTCAAATTTTTTTATTTTAAAATTCGTCATGTGGACTATGATAGCGATTTCAGTATTTGTAATTTAAAATTTAATATTATAAAAAAAGAACCCCAGATTGCGAATTTCAAATTTCACGTGGTATGAGCATATCTTTTGTTTTTGGATTTCGGAGTGGGTGGGATTTTATTGCAATTAATAATTCTTTTTTTATTATCATAAAGTGGATTCAATTAAACTTTACAACATTATTTTTTTTTTTTTTTTTTTTTTTTTTTTTTTTTTACATTCGTGGTTTGGAGTCCTTTAATAACAAAAATATATTTCTAGTCGTAGTGCCAGAAAAACAATGCAACTTTGCAGCCTTTCTTTTTTTTTTTTTTTTTTTTTGATTTTGTTTAGTTTAAGAAGTAGTCATGTATTCTCCCATTGAAAATTAATGCTTCTCAGACTCACTTGATAAAATATACTCTTTCTTTTCTATGGATGAAACCGGAACTATATTGTTTTGACATGTTCATTGTTGAAATTAAAAGCCAGGGCTACAACTCTGGAGAGCCAGATCTTCTATGTACATTGAGAGTTGTTTTGTTACAGCACACCACTGTTGTAATAATCGGCATCCCTATGCTTCTTTTTCTAAGACAAGTGTCGTGTTGTCAGATATACGAGGCAATCGATAATGGTTTACTTGACCAGCAGCAGTGGTTAGCTTAGAGAACTTTGTTGTCGTTGGTCTGACATTATGGCCAAGTGCTTGCCACATATCCTTATTGACTGAGACAACCCCCGTCTAAAAAAACAAAGACAAAGAATCCTTAACTATAAAAATTTCCAGTGTTTTATTCACTACAGACCTGCATATTTTTTTTTGTTTACAATGTATGTTACAATATTTGCTATTTTTAAGTTAGGAAAGAAGTAACCGATAAACTTTAGTTTAAACTTTTTAAACAAAACAATCTCCGGCGTAAATAAATGGTATTTAGAAGAATTAGCCGTTTTTGGCATTCATTGATCGAGCAGCCAGTACTGTTTTTGGTTGAAATTTTAAATCTTTCTCTTAACTAGTCTAAAACACTTAAAAATTTTTTTTTTTTTTTTTTAAAGAAAAACAGTTTTCTGAAGAAGTCCAGGAGCTGTTAGTAGTGTTATCGCTCTTAACCAGTTTTTCCGAAACTTCTGTTTGATGAGGAATAAGTCATTTATTACTTTCTCTTCGAGTTACAATTATTACGTGCTATCCGTTTTAGCTACCTCCAAAGAAACGCGATAAGCTACCTGAAGCTTTATTTTAGTTTTAATTTCAAGCTAATAGATAAAATTTTATATTTCTAATAAGCAAAAAAGATACCCCCCCCCAAAAAAAACAGCTATGGGTAAATAGCAGGACACACTGGGTTCTATAGCCTTGGGTGGCAACTGGTCTAGGAGAAGGAAAAACTCTGAATTCAAAACTGACCTGGAGAGGGTTGGGCTCAGTCAGGCTATTTTGCCCAAGAAACACCACTTTTACTGCGACTGCAGTACACATGGGTGCCCCTATGATCCTACGGGTCACGGGATATATATATAAAAAAAAAAAGAAAATTAGCGAAATTTAATTTTTTTTGCCATTTTTAGTCATCTGTTGTCACTCTTTCTTTGTTAAAAATATTTCAAAAATAAAATATACTTTACTGAAAATTTATTTGAGGAATATTAACTGATTTAAAGTTTAATCTGATTTGAAAGAAATACTATTACTTACTGTTTAGTTTAAAATATCAAAGAAAAATGCTTTTTTTTTTTTTTTTAACACAAGTAGGTGTTTACTTAAGATGTTGACAGCCAGTTTATCTAATTTCTTTCTAATGTGGACATATCTGTAAAAAATTACTTGAGGAATATAACATGAGCACCGTTTTATATAATTTTAACTATCCTGTAATCTTCAAAATTTATGAAAATATTCTCAGTAATCTCGTATTTTATTGAATTTTAGTTACTTCGGCTTTAAATTTAATACAGTTATCAATCTTATTTTCTGATAATGTCATGTATGGTCACCGTGCTTAGAAAAAGTAAGTTTATACACACACTGTCTGTTTTATTACATTTTTTTAATTTTATGATTCAGAGTAGATGTTTGGTAACTGTGGGTCCTGTTTTACAAAGAAAAATTGATTTAAATTCTCCAAGAAGTTCTGTTTATAACTAATATAAACATTAAGTGATATAAAAATTCATTTCTTGAAATTTCATAAAATTAAAATAAGTGTGAAGGTGGGTAACAAATGTATTAAAAAAAAAAAATAAGTGGGAGAGGTTATAGTTGTTCAAATGAGAGAAAAGTGAATATTTTAAAGAGAAAAAAGAAGCTGCAAATGTTTCTGGTTATAATGTGGACTTCTTAAAAAATATACTTTATTTTGAAAAATATGGAAAATAAAGTATAATATATATTTTTAAAAAAAATCCACATTATAACCAAAAATGTTTGTGCTTCTCTCTTCTCTTTATCTATCTATCTATCTATCTATCTATCTATCTATCTATCTATATATATATATATATATATATATATATATATATTATGCTTTATTTTCCATAATTTTGCAACTTGACGTTTTGGGTCTTGTGACCTTCTTCAGGCAAAGAGTGGATATTTCCACATATTATTAAAAGGAATTAATTTTCCTTATGTTTTTTCAATGTTAAACATTCTCTCTTTGTGTGTGTGTGGTAGTGACACAAATGTCTTTCTTGGACTGGTGGTGAGAAAGTTCTTCTGCTTGAAGGGTAATAAAACAAAAGGGTGAGGAAAGATATCTGTATTATCTTTTAATGACCCCTGTGTGTTCTTAGATTTATTTCCATATTTTGTATTGTATGTGTTTTTGCTAGTGTGTGTATGTATGTAATATATATATATATATATATATATATTTATTCCCTCTCCATATATATGTACGGCCTTATTGTAGGGAGTTAGTATACACATACATATGTACACACACACATACATGCAGGTGCAGGTTTAAATTTGTCTATGATGTTTTTTCTTGTATTTATAGGTAAGAATAATTGTCTGTTTGGCATAGTTTTAAATTCACCCTGGTTACATTTATAGATGTCTTGTGATACAAAGAGTTTGTTGTCTGGCTATTTGATGCTGCTTTTGGAGTTGCAGTTTAAATTTTTATTTATTATGTCGTTTTGGGGTTTTCAAAAGTGTGGGAGTTTCCTTCTATAATGATATTGAATTTTGGGACTCCCTGTATTGTGTGTTGGTTAAATTTGGATGAGGTTACCCAGAAATTCATACACATGTCCTCAAGCACAGTGGATAAAGACATTAGTTAGATCCAGTGACAGGACCCAAAGTGTGTGAGTTCAATACCCAGTTAAGGCAGTGGAGAACTTTCAGAGGGAAATTAACAGGAGATAACTGATAACTGACATCCATTAAACATGGCGCGTAGAACTAGAACAGTCTACCCCAGTGAGTGAAATAAAGGGTTCAGTTCGACATTTCAACCACCTGAAGAAGGCCGGAGTGTACAACGACCAAAATGTTGTAATAAATATGGTGACAAAGATGAGGACAATAGTTCGAATAATGTACATAATACCTCATCTCAGAAATATAGACAGGTTAATATGCGTTTCAGGTTTTTAGATTGGTGTTTGCTTTTAATTATTTTGGTTGTTTTTAGTATGTTTTTCAGTTTGTCATTCTTGCTAAGTAGGTCTTTTTTGTAATTTCTGTAAATACTTCTGGCCTTCTCTCACAATAGGAGTAGATAACTTCATCTATTGCCTCATTCAAACTCCTTCTGGGTCCTTTTGAATAGGAGTAGGGCCTTTGTTTCCTGCTTAGGATTTGGTTTCTCTTTTCTTCTGAAGTCTCCTTCAACTCTCTAATGTCTCCATGTGAACTCTGAAATTTTATTCACTAATTAAATCTTGACCTCTTCAAGTCTAGAGTTAATCGTTATCTTTCCTACATAACCCCGAAAACTTCATTTCTTGCCCTTCCTTGTGCTTATACAGCACAACACAGTAACCCTCTACTTTGAGTGGCTCTTTGACATTATATTAGGTGAACATTAGTAAGAAAATAAAATATGTGATAATAGTAATAATAATATAGTTTTACAGTATGCTATATTTATGGCTAAAAATGCTTAATATCAAAATAGTCACCAAGAGCAGCGTTGAGTGGTGACAGTCTTCCTTGCTTGAATTGCAATCTTCAGGCCATGTGTATCATGTGGTAGCCAACTATTTATATATACTGGTTAATACAACATTATGGCTAGCAAGGTCAGCTATTTCAGGTTTATTGCATTATCCTAATGCAGCAATGGTTGTAATTGTTGTAAAGGCGACTAAGTGAAAATATACGTGGCTCAGAATACATGTTTATTTTTTGTTTAATCTCTGTTGTATTATGGTTGTGTTGTTTAACTCCTTACTTGATTACTTTGCATATTTTGTATTTATTGTATTATTTGTTAGTGTTTATTATTAGATTTACTTTGTTGTGCTTAAATGTGCATTCATGGTTTGTTAATTTGTTTATTTTTTAGTGGGGTTGGTTGTTTTATTTGTCTCTTTACGTTAATATATTTGTCAAAAGTATGTTACATTATCTGTGTTGTATATTTATATGTAGGGCATAGATTTACATTTTTTTGTCATGTTTTACAAGGTATCTGGTTTTAGTTTGATTTTTAAGTAATACAATAAAAATTTGTTTTCGTGTGTGCATTTTGTGATAAGTTCTGATTGTTTATTTAGCAGTTTCTGTTGGCCTGTTCCATTTTTCTTCTCCAGATGGATGCTGTTTTCCTTATTATTCATTTTTATATATATATATATATATATATATATGTAATTTTTTTTTTTTTTTTTTTTTAAATATGATTCCTTTGCTAAATAAGAGTTCTTATGTTTCAAAAACGAGAGCCGGAACCCTCAATATAATTATTAAAATTAAGTTGAATTAAGGTATTGTGTCCCGTTTCATCCTCAAGGAAATTATATATATATATATATATATATATATATATATATATATATATATATATAGTGGAGTGCAAAAGTAGTTATGCAGTAATGAAAAACAACACTTGAGGACAGAATGTATTGTATTGATTATACAAACACATCAATAATAAACACATCAATCCCTCAAATATTCATACTGTTTGCTATGCCATTCATACACTCCTCTTTACTTACAAAACTATTATTATTATTAAGTATTAAAAAATAAAAATTGTACTAAATCTGTTGTAGTAAAAAAAATTATGAAAATAAAAATTAAATTTAATGACTTAAATGAATTCTAGAACCACTATTATAATACTGGTAGAATATTTACTGTATACCTACTTTTGCAGCCCCACATATATTACACACACACATCTATCTATATATATATATATATATATATATATATATATATGACAGAACTATTTAAGTGCAAACAGAGTGCAGAATGTGCTTGGAATCAAAATAAAGATATTGATGTTATTTATGCTTACAGTGTATACTTGATAAAATATCTTTATACACATATTATTTTTGTAGAGCTTAAGTTCAGAGGAGGATCTATATGAATTTTTGTCCCACCCAAAATTATACAAGAAGCTTTCAATGTCTGAGAGAGAATCAGAAGGTCTTTAGCCTCACATTTCACTTTCTTCAGCCAAATTTTGATCAAATTTTTTTTTTTTTCACTTTTGTATGTGACGATTTACCACTAAATTAAGGGCATTAACAAAGGAGATGATGTTGAAAATATTTGTATAAAATAATTTTCTTTTTTTTTTCCTTCATATTATTAAGCAATGGAATTAGTGGTGGAACTGTGTATCCACTAGGAAATGAGAGCTGCAGTCTGTTTAATCTTTTGCTAGGCCTAAAAATGGTGTACTCCTGTCATATTTGGGCAAGAGCTACCCCTGTCCTCACTCTCCAGTCTCACTAGAGTCCAATAGCATCTCCAAGTCTTTGTGGGTGACAAATTATTTTCCAATGTCTCTCTCTCTTTCACTCACAAACACACACACACACAGGTTGGATGTGGTTCACCAGTTCTAACATTCATGGCTAGAATCCACCATGCTACTTGCATTCTCTGTGTGTTCCAATGGTGAGAAGTTCCACTTGAACACATTCCCATGAACCACTGCTCTGTAGAACTATACCTCAAGTGACCCCCCCCCATACTGTAAGAAAAAAAAATAATGCCCTGTGCATTTACAAGCATGGATGTGATCATTAAAATATTCCATACCACATCCAAAATGAATTGACTAATAGAAAACAGTGATCTTGCTTTCCCACCTCGAACTACTGATGAAAAAGGCGGACTAATATCATAGGTCCCCCTTGTTGGGAGGAAAATGATCTTGAACAAAATGTCAACATTCTCAATCTTCCAAGAAATTGAACTCGAAATAAATCTTTCCAAAATAGAAAAAAATGATGTACAATTGGAATGAAAACAGTGATGGCATGTACTGTGTGTTTATCATAAAAATTTACAATGTAGAATTAGTAAATACTAACGTAAACACTTTGGTGTATGAATCAGTTATAACAAATTTAGTATAGAAGATAAAGAAATTTAACAGAGCTGTGCTAGGGGTAGTTTGAACGGTAAAAGGATGAGACCTTACCTTGGTGTATGGATCACTTATCACATTTAGCATTGGAGAAAAAGAATTTGAACATAGAATAGGCTGTACTCGGGTAGTCTCACTGAGTACCGCAAATTACTACAAAACCGAAACAACCTGAAAACTTGAGTTGTATTCTTAAATCGCCTGATCAGATGAAGACATTCATATGGATATCATGCTTGGTGCCAAACTGGTTCAGAAATATCTAAACTGTCAGTTGTATAAAAATTCTTCCTAAAATCAATGGTTAAAAATGGCTTTGAGCAAATACAGCGTGTAGGGCTTAACAAGGACCTTGTGAACTGGTGCTAGAGAATCACAAGAACTGGACCAAATGACAGAAATCACTTTGAGGACTTGCAACAACTAAAATAAATCACACATGTAACTTGAAAAGGAAATGATGATAGCTTGACATTATGCAGTACTCCAAATAAAAGCTTAGGCTCATGTTACACACTACTTCAAATAAAAGGATAGGAAGGAAACCTCCATCAATACTGGCAAGAGTGATAAAAGCTACGGGGCTTGAGAAGAGAAAATCAAGATGTTGACATTCCACACTACTTACAATAAAAGGTCAGGAAGGAAACCTCAATCAATACTGGAAAGAGTGATAACAGCTACTGGGGTTGAGAGAAAATAATGACCTAATCAAGATGTTAACATTCCACACTACTTCAAATAAAAGGTTGGGAAGGAAACCTCCATCAATACTGGAAAGTGTGATGACAGCTATTGGACTTGAGAAATCTATTTTTCTGAAAAATTATTTTAAGAGGCAGTTTTTATAAATTTCAACAGACAGTAATACTGGCTGTTTGATCAATGAATGTCAAATGTTTCCTTATAAGGAAATGGCTAATATTACCATTACTGTTACCATGTAAATACTTATGATTTGTTAAAAAAAAAAGTCAATATAATCTTGTGTGAATGGTATAGTTATTTTCTAAGCATAGCTGTGGCACAAAACCAAAAGTAGGGGGCAACTAGTGAGGATCGAACTTGCTTTTCAGTCGTGACTGAACTAGCAAGATAAGCTTACCCACCATTACACCACCTTGAGGAGTCCCATGTGTGAATGGTATATGTCTATCATTGAAGTAGGATGTTTGTATCATGTCAAGGTTGCTGATGTGAATAACAGAATATTTTTAATTTATTTTTCTTAATTTTTTTACTTTCTCTGACTTTTATCTTCTACATTATTTTGGTAGTCCACTGCTTTCCCCTGTTTCTTGTACACTTGAAATGTCCTGTGAGTGTTAAATTCTTCAAGCCCTTCTTCCTCATTATGTATCCAAGAAATTTCAGATAATCTCTAGTTGCTTTTAATGCTACCACTGCTATAGACTTGTATATCTTTAGAAAACATATTGCCTGTAGTCGATATTTACCTACATTGTTAAGATGTATGTCTAAGAAATTTGCATTTCCTTCTTTGTCAAGGCAATAATCCCACATTTTCTGAATTTGATGACCTAGTAATTGTGAGTTCAATCCCTGGGCCAAGCAGTGTGTACTTGGACTCAGTAGAAATAGGATGAGCAATAACTGAGTAGTATTAAAAAAAAAGACCTGATATTCCTAGACATGGACAGTGGAATGAGAAGTCTACATCTGTAGATTAAATAAAGTGTTCAGTTGAAAATTTCCTGAATGTTACCTAGATTGACCATCACACCTGAAGAAGGGAAGACGATACAAATATTGAAATGTTGTAGTGATAAAAGATGAGGATAATAGTCTACATGTAAATAATGTAAGCAAAATTTAGCTTATAACTATATCAAGTCATGACTTTTTGACTCACTGCTTATGGCCACTTCACATTGCAACTGTGGTTCTTGTATGTTCACTGAAGTTAAGCCTGGTCAGTAACTAGATAGGTGACTGCTTGGATGTTGGGGTAATGTAATGGTTTGGAATTGTTAATTGGAGAGCCCAGTTCCAATTCCAGTCAGGTTTCTTGTATTCATTCACACACACACACACACACACCCTTGGGGAAAGTATGAATCTAACTCTTCTCTCCCCCTCCCTCGCTATGAGTTATTAGTAAGACTCATATCGCTAAAACCATTATTATGTCAAAAAAATGTGTTCAAAATATTTAGATTTTAGCATTAAATAACCGATATATAGGTTGATATGCCGTTAAACAAAAACACATTTTTAACTCTTCTTATATACACAAAGAGGGTCTACCCAAAACTTCAGAATTTGAATACTGTATATGAACAAAATTTGATGTTGATTTTGTATATATGTAAGCGTTCAAGTTTCAATTTGGTAATGTTTATTTGAAATAATCCAAGCTCAGGCTGCACCTCCAAATATAAAGCCAAAATTATTATTATTATTTTTTATTTTTATTTATTTATTTTTTTTTTATCAATAAAAAAATACTGTATTCAATCAGCTTACAAAAGATCATTTTGTAAGTTGACAAGATATAGTATTTTTTTCACTCTGATGAAACAAATTATCAAATTTGGAGATTTAAAAAAAAAAAATTGTTTGAAAATCGGTTATTTGTTATATATAATTAAAGAATAGAACACATTACTTGTTGTATCTACCATTAAATGTAAATTTAAAATAACCTCATGCAATTTAGTCAAATTAAATATTTCTATTATTATTATTATTGCAACATAAATGATAATTATAACAAGTTAAAAAATAAAAAAGGAAAAAATAGAGGTTCTCAAAACTCTGATTTGTTATGGCAGTGATAACCACAACTTTTTTTTTTTTTCTTAAAATAATTTGTTGTAACTTGGGTGGCGTCTATGGTGTACATTCAGTTAAAAAGTATGTTTATGACAATTTGCAATTCAGTACATTAGTTTGTTTTGCTGCCGATAGAACTGACACAGAGTTTTTCTTTTTCACATGATTTTTGTTTTGGTCATTTCATTTAGATTCTATAATGTAATTTACTGGTCAGGGACTCGACTCCAGTAATAAGGCAAACAAACCAAGCTGTAAAAACCAATGTGTTTATTGCTAGTGAATATTTGAAGCCCAAAATCTATTTTTGTTTGGACATATCTCATTAGACACTTGTGCCGTCTTTGTAGAATTTAAGCTACATTAAAAACCTGGGCCTGCCTTATAGCTGAGCTGGTTGGGTATTTTGTGTCGTTATTTCAGCCCCATTTAAAGCCAGTCTTTGAATTTTTTTTTCCCCAAGACACACCTCTCCATTTGAATGAATGGCATAATATAATATAGCTTAAATATTTTTTTTTTTTTTTTTTTTTTTTACTATTGTTCACTGAATACAAGCCTCAAGAACTACTCAAAGTAGAGGGTTACTAAATTACTAAATGAGGTTGTTGTAAGGGCACACAAAGAAGGAGCAAAAGGTTTATATTATGAGGTGTAGGGTTACTAAATGAAATTTTTGTAAGTGTCTACAGTCTATACATTGTGGGTGCAATAGATGCATACGTAGATGTAGGATATATAATGGTTGACCCTAGACTTGAAGAGGTTAAGATTGTAATGATCAGGGAAGCATCCTTTTGGGAGTCTGTTCCACAAAATAACACTCCTTATCCAAGAAAAAAACTAAGCCTTACATGTCTAAGACAAAAGGAAAACCTTTTCTTTACTCACATGTTTTGTTTTCTGATAGACTTTATCAAGACATATCTTATCATCCCCAGAGATATGATGGACTAGTGGACAATGGCTCCGATTGAGGAATTGGAGGGCCAAGTTCAAATTTCACCTCTTCTTCTCTCCCAACTTTGGTAAATAGTGGCGACTGACTGGGTTCTATAGCCTTGGGTGTTTGTTTTAAAAAGTGATGTTTATTATTTTAATAAAATCCAAACATATGAAAGTGGATTTATAAGTTTTCTTTATTCTTGATAAAAAAAGATATTAAATACTATTTATTTATTTAGATTGTTTATTTACAAGAATAATTTTATATTTATAGGATTATAAAAATATGCAAACCAACTAAAATGAAACGTTTTCATGGTTACTTAGGAAATGGTAAATAATAAAACTTTATAAAAGGTAAATAATAAATACCACATTGTATTTGGTTGACTTATTTTAAAAATTTTCTAAAACATTGCTGAGGGAGTCAAAAGTGTATACAGTAATAAAGGGTGTCAATGGAATTTTGGTACCTTTTCTGCTGGCACAAAGGTTAAACATTACTGAACAGTATGTTTAAATATGTAGACAAAACCAAGAAAAAGGTCCAAATATAGCAAAAGACAAATTAAAAAAGAGCTTACCTAAGAAGTGCCACACACACACATATATATATAAAAATTTGATTAAAAAGAACTAACAAGGTCTGTCTGTTTCATTTTTTGTGTTTGTTCCAATTTCCAGATAAGGTGTTGTCTTGTGCTTGAAGTTATGGATAAGTTGTCCAAAGTTCATATATTGTTATTTTTATTAAATTCTTTTTGAATTTTGCAGTCACTATCAACAACCAAAATGTAGAATCTGTGTCAGAGTTAGAATTCTTCTGTCTGCATTCTGGTATTCTTTGAGAAGCTGGTTGTTTCAAATTGTCTAGCATGATGTCATGTGTAACGGATTTTGAGAATGAGGCTGAACAAAAACAATTTTTTTTTTATTATAATACTGATAAAATATGTGCGCATATTAATTATGTTGTATACACTTCAAGATATCTTCTCTTGTGGTGAATATTTTATTTATTGTAGACTCTTTATTTTGTATAATAATACCTCCCATGGTTTAAGATTTTCCTTGTATTTGATGCTGTAGAGTAGGGGTCGGTAGATAGATAGAACAATTTTAATCATATCAAATGCTCTTCTGGATACTGTACCCTGTGGTGAATGATATTTCATTTATTGTGGACTCTTTATTTTCTGTAATAATAGCTTTTAGAGTTTTGAGTCTTTCCTCGCATCACATGCTGTTGTGTGTGTGTGTGTGTATGTATGTGTATATATATATATATATATATATATATATATATAATTTATTTTAGGATATTACACTGAAAACATGTCAAAATAGCTACACAACTGCAGTTGCGTTTTGATGCATCTTAATGCATCTCATCAGGCAATTATAAATTACTGGTGAGTGATCATCTCCCACACATACTCTCACTAAAATTTTATTTTTTATACCCAGTTGTATTTTTTCTGATTTCTTTTTGAATTTGTAGGTCTGATGAATTGGATCGTGATTACGATTCCAATGTAATAAATTATAACCATGGAATATTAGTGTTTGGGCTTTTTTATGATATATATATATATATATATATATATATAATTTTTTTTCTATCGTAGTTCATGACATATTGTTGGATAGCTTGTTAAATGGCCATGAGCTGGCATTTTATCTATACCAGCTGGGTCAACTGTTTTAAGAGGTATGATGTTGAGAGACGAGCCAAAACCCCTATTGATCTCATGATTTACATCACTGATGATATGGCCAGGCACATCATCCAGATGAATTTCTAGATATAGAGTTGACATATGACCGAGTGTTTTTGTCAAGGAAGTGATTTCTTGATATTACTCGTCTGGGGAGATGATCCCAGCATACGGTACCATTGTAAAGTAACTGGAAAACCACAACATAGATTGACCCAAGCTTTGTGAGCAAAATTCGGCAGATAAAACTGTAATCTGTCAGTGTGTGTGTGCTAGAATGAAGTGACAAGTCATTATGACTGAGGGTTTGAGTGTGCTGGCCTTATGTTACTGATCATGTCAGATCATGTGTTTCCCTTGTTCTAGAAGCTGTAACTAAAGGATGTGCAGTATAGTTGCAATAAAAACCGAAAATTGGCTCTGTAGGTATTAAAAAAAACTGCAATGTGCCTCAGTAAGTATCTGCAGTCGGGATTAGATAGGTGCCATAGCAGGTAGATCTACCATAATCCTTTGTGTAGAGATTGCTAGTGAGTATAAGATACAGTTAAAAAAATTAGAGAAAAGCTTATTTTTATGTGTAAAATGCAGCTGATTTTAGGACAAATAAAATGTCCAAACTTGCGAAAACAGATGAGAAAAAATGTAAAAAAAAATGACATTTTGTTTATTTATTTTTTTGATTTATAAGCATTATAAAAACATGATGACGTTTGGGGTCTAAAACCACTAAATTGCCAAAACACACTGAGAAAATAAATCTAAATAAAATTGAATAACTGTCAACTTGCTTGTTTGATTTTAATTTTTTCCTGACCATCTGAGGTATTCCTTTCCAAATTATTTGTGTAGTCCTGAAAAAGACTGAATCCAGGTCATTTTTCTGTGCTTATGGGCATCTGAGACTTGAAAGTGGAAAGTCATCCTTGTCAAACCCTTCAAACTCTCCTTTGTCATTGTGCTCATAGAACTGATATAATTTTTTATCTTCAAATGATTTCCAAACTCATGTAGAGATGTCTAAACTTAATGAAATTCAGAAAAGGTATGGAACCGTACGGGACTTTGTTGTAGCATACCAATAGATAGATATTATCTGCCATTAGATAGATATTATCACTCTGGTGAACAAATCCAATTTGATTTGATTTTTGTCTGTTTTGAGTCCTGGAAAAAATGGGATTGAGTTCTAAAGTTAAAATGCAGAAGATTTTTGTACATGATTTTGGATGAAAAAAAACCTGTCTCTTCTATACACAGGATTATGGTACTCAGGCATGAGCAGTTTGCCCTTTATATATCGCCAAACAAGTTTTGTTAAATTCAACCAACAAAGTTTGCTTGTTTAATTTTTTCATTATATTTTCCAATTTTGAAAGAAGACATACATCAGGATCAAAATTCTGAATAAATTATCCAAAATTAATGTTATGTTCTGTTCAAGGACTTTTGACTATTTTTGTTGTTATCAAGAATTAGGTATTGTCATTGTGGTAGGCAAAATATTGTCGGCTACCTCCTGGTATTATTAAAGTGCCAGAATTCAAAACTGTCTAAAGTGATAATACTTGAAAACATATATCAACTATTTATACATAGTTATTTTGTATATGGATTGTAGACCTGAAGGACAGAATGAACATTCAAAATGGTACTGTAAACCAGGTAACTTTGTTCCACTTTTTGGGTAAAAGTTGAAAATTCTGTATATTTGATGCAAATAGTGATGGCAAAAGTTGCGCTTGAACTAAACTTTTACATATGTGAAGATATGGTGGAGATTGTTTAATATTAGAGAAAAAAGGTTTTGTACATGGTGGTCAATGTTGCCTGGCAATGGGGTAACTTTGACTACTCTAGCTGTTTGCAACCTTTCCTATGTATATAAATGCTTGTTGCAGTTGTGTCTGGACTGATAACTTTGACTACCTATAAAATAAGGCTTCTGACAATATTTATTGTAGGATTTCCATATATTCTTTCAATTTAATCCAAAATGTTGAAACTAAAGATAAATTGTGTCAAGTACATTATTTGGAAAAGAAATCTTATTGATTGATGATATCAAAAAGGATAAATCAAGAAAGATCATTTATCGTTGGTTTTCCTGTGACCTTCTTTGAATGAAATCATGACAGGAAAGGAAAGACATGCATAGTCTTGTCAGAACAATGCATTCTGGGAAATAGGTTGTTCCCAGGCCTTTTAAAAATTGCTTCCAGCTTAGTGGTCAAAGTTACCCCAAAAGTTATGTTTGTCTTGAGGAAACTTTGACCACCCTAGTTGACAAATTCCCTGACAATCATTGACCTTCAAAAACATGTTTCTTGTTATTTGACCTCAAAGCTTCTCAAATAACTTATCTTTTTTCCTATAAAGTTGCTTTAAAGACTTCTCACAAACATTTTGAGAAGCACTTTTTATACACAGAAATTATGGTGGGCAAATTTGCTGCCTTTCTTATATGTGGAAAGTCTTTTTGAAAATGAATTCAGTCTTTAAACTAACAAAAAATGGTCACTCTCACCAGTAAAAGAACAAAAGTAGCAATTTCATTGATAAAATTACAGTGGTGGTCATTTTTTCAAAATTCCCCAAATCAGTCAGTTACCCTAGTTTACAGTAGAAACTGTTAAATATACGGACTCTTGTGGTCCTACCCAGGATTGAACACACCATCCTTGGTTAAAAAATTTCTGGAGATATTAAACTCTTACACCTCAGCTTAATGGATGTGTTCTAAGCAGTGGCAGTAGCTTGTCTCCTTTCCTGCCAAAGTGGATTTAACCTTTAGGCATTAAGTTTATTGAAATTTTGCCTCTAAACATTTTTTTTTTATTGTCTGGTGAAGTGCTGTCACTCAGTTTATTGGTCAAAAGTGATACAAAGAATGAGATCTGTAGTTAGAACAACTCTTGGAATGATAATGATTTCTCTCAATATTATAGAAAGGTGCTTCCATATGGATTGTAGACCTGAATGTAGATCTGAAGAGGGAAAAAGAACGGGCTGTTCAAATCAGTGGCAAAATCAAAAACACTAAGATCAATAGTACAGATAACTGTTGGAATAATAAATCATCTCTAAATTCCGGAAGGGAACTTAACAAAGACGAAGATCACAATGAAGTATTTATGCAAATGTGGATAAACAATTGTACGTGACTTTGTAAATACAGTACTGATTATGATTCAGTCGAGGCCAAATATTAACCATGAAGCTAATCCTCAAGAGAAAAATCAGAATCCTTTCTTCTTCTCTTGAATCTAAATAAACAAGTGGTGTGAGATTTTCCTGCTTGGCCCAGGGGGACTGACCATGGTTGGCTGAATACCTGACTTTGGTCTTTTATGCCTAATCCTATAAAGCTAGTGTTTGTGTGTGTGTGTGTGTGTGTGTGTGGGGGGTGCTCAATAAATATGAACATTTTTTATTTTTTGGTTTAATTTTCTTTTTCATTTTTTTCACACATTTTCTTTTTAGTTTTTCTTTTTCGTTTTCCTTTAATCATTTTTTTTATTCTTTTATTTTCCCATTTTTTCTTTCTTTTTTTTTCTCCCATTTTCTCTTTTGTTTCTTTCTTTTTTTTTCTCCCATTTTCTCTTTTGTTTCTTTCTTTTTTTTCTCCCCCCATTTTCTCTTTTGTTTCTTTCTTTTTTTTCTCCCCCCATTTTCTCTTGTTTCTTTCTTTTTTCTCCCCCCATTTTCTCTTTTGTTTCTTTCTTTTTTCTCCCCCCATTTTCTCTTTTGTTTCTTTCTTTTTTCTCCCCCCATTTTCTCTTTTGTTTCTTTCTTTTTTCTCCCCCCATTTTCTCTTTTGTTTCTTTCTTTTTTTCTCCCCCCATTTTCTCTTTTGTTTCTTTCTTTTTTTCTCCCCCCATTTTCTCTTTTGTTTCTTTCTTTTTTTCTCCCCCCATTTTCTCTTTTGTTTCTTTCTTTTTTTCTCCCCCCATTTTCTCTTTTGTTTCTTTCTTTTTTTCTCCCCCCATTTTCTCTTTTGTTTCTTTCTTTTTTTCTCCCCCCATTTTCTCTTTTGTTTCTTTCTTTTTTTCTCCCCCCATTTTCTCTTTTGTTTCTTTCTTTTTACCCATTTTCTCCCCCACCATTTTTTTCTGCTTCCTCTTGCTACTTTTTTTTCTCTTTAAATGTGTTTTACTACTGTTGTGAGTTTTTTTGATCTTTTTCATTAATTGAAAACTTAAAATCTGTAAGACCTTTTACAGCAGTGAAATAATTATTTCAACATGAAGACACTCAGTTATTTCAAGTCCTTTTTTTTTTTTCTTAGTGAAAGAAACAAATAAATGAATAAGGAAGGAAATTATTCATATAAATAAAAGAAACTAAATGTAATTACTTAATTGAAATATAATTCCAGTTAAATATGAATTATAATAGCCATGCTGAGTTTTACAAGTATTTGAATATATGAGAAAACGAACACATCTCCATAATCCTGGATCTTGAAAATTACCAAAATTAGTATTGGAAAGTGCTTGATTCTGGACATTCAGGCATCATGTTCATTCGATCTATACTCTTTTAAGAAAACAAAAAAAGTTAACAAAAAAAATTAAGGAAAGTCATCTTTATCACTTTTAATGCAACCTGAATCTTTTTCTCACACTATATAATAGCTGGCTACTCATATTTATATAGCATTATCCCACGTACGTGCGCACACACACACATACATATAAAAAATCTAATGAAAATTTTATTAACATGTTTTGCTGGTAATTGTATACTCTTTGGCTTCCTCAGGTTAAAATGAAAGACACAAAGCTGCGTGTGAGGAAAATGCCTTGGGATAAAGGGGAATCCAAAATCAAATAAATTACTTTAGCTTATGACCTCCCAATGACTTAGTGTGTGTGTGTGTGTATATATATATATATATATTATAGAAATGATCTAAATAAAGAGATACAATCAGCCATATAGGTGAGCAAATAACTTGAATCACTGGTGTAGACAAAACAGTGCTCAATGTAGTTAAACAGAGCTATAAAGTATATATTAATAATTACACATATACCTATGTTTTTACAGTACAACAGTTTTACATGGCTCTCTCTTTTTACAGCTTCATGGCTCTCTAACTTTATATATATATATATATATATATATATATATATATATTAGTGTGTGTATATGGAATTTAAAAGAAAGAAACAAGTGAGTGATGTGAATGTGAGGTGTAAAATTTAAAAAAATGCAAAGCCTAATAACTACAACAATATTTGCAACTTCTGCCACCATGAAAAATTAGCAATTATGACATTTCTGCATCCAAAGAACCTTTTAAACCAGAAACCGAAGTTTTGAGTCCTTGCTTACATATTAGGAAATTTCTCTTAAGCACATGAAGCTGGATAAAAAAAAAAAAAAAAAAAATGTACATTTTAATTAACCCACCCACTGATACTTTTATAATATCCTTGCTTTTTTTTCTCTTCCCCACTTCTTCCTTCTTCTCAGCCTCCTCTTCCTTTTCTATTACACCCAATGTCGTGTATTTGTTTATTTTTTTAAAAGTAATATAGCGTTCATTAGTTTTTTTTTTTTTTTTTTAAAATAAAGCATTAAGAGGTCATTTGATAAAAAATCACCTGAGGATACCGTGAGGTTGAAACCAATGTAGTGAATTCAACTGATCTCCTGATTTTTACAGTGTGTGTGTGTGTGTGTGTGTGTGTGTGTGTACAGTCAACTGCATAAATGCGAAGCTCTTCAGTAAAATGAATTGAGCACTTTGGCTGCTTGGCGTTTGTTTACGTTTGTTAAAACAATACGCTAGATTTGGCTGATTCATTCTGTCGAGTGAAGATGGCTCAGTGGTAGAAGCTCTGACTGACAACAAATCGGTTGGGTTTCGATCCAGGCTTGAGGCATTTGGTTGTCTAGTTGCACTGAGGAGCTGTGATACAGTGAAACAGTACTGTCTGCATATGACATATATATATATATATATATATATATATATATATATATATATATATATATATATATATTTGAGCACATGTGCATATATACGCATTCACCCAGGCACACACATTAGAGCCTTTTTTATTTTTTTTGCATACTTGTGCATACATGTACACATTTAAGTACCTATTTATAACTGTTTATACACACACATATATATACACACATATGCATGTATACACCAGAGAGCCTTTTTCCATGTATATGCATATATGACAATTTGTTATATATATTCTTACCCACTTTTAACCTTAGACATTTCTCTCTGGAGCCTATATTTTATTTATGCTTCGTAATTCCATCTTGGTAGCCATTATTCTGTTTATTGGATTATTGTACAGAAGAAAATGGCAACTTAACTCCCTGGTCAAAAAATGCTCCTGTGTTGCATGCCGTTATTGTTAAAGGAAAAATACAACCTCTCAACTGGATGAGGCTGGTATTATTGTTAAGTAAACATGCAAATTGGTTTCACTCTTGGTCAATTGTTGGCATCGCGAGTTAAGTAGACTGCCTTAAGAACTGCTTTTACTTAGTTTTTTTTTTTTTTTTTTTTCTTTGCCTCTAGGCATTGGTATTTTGTATAGCTGTGAGTTAAGGTGAGTGAACCTTACAACTTTTTGAAACTTTACCTTCTTGCTTTTTGAGATTTTCTATACATCCTTTACAATTATTTACTTATTTTCATGGTTGTATTTATGAAGCTCACCCACCCCCATTTTGACAGGGGGTCACAGTTGTAATTTACTCGTTATTGTGGCAAATTGGTCAGACTGACAAAGTTGCTAAATATCACACTATACTGGACATTGCTCTTTGTACTTTTGTCTTTTTACTGACACTGACTAAACATTGTCTGACTCCAGGTAACAATAATGGGCTACACCTCGTTGAGATCCTACCTTTTTACTTTTAGGTAGTAGATTGGATGCATTTATTAAACAGCTTGAGACAGTTTTTCACCAGAACTATTCTGAAAATAATTTAAAGCATCCTGAAATTAAATAGAAGAAAAAAAAAAAATGAAAACCTACCATATTTCCTGTATTAACATTTTTTTTTTCCTGAAAAATACCCTCAAAAATTGTTCTGTATCTTTGCATTGAAACGTCAGATTTTAGAGAGAAGTTTACAAATATGTACTGCATTTATTGAATTTTCTTACTAATGTTCGCCCAATACAAGGCCCAAGAGCCACTCAAAGTAGCGGGTTACTGTGTGGAGTTCTATTAGCATAGAAAAGGAAAAGCATTACAAGTACAGAGCAGGTAGACTTTAGAAGCAACTGGAAACCAAATCCTAAACAGGGAATAAAGGATAAACCTCCACTCCTTTTCAAAAGACTGGAAAGCAGTGTGAACTGGACACTAGATGAACTTATCTACTCTTATTGGTGGAGGAGAGAAAAAGAAAATGAAATAAATAGTGAATAAAATTTCAGAGTTCAGTTTTACTAAATTAGTTGATGTTAATTGCTGTAATACTACAAATGAATGGTTGATATTCACACAGTAATTAGCAGACGATGGTAATGATGAGGCAAAAGCAATACACCATTTGCATATTTGAATGCAGCCCAGAAACATCAGCTGGGAGTAGGATGTAAACATGCCATGTGGCTTGTGGTGGTACGTACGGGTTGGTTCTGATGTGAATGGGTATAACATTGTGCTAAACTATTGAAAATCTAATTATTAATGACTGCAGATAGTTAATAATAGGTCCAAAATGTAATAATTTGTCGTGACAGAAAGAAAAAATGATACCATAGAGTCAGCATCTTGGACTTGCTAGTATGGTATGCTATTAAATCCTCAAATATTTTTCCAAAAATACCGAGTTAATTATAGGATGTGTGTAAGCACTTGTTGCATGTTAGCATATGGGAAATATGGTAAGCTATACAGATATAAGATAAATAAATATGGTAGGCTATACACGTACAAGATAAATAAATATGGTAGGCTATACACGTACAAGATAAATAAATATGGTAGGCTATACACGTACAAGATAAATAAATATGGTAGGCTATACACGTACAAGATAAATAAATATGGTAGGCTATACACGTACAAGATAAATAAATATGGTAGGCTATACACGTACAAGATAAATAAATATGGTAGGCTATACACGTACAAGATAAATAAATATGGTAGGCTATACACGTACAAGATAAATAAATATGGTAGGCTATACACGTACAAGATAAATAAATATGGTAGGCTATACACGTACAAGATAAATAAATATGGTAGGCTATACACGTACAAGATAAATAAATATGGTAGGCTATACACGTACAAGATAAATAAATATGGTAGGCTATACACGTACAAGATAAATAAATATGGTAGGCTATACACGTACAAGATAAATAAATATGGTAGGCTATACACGTACAAGATAAATAAATATGGTAGGCTATACACGTACAAGATAAATAAATATGGTAGGCTATACACGTACAAGATAAATAAATATGGTAGGCTATACACGTACAAGATAAATAAATATGGTAGGCTATACACGTACAAGATAAATAAATATGGTAGGCTATACACGTACAAGATAAATAAATATGGTAGGCTATACACGTACAAGATAAATAAATATGGTAGGCTATACACGTACAAGATAAATAAATATGGTAGGCTATACACGTACAAGATAAATAAATATGGTAGGCTATACACGTACAAGATAAATAAATATGGTAGGCTATACACGTACAAGATAAATAAATATGGTAGGCTATGCAGATGACATTGTGTTGATAGCAGACACAAAAGTAACTCCTATAGAAGGTAATAGATGAAAGAGAAGAAAGGACTAAGCATTGATTATAAAAAGACATGGATTTTTGCCAATAAAAGGAACATCCAAAGATGTAAACAACAACTTGGAGATACCAGAATCGAGCAAGCAAAAATCTAAAGGCACATTGGATTAGCAAAAGGTGCCTTCCAAAAGCTAAGCAATGTATGAACAAACAGGAAAATTTCCTTTGAAACAAAGAAGAGTGCTGAACTGTTATGTATTATCAGTCCTTCTGCATGGCAGCAAATTCTAGACAATTTTTTCCAAGATGAAGATTCTAAACAACAGAAATATTGTGACACTATTTAGCTATGGTAATTAACCATAAAAATTGACGGGGGAAAATGCTGAAAACAAAAGGGTTAAGAGATATCTTGAGAATATACCGATCAACATATGTATGAGGAATGAGAAGACTTACCTCCTGCAAAGATTGCCTCCCGCACAGGCATAAATAGTGAGTCTGTGAGGAAGATGGCAGAACTTCTGTTGGTGTGACGGCGTACATATGTACTGATGAGAACGGGTGAATAAGGAAGAGGTCACTCGCGACAGCTCAGTTGGTAGAGCGGAGGACTGGAGAAGAAAGCAAGCACTTTAATCCATTGCAGTCATTGCAAACGACTGGCGAACTGAATTACCTACAAGCTATTTTGGCTGTACTTTGACAATAATGGACTGGTTCGATTTGAATACTGGAATTTGATGGCTCCCTTACTGGTCCATCTATTGTTGATTGGTTTGAGAAGGCAGAGCATGTCTGCTAACTGTTCAAAATCAAGGAGCCTGCATTGGTCATCTCGTTGAGGCTAACAGGAGTCACATATGCAGTCTGCCAGCAACTCGGGGACGAAGCGGATTTGGACGAAATCAAGTATGCCCTTTATACAGCATTCGGCATGGATGAGTCCAGGGCTTGGAGGCAATTTATTGGGCAGCGACTTCTCCCTGGGGAGACAGTTGATGTGTACCTGGCTGATTTAAGAAAGCTGTCGTACCATTTGGGGGCATTAACGACTGAATATTGGCATGTGCATTTTTGGAAGGTCTACCCATTGATGTCGGCCGGCTACTGCGAGCATCATCAAAGCTGGGGGGAGATGGGTATTGACCAGCTACTGACTAGAGCCTGAACTATTTTGGAGGAGTCATAGCACATCACAGCAGCTGCATGGACTACGGAAGCTGTGTGTAAATCAGGAGAATGCTGCCGGTGACTGTAACATCCCCATAGCTCAGGACGTTCCCAAATGCTAAAAGTGTGGTGGTCCCAACCACTTCTCCTGAGGGTGCAGGAGTCGAAGTAATACAGTGAGCAGGAATTGTAGTAAACCATGTTGCTATCGCTGTAACAATCTGGGCCATCTAGCGTGGAACTGTCCAGGGAAACGAGCTCGGGGGCAAGGAACTGTCGCCACAGTTGCCCCCTGTCAATCACTAAGTACAGATTTGTCCATAGTCCGTGTACGCATGTTTGGCTCTCATTGACACTGATGTTCCTGTTCAATAATTGGTTCCAAATAATGTCAGGCCTGGAAGGAGTGACATATGACAATTGACCAGATGTCCCATGCATGCTGCAGAATTGGAGTTATTTCAGTTCTAACAGATGGAGGTGATTGTGCTGAGGTGGATGCATTGGTGGTTTGTGACACGCCTCTGGAATACGATTTGCTGATCGGAATTGATGCCATACGTAAAGTAGGCGGTGTTATGGTCATGCGTACCGCGGAAGTGCAACTCTGGAGAAATTATGACTCATGTGCCACCATTACAATTGAGGAACGGGATTTCTGTATCGCATTTGACCAAGGAACAAAGACTTGGACAGCGTAATGGAAGTGGACGGGAAATAAAGCACCAGATCAATTATGCAACACTGTTGCGGAATATACGGTGTCGAATAAGAACAGAGCTGCCTACGAGAGCGAACTGGAGACATGGATCATGAATGGCTGGCTGATACCGTATCCGCAAGAACGACTGGGGCCCCCAAGAGGATTAATCCCCTTGATGGCCGTTGCACAAGCCACCAAGGCTAAGGTACAGCCAGTGATTGACTATAGGGAGATAAATCAATACATAGATGCCTTTACGGCGGATGCAGACGTGTGTGCCGAACGAATGAGGGAATGATGGCAGCAAGGAGCTAAGGTAGAACTGCTTGACCTGCGAAAAGCGTATCTTCAAATACGAATCCATGAGACGTTATGGCCTTTCCAAACAGTTATCGTCAAAGGAAAGAGGTACTGTTTGACGCGTCTGGGGTAGGGTCTTAATGTGGCTCCCCTAATTATGAAATCAATCATAGACAGTGCTAGATCAGGATGAGCTGATGAAAAGAGCTGCAACAGCATATGTCGACGGCATATATGTAAATGAAGACATACTTTTGACAAATGAAGTCGGGCACAGATTAGAATCCTTTGACTTGTCTAGCAAAGACCCTATTCAATTAAAGGAGTGGGCTTAAAGTCTGGGGGGAGCACAACACATTGTGGTGGAAGCGAGGGAGGTCAGTTCCGGACTCCCTGCTACACTAACGCGAAGCACAGTATTTTCTGGATGTGAGAAGTTAGTGGGGCACTTTCCTGTCTGCGGGTGGCTCTGTGCAGCCACAGGAATGATAAAGACGAGCACGCATGATAACAAATGGGTGGCATGACACTATCAAAGACGCTCCTCTTATGCAGATGATCATTGAGATGCTGACTAGAGTGCACCAAGACTACCCCCCCATCCCCCATGTAGGCATAAATAGCGAGTCTGTGAGGAAGACTGCAGAATTGTTGGTGAGACGGCATACGTACGTACTGACGAGAACGCGTGAATAAGGAAGAGGTCACTTGCGATAACTCAGTTGGTAGATTGCCGGACTGGAGAAGAAAAAAAGCACTTTAATTCATTTTAATCATCACAAACGACAGGCAAACTGAATTATTTTTATTTTTTATTTTTTCAAAAAGTCTATTTTTCTCAAACAGAATTGTGTCAACAATAATTTCATGAAAAGGCAATGTAGCGATCTCTTGCAATTGATTAATGATGGTCGTTAAGTGCTGGTTAAGAAAGCACAAATCAGAATCAATGAAGATATCATTCGAGAGTGCATAGATATTGTACACAGGTAAAGTGACCAAGGAAATGGCCAGATGAGAAGGCCATGTATTAATTGTAGGAATTTTGGCAGGTCGCAAAAAGTATTTGCTTAAACAAATTCCAGTTGATAATTCTAAACTGCTCATGATCTGGGAACAGGATAAGAAATCCTGAATAAGCAGTGATGTCAAAGAGTTAATTAATGAAGCAAACTTAGCCATACCAGCATGACCGAGACACCATTGGTTGTGTGGTAGCAGTGGCAATAGGCAGAGGTCAAATAGCAAGAGAGACAGAAGTTACTAATGCACACTGAAAGGGATTTGTGTGAGGAGGAAGGAGTTTAGGAGGATAGCTATCCTGCAACCTCTCCTCACAGACAAAGGGATCCCCCCCAGAAATAGGAAGTAATTAATTTTCCAAAAATGGGAAGTAATTTATTTTCCTGGCTGGACAACAAAGGGACCCTTGTTGGACATTGGGGATTCACTGAAAACCCCAGGCTGCGTCTAATCCCGCACCAGGTTTTGGTTGAAAGCCATATAAGCGAGCACCCTCGGGCAGTTCACTAGTTCGCGTTTTGCATTTGGGAAGAGCTGACTGAGAGATTCCACGATTCCTGCCTCCAACTTCGCCTTTCTACCAACAGCAAGTTATACTTATGAACGAAGCTAAGCCAGCACTTAAAAACTAAACCAGTTGACTTAGAAGACCAGAACTTGCCTAGAAATATAAACGTGTCACTCTCAGAAGTTGGGAAGAACACACACTCCTATATACTGATAAAAGTTGATTTGCTTTCTTTAAACATACCCGAACCTTTCTGGTTTTCATTTATTTCTTTTTGCTTGTGTGACGTCACCTCCAGTTTAGACTCACCTTGCACGACTGCTTCGGTGTTTGATTGATCTTGTCTATCTAAAATCACAATGTAGGTAGGTTAGACTTGAGATCAAAGTAGTTACTTTGTTAACCAGTCATTGGAAGCAATCTGAGAGTGACAGAGCTGGTGTGAAGCTGTTACGTATTCATGCCATTAGAATCAACTGACCATCCCATTTGGTACCCTGACCAAAGGATCCCACTGGGCAGCAATGGCCACCAATCGACCAGGTCACATATTGGAGGCAGTGACTAAGAGTCAACCCCAGAACACCCCAGTAGGTGTCACAATATGGTTCTACAGAAGAATGGTGAGAATACCATGGATTGAAGATGTCATCTGGAAGTTTTTAAAGAAAATAGAAACAAAAAGGATTCTTAAACTTAGAAAGCATAAGTTGAAATTCCTAGGATGCATTATGAGAAAAAAAGGCTTAAAGAATTTGATACTTATAAAACATACTAAAGGCAAGAGGGACAAAGGAAACGGTGAGTAATCAGTCTAACAAGTTTGCGTAAATGGATGGTGAAAAGACAGCTCTTACTAAGAACTACAAAAGATAGGAAGATGTGGAGTCATGATCGTTCATATCTTGAAGGAATACTCTACATATAAGCATCATAATGAAGACGTCATTAAAATGTTCAGTAAATATATATTTTGATCCCTTTAATCTTTAAAGTTGGGTCTTTGTGCACTGCAACCACCAATCCACCATTTAGTTACAGCTTTCTGTTCTTAAGTAGCCATCAGATCGAGACTTTCATATGGATGCCATGCATTGCACCAAACCTATTCAGAAATATCTAAACTATCAGCTGTATACGACGGCTTTCTAAGATTAAGGGTTAAAAGTGGGTTTGAGTGAGTGAAGCCTATACATCTTGCTGAAGACCACCCTTCTTCGAACACTGTGGACAGGTGCTACAGAATCACAAACAAAGAATTGTATCAAATAAAATAAACCACATCACTTTAGGACTATCAACAGCAGAAGCAACTAAAAGGGATATCACTTGTAAATCAAAAAGAATGACATAAGATATTGAATTTCCACACTACTTCAAATAAAAGGTTAGGAAGGAAACCTCCATCAGTACTGGAAAGAGTGATAACAGCTACTAGGGTTGAGAAGAGAAAATAATGACCTAATCAAGATGTACGACATTCCACACTTCTTCAAACAAAAGGTTAGGAAGGAAACCTCCATCAATACTGGAAAGTGTGATAACAGCTTGTGAATCTTATTTATGTGATAAATTCTTTTATGAGAAAGATTTTATAAATCTCAGCTGAAAGTTGTACAAGCTGTTTGGTCAATGAATGCTGAATGTTTCCTTCTTGGGAAACAGCTAATTATCATTTTATAAGACTTATTACAGGAAGGCCTTGAATGAAGATTTGCAAGCGTGTGCATTGAGTTTATCAGTTAAGTGTATGACAAGCATAAGACATAAATGCTCTTTGTTTAATTGTTCCCTAAAGTTTTTTAACTAAAAATTGACACAAAAAATAAAAATTTCTTGCCTATTAAATCCAAATTAATTCTTACAAAAAGAAATTAATGTTTATGCACATTTAGAAAGCAAATCATTCAAATGTCTAAATTTAAGTCCTTCAAGTTTCGTTTTTCGTACAGGTTTCATTTAACAGTGTAACCTTTTATTTTCTGGACATGGTTGCAAAATTTGACAAAACTCTGTATAAACTGACATATCATAAATTGTATTTTAGTGTTTTCCATGTATATCATTGATAAAAATTGATCAAAATTAATGCTTATCTTGAATTAGAAAAACATGTTATAAAATATGTTCCACTGGAAGAAAAATGGATGTGTACACCCCATTTATTAAATGCCTGCCACTTAAAGTGAGAAGTAAGAAAAATTTTTGAATAATTTTCAGCTTTTTTTAAAAAATGTTTTTATTCTTTCACTCCCAAGCAAGGCCATAAGATGCAAAGGGGTTAATGAGAGTGAAAGAATCCGAGAAAAAAACGGGATTTAAGGTGACAGAAGATGACGATTTGTATTGTACTTAAATTTTTAAAAAACTTAGCTGACTCGAAAACAAGTAGCTAGAAAAGAGTTCCACAAGCAAGAAATACAAGAGAAGAAAATGTTAATATAGATCTTTGTTACAAGTAGCAATTTCAATTTTGAAATTGAGACCTAACTGCCAATCAAGAACCGTGATTAAATTTGTAAAGTCTAGATACCAAAGATTGATTGATTTTTGTTTCTTGTGGCCCATCAATCTTAGTGGGTTATTTAAAGCCAGAAAATATTTTTAGATATTAATTTTGTTTTTTAACTAAAAAACTTTTTTTTAGATAATGGTAGTCTTACTATTGACCCTTAAATGGGGGAGAAGAGGTGGATTCATACCTTTTCGAAGGTTAATTGTGTATAAGTGAGTATGACAAACCAACTACAATTCTAAGTCCTTATCCATTACACCATATCCAAGCTTATAGCACCTGGTATTCCCAAGTGGTTACTCATCTAGATATTGACCAGGCTCCACTTTGCTTAACTTTGGTGTTTCAACGTGATATAGCTGTAAACTACAGGTACTAAAAAGGAAAGTAATATTTATTTTAAATAATACAAAAATGTGGCACAAGGCCAAAAGGAGAGATAGAGAAAAGCTGGTTTTCAGTCTGTTTTATCTTAAACTTAGCTAGCCACAATTACTGACCCAAACATACCACAGTATTCCTTACACCAAAACACCACATTCTTACCATTCTTGCTACAACCACCACAATATCTCAGTCTCTATAAAGTCTTAACTCATTCCCATATGTACAATTTGTTTAGGGGTGGGTGGGGAGGGATAAATAAAAACATTTAAAAATAAAACCCCAATGAATATACACAATAAATATGATACTAAAGAGGAAAGTTCCATGAAAATATAGAAAAGGCAAAGGGAAACTGTTAAAGCAGTGGAAAAAATAACTGAATTTGAGATGTTAAGTCAATACGGATGACATTGCAGATTCTTCTTTGAATTTTATCAAGAATCTTTAGATACATAACAGAAGCATCAGACCAGATGCAGCAGCCAATATGCATGGAGAAAAAGTAAAATTATAAATGTGTAAGATGGATTCTGGCAAGGGAGTGTTGAGAATAACACTGTGAACCAACTCTCCTCGCAGTAGATCTAGCAATTGATTCAATATAATTATTTCACTTCATGTCCATGGAAAATATTAGGCACAATGATTCTTGTAGCTTAGCATCAGTCGGGCTGATGGAAGGCAAAAAGAGTTAAAAAAGAGACGATTAAAAGAGTACATCTTTGTTTTGGAGGCATTAAAATTAAACAATTTCTTGCCCTAGTTAACAACAGATTAGAGATGATTTTTTAAGTCAGCTGCCGATTGATATTATCGAACCTATAAAGTTTAATTTTTTGGACAGGAGTAAATAGTTGTCATTTTTTTTTCTCTGTTTCTTTCTCATAATCTGTAGATGAATGAATTCTGCATAATCATATAAGCTTCACATAGACATGTTGATGTCAAATTATTTCAGAAGTTCTACCTTAGCTGTTATTGACAATGTATGGTGTTTGTACTTAGCACCACAAGAGGCATTTTCTGTATTCATTGCAGTCATGACTGAGGGATAAACATCAGCAGGTGGTGAAGTAGATGATGATGAAGAACAACAACAAAAGAGAAGTAGAAATGCTTTGCTAATGTTTGACAGCGGTAAAATAACGTTGATGCAACAATTGGATTTACCAAACAGTAGTGTCATGTCCTTGTATCAACCTGGGGAATCTAAAATTGCTTGTGGAAATTAATTCTGGTTTCTTGACAGAAATGGATTACTGGTTGCTGGATTGGTGATGGCTAATCTGTACATACTTCTACAAATGAGAATTCAGATGATTTCTTCTATATGACATGGGCAATCATGGCTCTCCACAACTATCTACATTTTAACTTTTGTAGGTCTTAGTAAGGTTTGTCTTTTCACTACCCCCCCACCGGTTCAACCATCCATTTGTACAAGCTCTCTTTAGGTAGGTTATTCACTGATTTTCTCTGTCCTTCTTAACATCAATGTGTCCTGTGAGTGTCAAATTTTTCAAGCCCTCCCTCTTTGTTATGTGTCCTAGAAATTGAAACTGTTTCTTTCTTATTCGAAGTAGAAATGCCATTTTTGTTTCCATTTTCCTTAAAACTTCCTTATGACTCTGGTCTCGTTGCTGGAATTCTCCGAGTCCTTTTATCAGACCACATTTCTGTTGCCTCAAATCTTTGTCATCTGTGAGGGGATTGTCCAGACAACTGATATTACATAACAATTCAGATATTGAATAAATTAATAAAAGTCCAACTTATCTCTTGGCCTGATTCAAAGTTTCCTGAAACATTTCTCGTTTTGGAATTGGTCAAAAGTTAAGTCAATTGAACTTTTCTTAATTTATTGATTGAATGATGTAATATTTATAATTAAGACCCCCATCGATTCTGTGTCCACACAAAGTTGAACCCCACCCTCACTCTTCTGTATTCCAGTTGTAAGGTGGGACTTCTACTTAGCTTTTTCCCAAGAATATCTGTTTTGGGGGACAGACTCCATCATAAATATTTCCTTGAGCACAACAATCTGAACCTTTTCAAGTCTAGTATCAGTTATCTATCGCCATATCCTCATGATGTTCAATTCTTTGTACTCTTACATTCATATCCCCCACCTTGAGTGGCTCTTGAGACTTCTGTTGGGTGAACATTATACATAAAACTCTTAGTAAAGCTTCCAAATAAAACTCTACCAACACTGCCTGCTGAATGAAAATAACAGACTGAAGTAAACAAGAAACTAAGAAAAAAAATATCAACAAGGAAAGGAAATGGGGGAGGGGTTCAGGTTCTTGCCTGATGATCACATTACGAGAGACTTGGTGTAACGGTTTGGATCATGTCTCTTTGTGCTGTTTAGTTGGTTAGTACAGTGTATGATACA
Source organism: Acanthosepion esculentum (assembly GCA_964036315.1). NCBI lineage: Eukaryota > Metazoa > Mollusca > Cephalopoda > Sepiida > Sepiidae > Acanthosepion > Acanthosepion esculentum. The sequence continues at coordinate 22,027,841 of OZ038492.1, read as the reverse complement.
AAAAGAAATGGTAAGACACCATTGCCGCTAATGTCTTGGCATTATGTAGGAGGTATAGCAAATTTAGTAAGCATAGCTTACATGTGGCACAAGGCTGAAAGTATAGAGCACCCAGTGAGAAGTGAACTCCCTACTCAATTGTAATTGATGTAATAAAAGAATTTGCTAACCATTACACCACATCAAAGTGTTCATTTCTTGGAGGTATATGTGAGAGATGTCTCTGTCATACCCTCTGTGTGTGTGTGTGTGTGTGTGTGTGTGTATATATATATATATATATATGCCAATTTTTTTTTCCCCTGTTAGTTGCATATGAATAAACAAGTATTTTTTTTGTTTCTTACAGTTTTAAATTTTCTTAACGGTTTCCAAAGGACTTAACTATTTTCTTGAAAAAATACGTCAGGTTAATATCATTTTTGTTTAAGATGTTTTCACTTCTGTGTATGTTACAAAGAAACTGATTTGAAAAGCAAAAGTTAAACAGCATTTTACAAATGAGTAAAAACAACTTTGATATTTCTTTTAGGGAAATCATTATAAGAAAATAGTCTTGGATGTGTTTTTTTTCTCTTCATGAAGAATAATTATTTTCCCTTTTGTTCTTTTTTTTTTTTTTTTTTTTTTTTAATGTTTTATTCAAATTCAAAATCTCCTTTCTCTTTGTATCTGCATGTGTGTAGCCATTTGTATGTAGGTACATCTATGCATCTATATAGCCAAGTATTTTTAGCATAGTATTTGGGGTCACAATCATTCAACATGTTTCATTAAATACAACAGACAAAATGTGCAGTTAGTTGAATGATGAATATTGATAAAAAAAAATTGTTTTATGCTTTATAAAGTTGCATTAAAAAATCAGTCTCACTTCATGCTTAATTTTTGTACTAATCTGAGCCTTGCTATGTTTATTGGCTACATGCTAATAAAGATAATTTGCCTGCTTGATAAAATAAAAAGCCAGCTTACATGTTTATATATCATAGGTGATTATGTGTTAGTAGTTGTTTTGGCACATATTCCTGATCATAATGTCTTCAAATGGATTTCATCTTAATTTCAGTATTTGTCTTGTGACTCCCATATAAGGGAAGTGATTTCAATTTTTGCCAGAATTTTTTTCTGATCCATGCTGCTTCAACAACAATTCTAAGTAATGATGACCTGGGAGTTTTTTATTTTTATTTTATTTTTTTTTTATTTTTAAATTTTTTTAAAAATTTTTATTTTTTTTATTTTTATTTTTTTTTTAAATTTTTAAAATTTTATTTTGTTTTTTATTTGTATTTGTTTTTTTATTTGTAATTGTTTTTTTAAATTTCACCCTAAGTAGGGCAATAACAACCACCAGGTTGCAAGGGGTTTACTGAGAGTGAGAGAAAAAGTGTGAAGACAATAAAAGAACAGGATTCAAGAAAAAACAAAAGATGATTATAGAAGAGGAAAGCAGGAAGTTGGAAGAGAGTTCCACATTTGAGAAATGCAGGAAAAATAACTATCAGCATAAACCTTTGGGTTACAGGTAGAAATTGAGACCTAACTGCCAATCCAGTACTTAAATTCATAAAGTTAAGGTACCAAAGAAGAAAAAGCTCATCAGAAAAATTACCATGAATTATTTATAGAAAAGGCACATGGAAGACAATGTGAAAGTAAATAAAACCAAGATGCAAGGTCATTGTAATAACCAATAATATCAATAATGTCATCTAGTAGAAATATTTCATGCACAGATGAATGAAAATGTACAAGATAAATTCTGGTGAGAAAGATTGTCTAGCATGATATAGTGAACTGTTTTATTAGCAGTAAACTTAGCGATATAATCATTTAACTTAATGTCAACAAAGAATGGGAAACCAATAACTGTGCAGTGAGTTTTTCTTAAGGAGGTTAGCATCAGCCATACTGATGAAAGATTCTTTGAGATGAGTTGTAATAAAAAAAACCAGTGAAAATAAAGTGAAAGAAATAAGTCTAAAATTAAGAATGATTTATAACGTGAGAACTTCAAATAAGCGGATTGGGTTTAATTTCTCATCTGTTATATCAGATGGTCTGAGAGTTGGGATAAAAAGCATATGAAGAATGATTCTTCCTTTCACTTCCAAAATTTTCATTGTCATTGTAGATGTAATACAATGGAATAAATGGTTTATGTACATTGAGATAACCTTATTTACACATTTTATACCGGGCTCTATTTTGTGTTGATTTGTTCGTTAGCACTGTTTATAATACATGTCGATTCTGGACTTATTGATTGAAAAAGCCAAACTATATGATGACTACTGACTGCACAGTGACAGAGAAAGAACATTCATGTTGAAGAAAGATTATTCAAATTTCTGAGCCGAAACATTTGTTCCTTATTATGAACCAGATTATCAGTTCCATGACACGTTGTGCTTGTACAATTGCTAAAATTCCATTTACATGTCTGGATTGAAAACCAGAGAGGTGTTTTTTTTTCATGCATAGCAAGTAAATCTGACAGCATCCATTCCTCTCCAGGTCAAACCATAACCCATATCCTCTAACTTGAAGGTTTGTCTTGTTTATGGGAGATGTAGCTATTGATTCCATCAAAGTGAATGCTCTGCTGTAGCTGTTGACGTTAGTCTAGGAAGCCCTCTGCTAAATGATGGGGCTGCCCCCACTGGTGACATGCCTCAAATCACTGTCAGTATCCTCCATCTTGAAGGTTTGCCTTGCACAAGAGACATGTAGCCATTGACTTTACTGCACTAGTTGCATTTGTAGCAATGGAGCTGTTTACCTCACTGTGCTAGGTGGCCAGTGATTCTATAAACTTACAATTATATCATATTGAAACAATGTTTCTTGTATGATCAACAAAGTTAAGCAATGTTGAACCCGGTTAGTATCTAGTTGATTGACTCCTTGAGAATACCAGGTGTCGTAAGCTTAGATGTGTGAATAGGCTAATGGATAATGGCTGCAAATTAGAAATCGAAGCGCTGAGTTTCAATTCCGATCAAGTTCGTTATATTCACTTACACACAAATACACTTGGGAAGGCATGAATCCACCGCTTTTCCCTCAGCTGTGGGTTAGTTAGTAGGAGTTGTATCAGTAAATTATTATCTCCAAAAGATTTTTACAACCCAACAGTATTTTCTCTCTTTAAATATCTTGCAGATGTTTGATAAGCCATAAAAAAAAAAAAAAATATAATATTGGAGGGCACAATCTTAGCAACATAAGATCTGGTATACTCGGTCTAATGCTCCTGCTATATAACTAGATTCTTGACAAAATCCAAAAAACGATCTGTAATGAATCTTGACTCCAGTCACTTTCTCACCGATGTGATGTGGCTTCCCTTTGTCTTTTCTACAAATATTTTCATGGCAACTGTTCTGATGAGCTTCTTTTCCCCTGGTATCCCAACTACATTAATTTAAGCCTGCTACTAGATTGGGATGTAGGTCCCACCCTCTTACTGTTGAAATAACTAAATGCAACTGCCACTTCTGCTGCAACAGTTTCTTTTCTCACACTTCCCACCTGTGGAACTTCCTACCATTTGCTTACTTCTCTGATAACTACAATCTTCAAAAAGTAGCATTCCCACCTTGCTTGGGGGTGAAATGATAAAAAAAAAAATGCACCTAGCACACAGTTCATGGCAGACAGAAAAAGAAAACTGTAGGAACTCCAAGACAAAGGAAAGTGAGAAGAAAGGACTAACATCAATTGTAAGAAATAGATTGCAGGGTTGTCAAGAAGAGAGACGTCCAGATACAAACGATGAATTGTAGATGTCGATATCAAACAAGTATAGAATATACATGGGGTGGGTTACGTTGGGTTGAACATTGAGAGCTGATATCTACAGGGTATATTTGGATGTGCTGAATGCTAAAGGGTTAAACACTTCTATACTGTCTCTATTGGACACAACTAGAGGCTCAAACCTTGTTTCGTGTTTAGGAAGGGGTTCCCGGATCTCTCTCACTCCCTCTGGCCTCTGTACTGGTGCTGCTGTGTTTCTCCTGTGATGTGTGCAGTCTGTGGCATTGCCTGTTCATTCTGAGGGTACACGGTTGACAGTTACCTGGTTGCTGTTTCCGACTGGTAGTTAGGAGCCCTAACTCTTGCGTAGCGTCTTGAGCGGCTGCTCTGATCAACAGTTGCATAATATCGGGGTGTCTGTAGTGCCATGTCGCGCATGGATAGGTGTCCCTGCAGTCATCTCTGGTGGGCAACCCTGAGGCCACATTATGATTCAGGTTGTGCCAAACCCTCTCTGCCCGTGTCATGGGTGTTAACCGTCGGCTTCCTTTAACTCAGGCCTTCTCTTCTTCCAACACCAATTATCCACATGACTTACAAAAAACATAAATATAAACCTAAACCAGCCCTCCAAAAATCACCCAAACCTTTAAATATCTCCTTCTCCAACATCCGTGGCATTAGAAACAACTTCTGCAGTGTGGAATCTTTCCTCATTGCAAAGTGCCCAGATATACTGGCCCTGTGTGAGACCAATCTTGACTCCTCTATCCCTTCCTCTGATCTCTCGATCCCTGGCTACCTTCCTCTCCTCAGAAAAGACTCTCTAACCCACATGCATGGCCTTGGTGTCTACATCAAGGACCATCTCCCTCTGGCTAGAGAGTGCTCTCTCGAATCGCCGGACCATTCATACTTATGTCTTTGGCTATCTCTTCTCAATGCTGTAAGCTATCTTTCCTTCCTCTATCGCTCTCCATCCTCTCAGGACTGTGGTATACTCTGTCATTTCTGACAGCATAGACAAGGCTCTCTCTCTCCATTTGTTCGCTCACATATTTGTGTTTGGCGATTTTAATGCCCATCACAACAAGTGGCTGAATGCTACTACCGACCTCACAGGCATTCATACTCTCAACTTTTCAGTCTCTCAATCCCTCACACAGATAGATTTCCCCACGCGTTTTGCTTACAACCGGGACTGTAAGGCCTCACTCCTCGACCTGTGTTTTACCTCCATCCCTGAATCTTGTAGTGCCACGCTGCTCTGTCCTATCGGTAACTCCGATCATGCTGTAGTGTCTGTTAGTATCTCCTTCAGCCCCACCCCCTGCAAGGAGCCTCCTACCACCAGAACCTCATTCTGCTACCAACGGCTGACTGGGACTTGTTTCATGATTTCCTCCACGATGTCCCCTGGGATGCTATATTTAAGCTCCCCATTCAAGAATGTGCTTCAGAGGTCTCTTCCTGGGTTAAAGCTGGAATCGACGCTTTCATCCCCTCAAGGAAATTCAAGGTCAAACCACGCTCCTCCCCTTGGTTCACAGCTGCTTGCTCAGCCGCCATTGCCCATAGGAACCACTTCTTCCACCGTTTTCGTAGTGATATGTCTGACTGTAATAGACGCCTATTTACCTCTGCCCGTAATGAGTGTTAGCGTATCCTCAACGAAGCCAAGTCACTATTTGCTGCTTGGATGAAGGAACGTATTGCATCTCGCAAATTCGTCTCCAAAGATTATTGGCGCCTCTGCAAGAGCGTTCTGAACAGTAGCAAACCCTCCATTCCTCCCCTGTTCAATCAGTTTGAGGTCCTGACCACCTTTGCCGACAAGGCTGAATGCTTTGCTTAGAAGTTTTCTTCCAATTCAACGTTAGACTCTTCCAGGGTACCCATGCCCGATTTCCCTCCCAGAACCGAGGCCCTTTTGAATGGATTACACATATCCCTGGTATTGGGCATTATTTCTAACTTGGATCACCACAAAGCTACTGGTGGTGACGGGATACCAGCCATTGTCCTGAAGAAATGCGCACCTGAACTGGCGCCTGCCCCTTCTAAATTATACAACCACTGCCTCAAGGTGTCTTGTTTTCCTGACTGCTGGAAGTTCTCAACCATTGTTCCTGTCTTTAAGAACTCTGGTAACCCCTCCGACCCTTCTAATTACCATCCTATCAGTCTCCTACCCCTCTTCGGCAAAGTCTTCGAGGCCATTATCATCACCGAAGTGATTAATCACCTGATATCCCATGATCTGCTCTCAGACAAGCAGTATGGTTTCCGCTTTGCCCGATCTACAGCCGATGTGCTTACGGCCATCACTGAATTTGTCTACCAAGCTATTCATAATAATGGTGAAGCTCGTTCTGTGGCCCTAGACATCTCCAAAGCATTTGATAGAGTTTGGCATGCTGGCCTTCTTTGCAAGCTCTAGGGTTATGGTATCACAGGTCAATTGTTTGACCTAATACAATCATTCCTGTCAAACCGTGAATTGAAGGTCATTCTCAATGGATTCATCTCCAGCTCCTATCCCACTAACGCAGGTGTTCCTGAAGGCTTCATCCTAGGCCCTACTCTGTTCCTCATATTCATAAACGACCTTCCTGATGCCATAGATTCCCAAGTCGGCATCTATGCTGACGACACCACAATTTACTCCTGCCTCAAACGCAAATCTAGTGATACTGACAAAGTTAACCTGGCAGTTCAAATACAAAAGGACCTCCAATCGGTTGTGAACTGGGGCGAGAAATGGATGGTTAACTTTAACGCCTCTAAAACAAAACTGCTCTCTATTAACCACCGCAAGGATCCATCCCTGCATCCCATTAGAATGTCTGAAGACCAACTTCTCGAGAGCTCCTCTCTGCGGCTGCTCGGTCTCACGCTGTCCGCTGATCTGAGATGGAACAAATACATAGAGTCGGTTGCATCATCCAAATTTTTCTCCCGGAATCGATCCTCCAAATCTATAAATCAACCATTCGCCCTTGCATGGAGTAGTGCTGCCATATATGGTCTGGAGCCCCTGCTGTTTGCCTCACAATTCTTGATAAGATCCAGAGACGGATATGCAATGTAATTGGCCCTGATCTGTCATCTCGTCTGCAGTCGCTCTCTCACAGACGCGATGTTGCCTCGCTCTGTGTTTTTTACAAATACTTTCACGGTAATTGCTCCGAGGAGCTGCTTTCGCTGGTCCCTAGGCCTCATGAATTTAAACGTCCTACGAGGCTGGCATCCCGTCCCCACCCCTTCACCGTTGAAACTGTTAGATGTAGACGTCTCTTCTACTCCAATAGCTTCATGTCTCGCACATCTCGCCTGTGGAACTCCCTTCCCTATTCCTGTTTCCCTGACAAATACAATCTCCAACTATTTAAGTGTAACGTCAATCGACATCTCCAGTTGCCTTGATCTATCCACTTCCCTTCTCCACATCCTTTCACCTTTCATTCCTATCTGCTCTCGCTCCAAATCTTCTGTAACCCCCTTGCCTTGTTCGATCCACTATCTTTCTCCACATCCTCTCCTTTACCACTCCTATCTACTCTTCCTCCAAACCTTCTGTAACCCCTTGCGTGCTAGTGGCCTCCAGCCTTGCTTGGGGTGATAAGCTTAAAAATAAAATATATATATATATATATATATATATATATATAATATATATATATAATATATATATGTCATTAGTGGAAATAATGCAGGAAGTCCTGCAAACAATAAGATTATGAGAGCCAATATTTCTGGGGAAGGTTTGAATGTGTTGAATATTAAATGGAGGATGGAAAATGACAAAATGGGGAAAAATTCTATTTAATGTGTTTCAGCCTTCAAAAGGATTTCATCAGACAAAATAATTTTCTTCTTGATGGAATGATATATATATGTAGGTGAAGGAGGCTAAAATACGATCATATACAGTTATCCCATGGGAGAATATCATATAATGACTACATATCAGATAAATGGTGGGTAAATAAATGATAAAGAGGAAAAAAATTCTATGTAATGCATTCCATCCTCTGCCATGCTGGAAACTAAATATAACAGTATTCTTTCTTGTTAATACATGATCCTATGCCAATTGTGTCCTGAACTGAAATAGGTGATGTGTTTTGAAAGTTAAAACTTTTTTTTTAAACTGAAAAATTGGAATTATTGCTTAAAAATATCTTGTAAACATCCAAGATAATGGCAGCACCCTCTTTGGTCAAAATTCTATCCTTTTTGTGCTCTCACTTTGTGAAACTAGAGTGACCTGTACAGGGTGAAGGTCTAAAGGAGGATACAAGAAGGCCACATGACCCCTACCCCTCTCAGCTGTACTGATATGATTCAAAGGAATACAGGGTATTAGATATGGGGTCAGATTGGCTGCAGCAGTTGCTAGGTTGCCAGTAGTGACAGCTAACTACTTTTGGTAGTCCAATCAAGATTTTCTGCCCATAGCTTTTTCGAGGTTTGGATATAGCCGCAAGGCAGTGGAGGTTTAAAATCATAATTTTTAAATCAATTATTAAAATGAATGTTTTAGAATTAATTTCTAATAATTAGATATGATTATCTTGTTTTTTATTTTATTTTTTCTGTTGCCTATCTTTTTTTAAAAAGTTCAGTTGGTTTTTCATATTTGTATTTCTTTATTTTTACATCTGTTCTGAAAATACCTCTTGAAAATACATAAAATACACATTAAATACCTATTGACTAGTTTTTACTTTGTTTTTCTTTACATCTCTTTAACTTTCTTCTTATATAGTCGATTTATTTTGTTTCTTGCTATCAGTTATTCTTAGATTATATTTTTGACCATATTAAGCTATATTATTATTTTATAGTATATTATTTTATTAAATAGTGATTTATAAACTTGGGCTATTATAAGCTTTAATTAAAGTAATT
>OZ038492.1:21934162-22014162 GCA_964036315.1 Acanthosepion esculentum | reverse complement strand
GCCTCTGATCGAGTGATTGGAGGTTTTGAGGATTGTGGAACAACTTTTTAATTGCTGTTGTTCCCAGGTCCACTCTGACGTGGGGTGGTAGCACCTGTTCGGGTCCCAGCTATGGGCAAATTGTGAACCCTCCACCAAACTGGGGTCAAAACACTATGAAAGTATAAAAAATAGATTTTTATAGCAAAAATACCAGCCATACATTTTTATATTAAAGAATTATCAACAATACCTATTTATTGTAAAACTACCAACAATACACACATACTAACAAATTGTAGTGGCTTCTCTTAAATCTATTAAAAATACTATCAAACAACCAACATGAAAGAACTTTCATGACAATAAATCATACAATATTCTACAATTTCTTAAATTGTATTCCAAAATAACAACTACAACATAAAACACACATCACCTCGTCTAGTAGTGATGTCCACACAAACATATGCATAAAAGCTGAGTATCATCTACCATGTATTCAGTCGTGAAAGCAGAATAACATACATCATATTTCTATTACTTCTAAGCTCCCAAGAAAATTAAATTTCAGCATTAAATGACCCATAAGGAGTTGATATGTCATTAAGCAGACAAATCACTAAGCCAGTTGTATAGGAGACCAATTGGGCCACAGCTGCCCAAAATATCACCAACTACCTATCCAGACCATGTAAAAGAATACCTGGCTAAGGCAGTGGAGAACTTTCAGAGGGAAATTAACAGGAGATAACTGATAACTGACATCCATTAAACATGGCACGTGGAACTAGAACAGTCTACCTCAGTGAGCGAAATAAAGGGTTCAGTTCGACATTCCAACCACCTGAAGAAGGCCGGAGCATACAACGGCTGAAACATAATAAATATGACGGCAAAGATGAGGACAATAGTACGTAATAATGTAAATAAGGGGCTCCATTGTATGTTTACCTGATAGTAAGGAATGAAATTTTGGGGGTAGGGTTCCCTACCTAATTTTTATTCAGGTAACAGATGAAATTTAGATTTTTGTCTTGAAATAATTCTTTGATTCTAAGCCAAGTGGCTGAGAATCAAAGAATTATTGCAAATCTAAATTGCATTTTCTCATTTGAATTTGTGGCGTATCCTTGAATATATAAGAATAAATAATCATATTTACGTATTTTATAGCAAGCTCTAATTACTTTGAGATGAGTTTTGATCATTGACTTAAAGGTAAAAAAAAAAAAAAATAGTGTTCATAATTTATGTTGACATGTGTACTGACTACAGATTATACTGTGACACAAAAAATAATCATGGTGAAAAAAAGATTATTCAAATTTCTGAGATGAAACATTTTGTTCCTTATTATGAACCAGAGCATCAGTTTCATGACCAGTTATGCTTGTACAATTGCTAAAATTCCATTCACATGTCTGGAAGAAAAACCAGAGAGGTATTTTTTCATGCATAGTTGGTCTTAAGCAAGTAAATCTGACGGCATCCATTCATCTCCAGGTGGAAACCATAACCCATATCCTCTAACTTGAAGGTTTGTCTTGCCATCAAAGAGAATGCTCCGCCCTGTTGACTTCAGCCAAGGAAGCCCTCTGCCCAATGATACTGCTACATCCTCCCCCACTGGCTGCATACCCCGCTATAGAGCTATATCTACCCCATTGTGTAGCCATTGTTTCTACAGGAAGCTGATGGCCATATCATGTTGAAACACTGGTTCTCATGTTCAACAAATTTAAGCAACACTGAGTCTGGTTAATGCCAAGATGGGTGACTGCTTGGGGATACCAGGTGCTGTAAGCTTGGATGTGTGGATGGTGTAATGGATAACAGCTCAGGATTGGAAATTGGAATGTTCAGTTCAAATTTCAGTTGGGTTTGTTATATTCAATCAATTTATACCTTGGGAAAGGTATAAATCCACCTCTTCTCTCCCCAGCTATGGGTTAATTAGCAGGACTTGTATTAGTAAATCATTATAATCTCAAAGAAATTCTTACAATCTGAAAATATTTTCTCACTTTTGCTAACCTGCAAAAGGTTGATAAACCGTAAAAAGCAATTCAAATAATTTATTACAAGAAGATTCATCTACTCTTTGACAGATCTTGTTTTTAATTCCTTTGGGTGTTTACTCTCTTCTGCCACCCTCGTCACCAGAAAATCCTGATGGGAGAACCAGTCCAACTCTTGTTTATTTTACTTTTTATTATTTTTTAAGTGACATGTCTTTTCAGGTTGTAGGTAATGATGGCTTTCAACAGATTCCTTTCTCTTTTCTCTGTATGCTGCCATTTAATTCTTGGGAAAGACAGTGGAGTAGTTTTCATTTACTTTCTCAAAGATTTTGAATTCAGAGTTCTCCTAGACTTGATGCCATCCAAGGCTAGAGATCCTAGCTTACTCTAATATTTAACCTATAACTGGGAGGGTAAGAGGTATTCATACCTTTCTTTTTGTATTTGTATGAAAGTGAATGCAGTAGATTAAACTAGAATTTGATCTCAGTTTACCAGTTTTACTTTCTGCATTGATATCCATTATATTACCCACTTATCAAGAAATGATATCTGAAAATAACTAACTTTTCAGTTGCATTGTTTATATTCTTTTCTTGTGCAATCTAAGAATTTTTTATCTCTACAATTAACTCTATTGTCTCATGTAAGAAAGACTTCTTTTTTTTTATATCATTAAAAGTAAACATATCCCCAAAAAGCTAATATGATCTGTGCTGTGAAAAATTTGTGGCCATATTTAAGTAATTTTGCAATTGCTTATATTTTCTATGAGTAATCTATGATTTTAATTTCTTTTGTTTCTTTGTGAGAAAGAGTTTGTCATTTTAAATCAAGTCATAAAAACGCTTTGCAGGTTATTTAAAACCAGAATATATTTTCAGATTGTAAGGCGTTTTTTTTTATTTTTTTTTATTCAGATAATAATAGTTTAGTGATACAAGTTAATTAAACGTATAGTTTGGGGTAGAAGTGAACGAATATAAATGAGAATTAGAACTTGGTTCTTCGATTTCCAATTCCAACCTGTTTTCCATTACACCACCTGAACATCTAAGTTTGCAGCACTTGGTATTGCCAAATGGTCACCCACCTAAGTACTTACCCAGGATCATCATTGCTTAAATTTAATGATCATACAGGATAAAAATCTCTACAACATTTCAATTTTCATATGAAATACAAATTTATTGTTACCTAATTATATGCAATAAGGGGTCATATACAATATATACAGGGTGCGATGGGTAAATTGTTGCCATTTTATATTTTTAATTTTGCGCATCCACATTGTTTTTGATTTTGTTGACTGCATGGTATATTAGGGTTAGTTGAGCACTGTCTGTGAGAAAAAGAGCACCATTACGCAATTTACTCTGTAAAAGATTTGGAAACGGCATGTTGTACTTGGCATTCATGCTGGAAGTTCCAATACAAACATTTCAGAGCATTTGGCTGTCAATCTGAGGACAGTGCAGAAAATTTAGAAAGAGTGGGAGGAGTGTAATGTAATGAGTATAACAGCTCAGAAAAATCACTCTGATCTTTTCTGATAAGTAAAGAACTCAAGAATTTTTTTGTTGAGATCCAAGCCATGACTGACAACGATCCCTCTAAGACAATCAAGTCCTTAGCCAGGGACACAGGAGTGTCTGAAGTTCTTATCAGGTAGGTAGTGCATGAAGATATTTGGTATTTCTCAGAAAATGAGAAAGGACCATTATTTACATTATTCAGACTGTCGTCCTCATCTTTGTCGCCATATTTATTACAATGTTTCGGCCGTTGTACACTCCAGCCTTCTTCTTCACTGTGGATAAAGGTGTTGGTTAGATAGGACACAAAGAGTTTGAGTTCAATACCCGGTTAAGGCAGTGGAGAACTTTGAGGGAAATTAACAGGAGATAACTGATAACTAACATCCATTAAACATGGCACGTGGAACTAGAACAGTCTACCCCAGTGAGCGAAATAAAGGGTTCAGTTCAACATTCCAACCACCTGAAGAAGGCCGGAGTGTACAACAGCAAAAACATAATAAATATGGCAACAAAGATGAGGACAATAGTCCGAATAATGAAAATAATACCTCATCTCAGAAATATAGACAGATACTGGAGAAAGGACCAATTGTTATCCCAAGCCATGAAGGACAAGAGGAAAGGTCGCACTATGAAGCTTTTGAACAAACTCGAGCATCTTCTCCAACTGAACATGCTTTGGTTTTTCTCAAACGAGAAAAATTTTTGCCAGAATAAGATGGTGAACACACAGAACAGCCATTGGCTTGCTGTGTCTCCAAAAGATGTACTGAGAGTGAAAAGCAAATATCCAGTCAACATCATGGTGTTTGAAGTGATCTCTAATGATGGTGACATTATGCCTCCATTCATCTTTCCACAGAGCCTCAGACTCAACATGGAGGCCTATATCAAGTGCCTTGTGGCGGTAGTGCTGCTCTGAGTCAAGAGAGTAGCTGCTGGAAGACACTGTCTGGCAACAGGACTCTGCACCATGCCATACAAGTGGTATGTCAGGCAATTTTTGCAACCACATCACCCCTTACATCTGGCCACCTAACTCTCCAGAATGCAACCTCCTTGATTATTGTGTGTGTGTGGGGGGGGGGCGGTTGAGTGAGAGACCAACAAAACTCTTTGTAATACCAAAGATGAACTGAAGGCAAGGATTATGGCAGCATTCACCAAGGAGACTGTCCAGGAGAACTACAAGAGATTCCGAAGGTGTCTGAAGCCAATGGTGATTTTAGTGAATAAATTTACTCTTTAGTATTTCAAGATATTTTTGTGTAATTTCGGTAAACATGTCTCTTAAAATGAGATCAGTGTTATTTTCATTTTTGTGTAATTTAGATGACAATTTATCCATCGAAACCTGTAGGTGAACAATTGAAAAAAAATACAATGTATCTAAATACAAAGTAGACATTTGATAATAGTTCATTCCATCTTAAATAAATCAATGTTTTGCAGCAATTTTTTAACATGCATTTGAGATTTTTTTTTTGTTAAAAAGTTAACCCATTCAACATCATGGATAAAAAAAAGAATAGTGAAGTTTTTTTGTTTTTTTTTTCTTTAGACTTTGCATGAGCAAAACAAATGCACAGATTTGGACAAAAAAAAGTGACTCTAAAATAATCTCAAAATCCACAAAAATTTTTAATCCTTTAATAGTCAGTTGTGCTTTAGTTAAATTTGTAATGTATATAAATGTAGATTGAAAATAGCAAATGTTGATAAGATAGCAAGGGTCACAAAGCACTACCTAGGGCCCTCAATTATGCTCCCCTCACTCAGTGTGGAGGAGTATTATGCGCTGGCAATGACCATAACAAAAGATTATATCTAGAGGAGATTAGGATGCATGACCAATATGTTAATTCACATTGTTTTATTTAATAGATTTTTGACTTTCATCCAAGTTCAATTGAATTTATAGCATGTAATAAGAGTCTTTGAATTTCTCGAATGAAGCCTAGCCAATTATTAATTTTTCATTTGCTATTTCTTTCATTTTAATTTCAATTGATTTTACAGCAAATAGTAATTGTCTTTGAATTTCTTAAATAAGTACTGTCAGTTTTTAACTCCTTTTTCTTTTATCTTATTTTCAGGTACCTTTTTATCACAATTTGCAGACAAGTCACTTCATCGGTAAGTATCATTGTATACTTGTAGCAGTTTTTGATTTAAATGTAAACTAAACAAGTTACATCTTCTTTCTCTTTGTGCCATGTCTCTTCATGACATTGGCGATCATGACCCTCCACAACTTCCTGTCCTTTGTAGCTTTTAGTAAGTTTTGTGTTTTTGTTATATCTCATAAACCTTGTTCTGCCATCCATTTACTCAATCTCTCTATGTAGGTTATGCATTGTTTTCCTCTGTTCTTCTTGCCCTTAATCTGCACTGTGAGTTTCAAATTTTCCAAGCCTTCTTTCTTCATTATATACCCTAAAAATTTCAATTGTCTCTTTCTGATTTTAAGTATAAGTGTCCTTTAAAATATGTTGCATTTGTCCTCCTGTTTTCCAAGGAAATTTTGGATACTATTTACATTATTTGGAATATTGTCCTCATTTTTGTCGCCATATTTATTATGTTTCGGCCATTGTACGCTCTAGCCTTCTTCAGGTGGTTGGAATGTCGAATTGAACTTCTTATTTTGCTCACTGGGGTAGATTGTTCTAGTTGCACAATATGGGAACCAGTAATAAGGAGTGCCAGAGAAAAGCGATAATAACAATAAAAAATGGATGTTGGTTATCAGTTATCTCCTGTTAAATCCCCTCTCCAAGTTCTCCACTGCCTTAACCGGGTATTGAACTCACACTCTTTGGGTCCTGTCACTGGATCTAACCAACGCCTTTATCCACTGTGCCATGTGTCCTTGAGGATATCTGTGTATGAATTTCTGGGTATTATAAACCTAATGTCTTCAACCATTTTTACCAGTGCTCATATTGCAATTTTTTCTGTTATCATTGCAGTTTTTATCAGAGCTAATCTTGCAATTTTTGTTGTTATTATCGCTTTTCTCTGGCACTCCTTATTACTGGTTCCCATATTGTATTCATTTCTATGCTTGGTCGGCTCAGGAGATTTTTGTGGCCTAGCATATGTGCTGATTCCTTAAGTTTACGAATTTTCCAATGGTATTTTGTCTTTGATCTCAACCTGATCCTACAAAGGGTGGTGATCTCCCTTTTCTCTCTGTATGTGGTCAGCCACACCTGATTTTTCCACTTCCCCCTCATGTTACAGCTTTCTGGTGTTCTTGAAGCCTTGAACGTTGTAATAAATATGGCGACAAAGATGAGGATAATAGTCTGAATAATGTAAATAGTCTACATAATACCTCATCTCAGAAATATAGACAGTTAGTGAAATTTAGCATATTTGCCATTGGCCAACCTTTTCCCCAAAAATATATTAAGTATAATATTTGAATATTTCTTACATTGTAATGTAGTTTTCTTTTTATAGCACCAGTTGTGATACTTTTTTGATCAGTTTGTATGTGACATAGTAGGAAATAATGTCAAATAAAAAATCAATTTATCCCTTACAGTTTACTTTGTTTACATTTCGGATGCAAAAATAAATTGTAGTTGTAAAGAAAAGAAAAAGAATAAAATAAAATGTCAACTTGTAGTAGCAACAAACGTCTGCAATAGATTTCTTCTGTCTCTCGACCGCAACACTTGTAACCAAATCACAGTTCAAACGATAGCCCGTCATTACAGTCCAACAAGCAACGTAGAAATCACAAAATGGGGTCACACATCCAACCTTCACTTCTCGCCAGCAAAAACCCGTGTTCGTCCGCCAAGCTCAGAAAATCTAATCCCGCATAAGCGAAAAACAATGGCATTTGTTCACTGAGAGATCTTTCTGATTCATCACGCCATTCAGGGGAGGGGAGAACATTAACATAGATTCTGGTCCTTAAAGTAGATTTTTGCTAACTACTTTTTGGAAATTTTTCTTCGGCAGATCACACACAAAACACAAACTCTTTTTCGAGGTAGCTGATTATCACTTTCACTACAAAAATGAGAAGTATGAGCTTTCCAGAAGATTTGAATGAGGGGATGTGCATTGTTTAATGGGATAATTGAACCCTGATTGGTTGGCTGTACAGACCATAACAGCCAGTCTAAAGCAGGTCAGATTAGATGGTGGTTTCTCTTACAAAGGAGGATGCAGATTTGAACCTTATTGGAGAGGACATTTTCTTTATTGGATCTCTTGAAATACAGGCCAGTATACACACTGATTTTTTTTTTTTTTTTTTTTTTTTTTTTCAACTGGGTGTCTACTTGAACATGGGTATCCACAGGGTAACATTTACAGTAGTAGGAGTCTGACAATATATATATCTTTGACACTCAGAGCTGAAAAGAGATAAACGAACAGGGAGAGAGTGTAAGAAGAGAAGAAAATGTTGAAAAGGATAAATAATTGACATTTGACACATACATACATGTATACACACACACACACACACACACACACACACAAACACACACTCAAAACGAAAAAAAAACTCAACCTAACCCCAATAATTACACCCCAGTTAGCGTATAAATTAATTACATCAAAATTAGCATAAAAATAATGAAAACTGAGAAAATCTAGTGGCACAAACAACCAAGAAAAAAAAATTGGTCTTGAAAGTCCGGAGTTAAGGTGTGGAATAAAATCTGTCAGATTAGTGACAAATTTTACTCATGTTAATTTATTAGTATTAATGAAGAAGAGAAAAAGTAAAAAAAAAAAAAAATGAGTGAGTGTAAAGTTAAAAAAGCAACAAAAGGACAAATTCTACATGTATGCATGCACATGCAGACAGGTGTGCACACATGCACTATGAAAAAAAACTAAAACAAAACTTACATCAATGAAAAGTGCATATATAAAAGAAAAATCAAAAATTATAAGCAGTCAATTGCTGATAACAATTTTTTTTTTTTTTTTAGAGTCTGTTTATGAAACTCTGGATGCTGGAGTAACTGATAAACCTTTTTTTTTTTAAGTGGACACCATGCATGTGCAATCTTCAGGCCATTTTTATATTTATATTTACATGCGCTCTATCTCTGATTTTGAGCACTTTTACCCTTAAATATACCATACCTTAAAACTATATTTTTAACACATATATATATATATATATATATATATATATATTATGAAATGGACAAAGTCCGACAATTATTTAAAGAATTTTTTTTATGTTTAACATTCTTTTCATAGATACATGTATTTAAGTAAATGCTCTGTTTATAATAAAGTGTATTAATAAAGTGTATTAAATAAAATTTACTGACCTGAATGTCAGAAATTTTCATAGAAAATATTCGTCCTCTGACAGGATTCGAAACTGTATCCTATACGGAACCGTCATATAGCCTGATGTGCTATGAGCAGTTATGAATGTATGTGAGAGATTCATGGAAGATTGAAGTTTATAAGCAGTAAATTTGACCTTGCCAACCGAACGATCTTCAGTGGCCGAATCAGTTAAGGCACGTCAGGCTATATGACGGTTCCGTATAGGATACAGGTTCGAATCCTGTTGGAGGACGAATATTTTCTATGAAAATTTCTCGGACATTCAGGCTGGTAAATGTTATTTAATACTGTTTATTATAAACAGAGCATTTACTTAAATACTTGCATCTATAAAAAGAATGTTAAACATAAAAAAAAATGTCATATATATATATATATATATATATATATATATATTGTATTTGAAATAGATGCCCCACTTTTATTTATTAAACAGTGTGTCTTCAGAAATTGTAGTAAAGGGGAAGTGAGGAGGATGTGCTTCCCTTTAAAAAAAACCCCAAAATCTGGTAAATAAAGCATCCTGTGATGTTCTTTGTAGCCAAGAAGTAAATCATGCCAGATCACCTGGTGGTTTCCCCCTACAAATGGGATGCTGCTGTTCAATCCATGACTGAGACACATTTTCTATAAGATTTTTCGATTGCACAGGCCAATTGATGTAATACAGATTGTTTAATAATGGGAGTTTATTTCAAATACAAAATACCAACTATAATAATAAAAAATCTTGGATTAAAAATAAATCCATTAATTCTTTGGTAGAAGCTTTTTCAGTTATTCATTTTTGATGTGAACATTTTTCAAGTTAGTTGGTTTTTCTAGCAACTAAATGGTCATATGTTATTATTATTATCCCAAATCTGTGTTTGAGGGGTGTGAGAAAAATCGCCAGGGATAAGACAAAGGAATTGAGTCAAAAATTAATAATTGATGCTGAATTATGACGGCAATATTTGTCAAATTTTCCTGTTGAATGGTTGGTGTCAATATTTCTTGATTATTATTTTGCCAACTATATGGTTATATACTATATAGATGATTGGATCAAAGTGTAGTAAATGATCGCTTATGGGGCCGGGATTCTTCCTCCGATACAGGCCGGCGGCAGGGATTCGTCCCTGCGCTGGTAGTATCGTGGCTACGTCTGACTAGCTATGACCAGCTTGGACAAGCTATGACCAGCCAAGACCAGCTATGACTAGCTAAAGCCAAAGCACTGCGACCCGGGTGAAAACTCTGGTCCATTCCCCCTCCCTTCCCACGTTAAACTCCGACCTTGTGTCACAACCTGGCCATGTGGGAGGTCAAGTAAATCCCGTGTAGTATCTGTTCTCATCTCTAATGGTAATATTAACCATTTCCTTATAAGGAAACATTCAGCAGTCATATACTGAGCAACCTTTACTACTCAAGTTTTGCTTTTCTTCACATCCTGGTCATAAGGCTTGGGTCAAAATATAACCCCTTTTTAATGCTGCCAATGTTTAGTGGTCCAATCCTCAGGCTCTTAGGACGATGTTTTAATCACAGAGCTAACTCTGTGCTGGTCAATACTGACACTGGTTCAAACTGGCTGATGGTCACTGGCGGCTTTGATCCACACCAACTTTGCCTATGTTGTTTTCTTGATCTCGGAACAGTAGAAGAATGAATGTTGTAGTATTCAAAGAACTGCTTTGAGCTGTGGCAGAAACTATATTAAGGGAAGAAATATCTTCACAAACGGAAATAAAAATGAAAGAATCGTTGGGTTAATCTTCAGTTGGTTTATGTAATTCTTGGTCCAACAAAAATTAACCCTTCCTACATCAATCTCTATGGTGACACTAGGTCTCATCTAAAATTCTGGAGGAGCTGGGTTCAAAATTCTTCAGAGTCAGGATCTGATGGCAGCTGACATGGATTCCAGAAGCACTTGATGTGGGAAATCACCACATAAGTCCTTGAGCTCTCAAAGCTATCTGCTTATATGCACTTCAGCCCTAAACTGGTGTAGGGCTGATGGATTCTGGGGATTCAGTGATTCCCCAATTTTTGCATTAATCCCCAAAAGGGTTCTTTGTTCCCTATTTCTGCTTTTTTAATTAACTTTCCAAATCTGGAGAATTATCCCTCTTCTTTGGAAGTAGTCACAAGGATTGCACCTCTGCTCAGTTCCAACTTGCTTCAGGTTACATCTTGTGCCATCACTCTATACAGGTGATGCTAAAACCTCTCTTCCTTCTCGGCATTCAACCTCTGCCTATTCCCCAGGGTAGGCATAACTGTCTTTGTGACAAATGTAATTTTAAAACTGTATGGGCGGAGTTTTATTCTAGTTAAGTTTAATTCTCTGATTCTTTTTTATTTCTCTGGAGTTATCCTTTCCCAGGTGAAAATATAAACCAGACCTTCTGATGACAGGACTTGTTTTCATAACTCCTGCCCAATTTGTTTTCATCTGTGAAAATACCACCCAGACCTATCCCTCTCCTCATTAATTCTTAAATTCTCAAAGAGATAAAATTATTTCTTAGTTTTTTTTTTTCATTTCACTCGTATGTGATTCTTGATAGAGAGAAAATAAATTTTTGAGTGCATCATCCCTTTTGTAGGAGATAGGAAAGCCAAATGGCCCCTATCCCACTTCCATATGACCAGGGAAAATGTCTCCACCCGCTCTCCATCTTCCAGCTTAGGCCCTTCCATGTCTCCTCCAGTTCATACTTCACATTAACCACTTCATTGCCTCTTCATCTCTAATGACAATGGTAATATTAGCCATTTCCTTATAAGAAAGCATTCAGTGACTGAGCAGCTAGTATAGTATCTGTTCTCACCTAATCAGAAGGCCCATTACTATTGAGTAGTGAGTTTTATCCTCACTGGGTGACCCTACAAGAAATAACCTAACAAGAGTTGATATGTTGTGAAATCAACCAACCAACAATCATATTGCAGTGCTGAAAATTTCTTGACCCACCCAAGAACCTCCTTTCCCAATTTCTGATATTTATTTGTTTAGTCCAAATTTGGAAAGTGAGTTGGGCGAGAACTTTTCAGAACCCACATATATGGAAAGATAGAGAACTTAGTGTGTTCGTTTTGTGAGTTATGTGCAAAATTCAATTATTTGTTCTTGTGATGTTTAGAAATACAGCATCAGCTCTTGTGAGGTTAAATATTCTTCAAAGGCTATTAACTAAAAGTGCGTGTCATGTGGAAATTGATAAACATTTTACCAGTTTTCATGTCTTTATTTTTTCTTGAAACTTGTTAATGAACATAAATATTATTTTTAACAAATGCACTATTTTTTCTGATTTGACATTTGTTCTTCATGGTGCTTCAAATTTAATTAGAATCAAATGTGATAGAAATTTTATGAGTCACAGTTGATTGAACAAGATTTTTCTGCTCTGTGTAATTTCCTTTTCTCTTTGTGAAAAGACGATCTTCTTATAAATGCAAGTTTATAGGGTTTTCAAGAATAATTAGTCAAAAAAGACCTGATTATACAGGCTATCCCAAAACGTTTTGGCCATCTGACACACAAAAACATTAATAAACTTATTAATATCATTAAAATAACTTTAATAGCATATTAATATGCAACAAAAATTGAGTTGCCACGTCTTCTAAATATTTTTGTAATGACCTTTTGAAATTGTCTAAAGACTTTGTGGACACCCTGTATATGGCTTTGCTTTGAGTAAAACAGGAAAATTGAGTCATATGTGAAGTCGTCATGCCAGAGCACTAAACTACTACAATAATAGAATTAAATACTAGCAACTCGTGCCACATTTGTGGAAAAGTATGCTGGTGGGCTGAAAAGACATTCACAAAAATATACCTAATGACAACGAAATCTGTGTCTCATGTATGGTGTTCTTTACTTCAAGCCAAGTCATAGTGCAATTGATGGCCAGAATGGGATACTCTTTTCAAATCTCATTCTACTGGGAATGAAGATTTTTAATTTCACTTTGGGTTTGTGGTAGTTTGTTGTTGAAGTTGGCTTAAGAAATTTGAATCAAAAAAGTAGATTAACAGGCATATTTAATTTGACTTGAAAATTTAATCTTGTTACAATTTTTTTTCTTTACCTAAACTCATATTACAATTAATATATAATTTAGTGGAGCTTCAGATCTCTCACCTCCTATACCATCAATGTCTACTTTTTTCTTTGAATTTCTTAAGTTGACAACAATGAGCAAACTACCTAGAAATCTTCATTCCAAGTGGAATGACAAGATTTGAAATAGGTGCCTAGTTCTGGTTGTCAGTTACATTATGACTTGATTATAAGTAAAGAATGTCTTAGTCTCATGTCTGCCAACTTTGTGTCAGAGGTTTTAAAATTTTGTCTGGTTTAAAGAGCCATATCAATTCAAGGTACAAATAATATTTGCAGTGGATTTCTCTTGATTACTAGGCCAGCTGACATGAATTTCACTGCTTAAAATAACGAGGGTCTCAACTTGAACACATATAACCACTAAAAATAGGAATTGTAATAAGAAATAATGGCAGATTATAAAAAAAAAAAAAAAAAAAAATAACCCATTTTAAAAATATTACTTTTTTATCTTTCGGGAACAAAAATATAGTTACAATAGATACTTTGAAAGTGAGATGCATATTCCTTAACATTTAACACTCTGTATCCTTCACTTTCCTTTTGACTGCATTGTTTTTCAAGGCTCTGCTACTATACTACTTAATTTCAGTCATAGTCATTTTCTGTTACCATAGCAGGATATGACTGCACAACTGCAAAAATTAAAACATGTTTCTTATTCATTCATCTGAGTAGGATGAAAGTTTTGCTTTGCAAACAAAATCACCTCTAGAATGATCAAGAATAAGTACATGTAGATAACCGAGATTTAGGTTATATATATATATATATATATATATATATATATATATATACACACAGTCAACAACAAAATTTGTACCATCAATTTTGAATATTTTTATGTTAATAAGCACAAAAAATGAATATGAAATTCAGTTTTCAGAACAATGGGTTAAATACAACAAATTTTACAGGCGAATTATTCAAAATAGGAAAAGACAAAATTATTTGGACAGTAGAAAATATTGTTTTAAATTGATTTGTGTAAGTATAAGTAATTTACATAATTATTTTATCAGTGAAGCCTTCTAGATTATTTATTCAGTAGAATATTTGTGATAATTCCAGCAAAGAACATCACGTGGTGCACAGAGTGTCACCATTGTTATTCTTACATTAACATGATGGGGAAGACAAAGGAACTTAGTGTTGACTTGAGACAGAGAATTATTAACTTCCACAAGTTGGGAAATAGTTACAGCACTATTTCAAACCAGTTCATTATAAAGAAGTTTAAACAGTTTGACACGACGGAGAATTTACCTGGATGCGGAAGAAAACCCAAATTGTTACCAAAACTGTTGCGAGGTTAATATAAACCCGAGAGTTGTTTTGAAAGACCTCGCCAGAAGTTTGGATACAATGGGTATCAGTGTAAGTACTCGCACAATACAATGTTGTTTAAATAGAAATGTGGGGTATGGAAACCGACCACGATGAACCTCTCTTCACAAACCATGTCACATTCTTGCTTGGTTTAATTCTGGCAAAACGTTTTTGGACAAAGAAAATTGCTTTTGGGAACAAGTACTATGGATTGATGAAACAAAAATTGAACTTTTTGGACATAATGATGTACAGAAGATTTGGTGCAAGAAAGGTGAGGCTTTCCTCCCAAAGAACACAGAAGCAAAATTAAAATATGGAGGTGTCTCGATGATGTTTTTGGGGTTGTTTTAGCTCAGGTGCGGATTGAACAATTAATTGCAATAAGAAGAATAATGAAATTTGCAGGTATATCAAAATTCTGAATGGAAAATCTATGATTATCAGCACAAAATCTTCATCTAGGTTGGCAATTTACTTTCCAGCAAGATAATGATCCCAAATATGTCTAAATCAGTGACTGTATGGCTTCAAAAAAAGATTACACTTCTGCCATGGCCTTCAGTGTGAATCCTATTGAAAATCTATGGCAAGAATTGAAAGTTCAAATAAATTGTTGGTCATCAGGAATTAGAACGTGTAACCATTGAAGAACGGAAGAAAATCTCAGAAAAGACTTGTTCAAATCTCATCAAAAACTTCAGAAAACAATTGCAACAAGTTATAAAGTTATAAAGTTATAAATTAATATTGTGAAAATTGTTAAATTTTTTCTGTTTTGGATACTGTACAGATAATTTTGTCTTTTCCTATTTTGCATAATTCACCTGTCGCATTTGTTGTATTTAATCTATTGTTCTGAAAACTGAGTTTTATATTCCATTTTTGTGCTAATTAATATATAAAAAACCTGGCATTATATGGGTATTAGATTCTGAGAAATGGATAAAAATATTCAAAACTGATTTCATCATTGACTATGTAGATATTAATATATGTTATTGTTATACATTATTTATATAGACACAAATATTTAAGTAAATGCCCTGTTTATAATAAACAGTATTAACAACATTTACATAATATCCGAGAAATTTCATAGAAAATATGCATCTTCTGACAGGAATTGAACCTGTATTCTACTTGGAACCGTCATGTAGCCTGACGTGCTATACCAGTTTAGCTATAGAGGAAGCATCTGGTTTACTGATTTTAAATTGACCTTGCTAATTATATGCTTGTCAGCCACCAACCAGGGGAGGTAACAGTTTTGGTGGCTAAGGTGGTACTGCCACCCCTGGTGCCACCAGCAGCTTTTTGCTGGAAAAGGTACTGTTTTTGTATAGACGTGTCAGTCTGTGATTTTTATGCAACTACAAGTCATGTTTTCAATGTTGTAGCAATAACATAGAATGGAGCCTAAACAGATGTATTTCACATAGGAAGTAGCATTGTGTTGCAAGCGTAGTTTTAATTAACTTTTTTTTATTTTGGATCATGACAAGATCCAACTCAATGCCTGTTCTCCTGTGGGGTCAGGAGATAATGTGAAGCACTCTTCAGGCACCAGCCAGTGATGGCCACCGTCAAAAGGAAGGAAACAATTGAATGTCCAAGGAATCCACAGCACCCGACCTCAATAGGTAGCACATTGCATGTGAGCCCCTTTTCCATGCAGTCACAACACACACTGATTCATAGCTGCAGTTATTCTTTTGATTCAAGTCCATCCGGTGCCACTTTCTGCACCTCTTTACCTTGGTGCCAATTAGTCAGTGGAATTTCACACAACTGTCCGAGGTTCTTCACTGGCATTTCTTTGACTGTTGAGATCATGCCACTCCCCCCCCCAATGCGGAAGTGGGTTTAGCCTTCATTCTCGCTTATGTGAAGAGCTCATGGTAGTGCTGCAGCAGTTCATTGGCACCAACCTTAGACGCGACCAGAATGGTGATGTCATCCATGAAAGCTCTGGAAAGAGGACGGACCATTTGTTCCTTAGTCATCACTCCCTTTGCTGTGTACACTGCACACTACAATATAAGTTCCATGGATATAAGCAAAAGAAGTGGTGAAATCACACGCCCCATCATGATGCCGACCTCGAGGGCTTGCCACTTGGTGGTGTAGTTACCAATGGTGAACTGCATAAATGCGGCTTTGTAATATTTCATTATGATCTCGCAACTATTCGAGGGATATTCAAATTTGCTCATGAGGAAGTGATCCATGCACATTCGCAAGATCAAGCGAAATTATATGAAGCCCAGTTTTATTTTGTTTGGCTGACAGGGTTGAGTTCCAAATCATGTGTGAATGCTTCAGACAGCCGGGGAAGCCAGGTATTCCATATGACAGGCAAGAACCCCCCCCCCCAATATTTATGCCGCTACATTCAAGAGGAAGATGTGGCAGAAATTTGCAGTGCCTTTTGTATTCTTTTCCTCAGGTATCGAAATGCGATTTGCCAGGCACCATTCTTGTGGCATGATACCTTGTTTCCATACCCACTAAGGTAGAACTACCACCCCTGGCACCACTAGCAGCTTTTGTCATTGGACTGGGTATTGTTTTTTTGTGTAGACATTTAATTCTCTCAGGATTACTTCACTGTAAAGATTGCATTTAATAGATCTGGTGAGAAGACGCATACTTGTCTTACACCCCTTCTTATTTTTGTATATTTGCTGAATTTATTTTTTTATCTGTATGCAGGTGATTTGCTTCCAATATAAGTTCTGGATTATTCTAATACCTGTCGTTAATATATCAAGCCTACTTAGCAGTTCAAATAGTTCCTTGTGACAGACTTTATCAAACACTTTTGCATAATCTTTAAAAGATAGGTATATATTGTTTTGCATCAGGCTTGTTCTTTCTAATAACATTCTGAGCATAAATATTGCATTCCTTGTTCTAGTGTCTTTAATGAAACTGCACAGGTTTTGTTCTATTTCCGACCTAATTCTATTGTGCACTCTGTGCATCAGAATTTGGATGATAACTCAGTGTTGTTACACAAAACTTGTGAGACCCAAAAATGAACGTCCTCAGGCAGAGACACCTGCAGTTCAATGATGGTGATCAATTAGAAATGGATACCCCCATCATTGTTCAATCAGATTGGCTGACAAATGAGTGTGTGTGTGTGTGGGGGGGACATTGGCAAATAAATTGGGGGTGACGAAAATGTGCAATATTTCAATACTGTACTTTCTCGATCATCCATATCGTGATTTTCCAGAATTTGATTCTCTGGATGTGAAATGAAGAGAAAAATTGAAATCATTTGAATATTTTCCCATTATCTGAGCAAAACCCATTATAATATTTCATCTAAGACAAGTGTTTTATGAATTTAGAAAACCATGTTCAATGTTTCATGAAAACGCTGATAAAATCAGTTCAATTAATTCTTGTTAATTTCTTCATACAAAGAACATAGCTTAGAATTATCACAGTGACCAGGAGATATTGTTGAACTGAACTGGAAAATCTTGAAGAGGACGATGATAATGATAATTGCCCATGTTGGAGTTTAACAACCCAATGCCCAATTTCAAACAGATTTAGTGATTATATTTGACAAATATTTAAGTTGATTACGCTTTCAAACAAAAGCTAATCTGACAAAAAAAAATTCACCGTTTGGCCACGACAAATCTGCATTTAGTACTATGAGTGTTTCCCAGATTGGTTTACAATCTTTGTCCCATCTCCCCGCAGCACTAGCATTCCCTGCCACGCCTCAAAGCTTGGTGTTAGGGCAACCTTGCTACAACACACTTTCCCCTGAATCCTTTTGTGTTTTTGAAATTTTGTTTTAAAAAAAGCCCCCAAGATGTCTGTCAAGAGGAAATTGTCTATGTCTACTCCTCAACTTGTCAAGAAGGAAAGAAAGGCCATTGATTTTGACACAAAAATGATGGTTATTAAACATTACGAAGGAGGAAAGAAAGTGAATACGATTGCACGTGATCTGAAGTTTATCAGACTCTACTGTGTCGACAATTTTGAAGGACAAAGAAAGAATTTGTAAAGCTGTGAAAGGTTCTGCACCTTAAGCAACTGACAGTTGAGATGTAGCAACAGTCTGGGCCCAACCACAAAATGGAGAAATTACTGCATATGTGGATGGAAGATGAGATAAAAAATGGTCCTATGGAGCCTTTTTACTGTTCAGATGAAGGCTAGAATTCTGTGAAGGAACATGCTGAAGGAGACTACAGTCAAGGTTTTGTAGCAAATACTTGTTGGTTGAAGAAATTCAAGAAAAGATTCAAAATTCATAATGTTCGAATGTCTGGAGAAGCAGCAAGTAAGTTTTTTGAAAACTAACATGTTTCATGTTTTTTGCACGTATGCTTTGTTTTTTTTCCATATGTTTGGTAAGTTAAACTAACTGTACCGTAGTCTGGTGTGTTTGACTTGACGAATGTAAAAATAAGAAACTAAAGAATGTGTAGTTTGTGAAGAGATGATACCAAACCTCGAACGATTTGTAAGTGATTGAACAAATGGCACATGATGTGTTTAGTCTGTATTGTGAAATTCATGAGAAACAAACAAAAACAAACAATTCAGGCAAAGCTCACCATATTTATGGAAAAAAAGACTAACTCCACTGGCTACACAAGCCCTGCTCCAGCTGATGTTGACTATTCAAAATCAAGCACCAGTGGCTAATAAGATGTGTTTTGTATGTATTTTAGTATGACTTGCATTTTAAATGGTTTCTGGATTTTTTGGGGGTGGGGGGAAGGTTACACCTGTATTTTTTTTTTTTTTTGTTTGTATGTCTATCAAATATTAGATCAGCTGTAATGTAGTCTGCAGTGTTCAACTTAAACATGATGAATGTCAAAATATGAAATGAAACAATATGTAGAGAGATAATGGTATCAAATGTAAAGAAACAGTAAAAATTATAAAAAAGTACAATAATACCTGAAAAAATATCAAGATTGCATAATTAATTACAGGCTGACTTATGACCAGATTGATTTACAACCAACAGGTCATAACCAATCATGCTTGTAAGTCAATGACGACCTATTTAATCCAACTTCAGGAGTTAGTGGTAGAAAAACGTGAGGCCAGCCAGTCTGATTAGGAATAATGTAAGTAAGAATTGAGTGCATTGACAAAAGAGTTTGCATTTAAAAACTAAATATCTGTGGTGTACAATAATTTGTTTTCAATAACAAATATTTCTTTTTAACATAATGTCCTCCTTTGTCAATGCCCTTGATACATCCCCAAAGATCAAAAATGATGCAGTAGAAATTTCAAACACAAATTCAGCTATAACTTTTTGTTAGGTTACAGACTATTTGATCTCTGCCTATACAGATTGTGTGTCAGGCATTTGAGCAAACTCACCTTTCAGCATCAAATGGTATGTACACAATTTTGAACTCTGTCAAGGCTGGGAAGTGTAGACTGGGCAGCCTAAAGCCCAATTTCAAACACCAAAGCAATGAATATCTTTGATAAATGATTCAGTTGGGCGGACTTTTAACAATAAGCTAACCCCTAAAGTTCCTAACATAGGGTACACTTTGATATTATGGGAGGGGCATTTGTAGAACGAGTTATTAACAATGGATTTTTCTAGAGTCTGTGATAATGAGTGCATGCAAGTTAATATTTATGGTGTATATACAGTATGCATACAAAAAATATTTCTGTATGTATGTATATGTGTAATTACATATGTACTGTATTTTATATACACTATTTACATTATTCGGACTATTGTCCTCATCTTTGTCACCATATTTATTACAACGTTTCGGCCATTCAGTATCTGTCTATATTTCTGAGATGAGGTGTTATGTACACTATTTACATTATTCGGACTATTATCACCATATTTATTACAATGTTTCAGCCGTTCAGTATCTGTCTATATTTCTGAGATGAGGTGTTATGTACACTATTTACATTATTCGGACTATTGTCCTCATCTTTGTCGCCGTATTTATTACAACATTTTGACTGTTGTATGCTCCGGCCTTCTTCCGGTGATTGGAATGTCGAACTGAACCCTTTATTTCACTTACTGGCATAGACTGTTCTAGTTCCACATGCCATGTCTAATTGATGTTAGTTATCTCCTGTTAATTCCCCTCAGTTCTCCACTGCCTTAACTGGGTATTGAACTCACATTTTGGGTCCTTTCACTGGATCTAACCTATGCCTTTATCCACTGTGCCATGTGTCCTTGAGGTGTAGGTTAGATCAGTGACAGGATCCAAAGAGAGTGAGTTCAATGGAGGCAGTGGAGAACTGAGGGGAATTAACAGGAGATAACTAATAACTGACATTCATTAAACATGGCATGTGGAACTAGAACAGTTTACCCCAGTGAGCGAAACAAAGGGTTCAGTTCGACATTCCAACCACCTGAAGAAGGCCAGAGCGTACAACGTCCGAAACGTTGTAATAAAGATGGCGACAAAGATGAGGACAATAGTCCGAATAATGTAAATAATACCTCATCTCAGAAATATAGACAGATGTATTTTATATATTTGTGTATTTTTATATACTCAACTCTCCCGTCGAATTCGACGTATGAGGGATCAGTTCCTAGGAAACTGACAGCCCGACAACAGCACATGAGATTTGATTATAGTGGTGAAGGTTTCGTGCAGGACCATCCACCCTTTTTGAAGGGCCGAATACAGAGACCTGGTGCACTAATATATATATATATATATATATATATATCAGAAACAGCAGATATTTTTATATATAGTGCTCAGTATTAAAAATATTAAAATAATATTAAAAATAGTGTTAATATTATATGAAAAGATTACTTAACATTAGCAATAATATCAATTTTTATCCTGACATCAATGTTTCTTAGTAAAATTTCCAATTGTCAAGGGTAGGGATTTGAATGGTATTTCCAATTTTTTCAATTTTCAAAATTGAAATAATTGTAAATACCGTTTAAAACCATAAACCCTGAAGATTGGAAATTTTAATAAGAACATATTGTCTGGATAAAGATTGATATTGAAAAAGTTAAGTAATCTTTTCATATATATATTAGTAACACATTTTTATATTGTATAATTCTAAAATTAAATGATAATACTATTGTATATATGCAATCTCAAGTTCTGAAGGAAAGTTAAGTTAATGACCTTTTTTAGGCTTCCTCCACACGAATCGGAGTTCACTTTTTAAATAATAAGAATTATATCAGGGTGAGGCTGGCATCAGGATTTTAGAGATGCTTAGGTGGGCATAGCCAAAAAAAAAGGCTTGGAACCACTGAGCTAACCTTAAAAATAACCTTATTTTAACCCAGAATTAGCAGCAGAAAAAAACGTGAGGCCAGCTGGAGATAAACAAAACCAAAACCATTTTTTTCATTAAAAAAAAAATAAACCGTACAAAACCATGAACAAAGTATTTAAAAATGTTATTTGATGATATAAATGTTAAATTTCAGGTAACCTTTTTATATTTTTTTATCAATAATTTGGGTATTCAATGATTTTGAATTCTCCCAACATATTCCACCCCACCCTGACCCAAGTTGTTTGTGTAATCAAGGAACTACTGTATTTGGATGAAGTCAGAGATATACAAAACAGATGGGAGCAGCATAACTCTTTTAAGCAAATTGTTTTTACCATAGAATGAGGCCAAATTTTGTATATACGCTCACTGATCATATCAGGTGAACTCACCTCGTGACAGGTTAGACCCCCAACATATATTTTTGCCTTTTAAACTGCCTTAATTCTTGCCACTAATTTGAATTTTTTCGCTTTCTGACCTTTCTCTGTAAACCTGACTGGCACCAATGACCATGCCTCATTCAAAATCACTTAAATGACCTTTTTTTTTTCCCATACTAATACATGAAATGAAATTCAGCAGGTCAAAATAACCATATTTAACTGTCTATATGGTCAAGCAAAGTTTAATAGTGCCTTTTAAACACAAACTTTTCTTTGACTCTCGAAACAAACATATCTGCTTAGTTTCATAACCTAATGTAAATAAAGCAATTTCTGAAGAAAGGGATGAATTTTTTATTTATTCATCCGACAGATTTTATTAGTTAAACGATATTTTTAGTGGATACTTGTATTTGAATAGATGCTCCTTTCATTTATTAAAGATTATATTTATTTTCACCTACCTTCTTGAATATTTGAGAAACCTTATTAGAGAAAAATATGTGTTCTGGCAGGATTTGAACTTACATTCCACTAGGGGGAAATGGTCATTAGATCTGATGTGCTTTAGAACTTCCATTCTTTAGAAATTGCTTTGCTTATGTTACGATACGAAATTCAGCAGATATTTCTATTTCAAAAGTCAGAGAAAAATCTGTGTTTAAATGTCTATTTAAATCAGTGGTTCTCAAATGGAGACCATATGGACATGTAATATTACTGATGGTCCACAAAAAAAAAAAAAAAAAAATTGTCCATAGAGCATCTTCCATGAATCTCTCATGTACATTTACTTAAATATTTGTATCTATAAAAAGAATGTGTAAACATGAAAATGTCTGAAAATAATTGTCAGACTTTGTCCATTTCATAACATTATATATATATATATATAATCTCCATGTAAGAATATGCAGCCCTGAAGAGTTTGCCCAAAAGTAGCCTACTGGCATAAAAGTGCTCAATACCATAAGAAATGACAGTGCTTTAATATTAATTTAAAAACCAGGTTGGCAGTAACTAGCCATGACTGTAAGTTTCATGTGTTTGCACACAATCATCAGGCAGTCAGTGGCTGTAATAGTATGTACCCTATATACCACCAGGCAAGTCCAATTTGCCAGGAAAACCAAATTCATATGGTGGGGAGGGCAAATCATCCAGCCAAGATCTGAAATGCCCGTTAAAAAAAAAAGGGGTTCCACCTGGAAAGGCCTGCCAGTATGGCAAATAAAAAGTGCTCAATAAATGAAACTAGCGTCACGGTACAGGAACTGAAGCCTATGAAGCCAAAAAAGGTTTTTCGAACCGGACAACCAAATTCATGTTAGTGCATATATGAATCCAGGAAAGAATGAGCAGTTCTGAAAAGAGTCTGCCCTAACCTAACTGAGCTGCTCATTTTCCTTTATATATATATATATATATATATATATATATATATATATATATATATATATATAGGAAAATTATTTAAAGATTATAATTTATTATATAAATTAATTTAATATATTAATAATAAATAATAATATTAATTTTAAATGGTAATAAAAATATTAATATAAATTATTAAAAAATATTAAAAAAATTAATATATAAATTCTATAAGGATTATATATAAAGGAAAGATTAACAGTATTAATCTCTTCAGCAGCATCGACTACAGGAATCTCATTGAATAAATCTGCACATTTTAAAAAATTTTTTAATTACTCACCTATTTTAAAATGGTTTCTTCCGAGTTAATTTACTTGTGTACATAAATGTTCCATAGAATTTAGTTGTTAAATACAAGTTTATTTTCATTAAATTAGTTTTACTTCAAAATAAAGCAGACATTTACTATTTCTTTAATACAATTCTTCAACTTATCTATTAGTAAAAAATAAAATAAGCTTCTTTTTTATTTTTTTTATTGTATGGTTATGGGGGTTCACAAAAAAATTAGGAGTAAGTGTTCCATGGATAAAAAAAAAAGGTTGAGAGCCAATGATCTATACTATTGGCTGATTAGAATCTCACATAAAAGTGTTTTCGTTGACATAGGCTTTAATTAAGTGGCCAGAGAATATATGTTCTTGTAAACTAAATAACTCAAAGTAAAACCTTACACATTTAAATAAAGCTATGCATGTACACATCTTGGTGACGGTTGATGTTGGCCAGTAACTCTACACTTTTGTTGTACTATCTTTTTTGCAGCAAACGATATTTGGGTAGCTTAGCTGCTGCCTCTTGCGACAAATTCACTTGTCTCTTGTATTATTTGTCTAAGGATGTCATGAGATGCAGCAGCTTTCTCTCTCAACTTTGACACACATATTCTTCCTTCTTGCAAAACAGGATCTGGAATATGGTCAGCAACATGATCAGCTTCATTTCCACTAACATGAATGCACCCATTTACATTTGCCACCAAAAGATCATCATAATTATTTACTTGACTTTAACATGGACTTTAATCTGTAAAAATAGCCATTTAGTGCAATTTGTCTTTTTTTTTTTTTTTTTTTTTTTTTTCTGATATGTAAACTGCTTTATTATTAATATTAATAACTTACCTTAAATGTTCTAATTTATTTTGATGCAACAGTGGTATATATAGAATTTACACAACTTCAATCAACCAATAAAGTTGCCAATAGTATAAGAAAAAAATGGAAAATATTTGAGATAAAAGAAAAGTTTAGATTTCCAAGTTTTGGATACAATTATAAATAAGATCCCTTCCGTAAAAAATATTTCAGACATCATGTTTGATGATTTTATCATGATATAAAAACTGAATAGAATGTAGATGCGTTTTTTTTCTTTTTTACTTATTTGTCACTGCTTTTTTTTTTTTCTTCCTAAAATTGTCACTCAACGGATATCTTTATTAATTTGTGCAAATATGCAGGATTGCACATTAAAAATAGTTTTTGAAGTTTATTCTAAAATGCACCGGAAATGAACTTGTTTTTGTTTTCAATGCAGTAAATAAAAAATTAAGAATAAAATATGGAAGAAGAAATATTGTCAACTCTTTGTGACCCAAATAGAACTTCCTTTTCCCCCAAATGACTTTTTACGTTTTTTTTTTTTTTTAATTATCTCTCACAAATTTTTCGAAGAATAATTGTAAGTTCCTTATGTACATATTTGTAGAAAATTTGAAGGAATGACAAAATCAAAATGAAAAATACTTTTGTTGTCTTATGTCATATTGTCACTTGATAGATATCTTTGTCAATTTGTGCAAATATGCAATGAAATCACTTCTAAAAAAAAAATAAAAAAAAAATAGGGAAAACTTTTGTAAAAGAAAACTTTTGTAGATTAGCATTCATTCTTGAAAAATATAAAAGCTTTATTACTTGAACTTTTAACAACAGCAACAGCTAAAATAGATAGCACCTGTAACTTGAAGAGAAATTAATGGCAGAATAAAGATGTTGATGTTTTGTGATACTATGGACACCCACATTGAAAGGGAAAATGTGGTTTTATCTTAATCTGAAGTGTTTTCATTCTATAGACAGTGGATGGTTCCTTTTGAAGTTTACTTTTCTAAGCAGCATCTCCTTTTAACCAAAGGGGAATGAGAAGTAAAGAGATTTTCAGAGATCAAGTGACCACAAAACTGGAAATAGGGAATATCCGAGTGGTAGGCTATATATTGACAGTCATGCTTGGGATCTTGTCTTTTTGAGTGGTTCCAAAACTTTCATTTCACATTCACCTACCACAATCTTCAAGTCAACCAATCTCCTTCCTACATATGTCCACATGATATGCTCCTCTTCCTCCTCTACATACTTACAACAATCTCATTCACTAAACCTCTAACATGAGTGGCTGTTGAGCTTTGTATCAGGTGAACAAGGGTGTGTGTGTGTATATATATATATATATATATATATATATATATATATATATGAATTACAATTAATGAGATCCATACAATTTACCTCATGCAGATGATCATTTCATCCATGGGAAAGTAGTTTTTATCAAAGCAAATACATTTTAGTAAATGGATTTGCATTGAAAAGTCCAGAGAAAAAATATTTTCCCATGGATGAAACGATCATCTACAGGAGGTAAATTGTTTGGATCTCATTAATTGTAATTCACTTATATACTTTATAATAAAAATTATATTGAGCTCTCTTTTCTGGATCAGTTTTAATATCTTATATTAATAGGAACTACTTGCATTTTAATGGATTTTTTTACATATATAATCTCAAGATGTTGATTTTCCATGCAACCTTAAACAAAAGTTTTTACTTTATGATTTTTTTTTTTTTTTTTTTTTTTTAATCAATTCACCCCAAGCAAGGTGATAAGACCACTAAGATGCAAGGGGCTCCTGGGAGTGAAATTGAATGAAAAAGACTTTAGAAGGAACCTGAAACCCAATCCTAAGCAGAAATCAAGGGATAAACCTCTAAAGACCGGGGAGGAGTGTGAACCTGCCAATAGGCAAACCTATCTCCTCCTAAATAATTTCCATTTACATTACACGTAAAATAACCTTATTCTATCAGTAATATTTGTTTTCATCAATTCAACTCGAGTAAGGTGATAAAGTCACTAAGACGCAATGGGTTACTCAGAGTGAAAGAGAATGAAAAAAAAAACTATAGGAGGAACAAGCAACAAGGGATAAACCTCTACTTCTATTCAAAAGACCAGGGAGGAGTGTAAGCCAGGTGATGGGAAGGAAACTTCTGCTAACTGTTCAGTCAGTGAATGTCTAAAGTTTCTTGTATGGAAACGGTTGATCTCACATATGAAATGTGTATGAAATGGGATTCACAAGAAGACAACAAACAGTATAATTGGAGATGATTTATTGAAAATAACTTTTTAATGCTAAATATTTTCTTAGTCAACCAACTTAATATTAAATCTATAGGGGAGCAGTGAGTCCCTACAGTTGGTTGGTTTTTGTTTAATACTATATCAACTTATGTGTTATTTAAATATTTTGTATACAATTTTATTTTAGTTTTGGAAATATAAATAATAATGGCCTTATTGATAATGATATAAATCATGCCATAGCTCGGGGAGAAGAGGTGGATTTATATTTTTTTATTTTTATTTTTTAAGGGGGTGACTATTAATGACTATAACAAAAGAGTCTGGAATTAGTATTCAGCACTCCAATTAACAGTTCCAAGCCATTATCCATTATACTACCTGTAAATCCAAGTTTACAGCACCTGTTATTCCTAAATGATTACCCATCTAGGTACTGATCAGGCTTTATGTTGCTGGTGTTTCAATGTGCTCTGGCCATAAGCTAAATCCTTACAGAGTATTGGGGGAAAAATGGAAACCCTTAGATTGATTGGTTCTGTTTCAGGCATTTTTTTTTTTTTTTTTTTTTTTTTTTTCAGAATGGTTGTCTTTGGTTTATACTTTTTTTTGTGATGTAACAAAAAATATATTCTAATGAATTCATATAAATGTTGAACAGAAGCCCCCCCCCAAAAAAACAACAAATAACAAAGACCGATAAGATTTAACAAATTAAAGTTTAATTATAAACTAAGAGAGAAGACTTAGGATAAAAACAAATGAGAAGGCTTGAGAAATATGGACTTTAAATAAAAACAGTCTTCTTCATATAGATTCAGAGAAGCAGACTGGAGATTTTAATTCCCTGCGGTTATAGACGTGTCAGTCTCTACATATCAGTGATTTTTCAACTGGCAGAGGAAGGAGATAAGCCTCCACCTCCTCTCGGGAGAAATGGAACCACCGTGTAGCAGATTCAATCTGTTGGGATATTAATCTCCCTCTAGGCTTTGATTCCCCAGTGCACATTTTGAGTCTGACAATCTTGGAAGGAGGAAATGGCATTTCTTTTGCTGGTGAAAATGAAACCAGGGTTTAGAATCACTGATCTCTACATAAATACTTACACACACACACACACACACACACACACACACACACACACACACACACACATATATATATAAAATAATAATAATAATGTATTTGCTTTATAAACTGTCTGGTAGCTGTATATAGAGTAGATAAGGATTTGGAAGTGCAAAACATTGTGTGAGTGACTGTAGCAAAGAAGCTGCATAAGGAGAAGTGGTATAAGTAAAAAGAAAAAATGCTTCATGGTCATGTTCTTTCAGCAGACATTGACAAATGCCGAGAGGTGGCCTTGAGTGAAAAATGCCTTTCTAAAGAGTGAAACAGTCACAGATATTTACAGAACATGAGCAGGGCCATCAAAATGAAGAGCAATCAAGGCCATGAGACAGATCACAAAAATAAAGCAAGTATTTTTTTTTCTCATATTCTTTAAGACTCTGTAACCTCTCATGTCTTAATTCTCACACCTGGGACCCCGCCCCATTCCATTACTTGGAATGAAATTCCATATGGACAGCTTTTTCTCAAAACCACCACTATGTGGAACTAACTCCCAAGAGGTTACTTTTTTTTCTCCAGAATCTATCTTACACATCTACCATTTGTCCATGCATTGGATAATACTGCCATAGTTGGTCTGGTGCTTCTGCTATATATTTAGAGATTCTTGATAAAATCCAAAGAATAATCTGTAATGTTATCAGTACTGATCTGGCATCTTGGCATCAGTCACTTTTCTACTATCATAGCATAGCTTCCCTATACTTTTTCTATAAATATTTTCATGGTTTTGAGTTTTACTCCTTTGTACCTCAACATTACAAAGTTAAGTGCAGTACTAGATTGCCAGCTAGGTCTCATGATTTTACAGTTCAAATTGCAGCATTTAACCATAAATTCTATGTTAAGTTTCTTCTCCTAGCACTTCTCGCTTGTGGAATTCTCTCCTGGCATGTCTCAGAAATTTTGTTTTCTATGCAGCCTTATTGGTGTTGAGTTATTTTCCACTCTACAACTTTTTTCCTACAGACAAAATGTCGCAAGCTTCTTGTTATTCTATCAGTATTTACATGGCAAATATTCTGTTGAGCTACATAATTCCACCATCTCTAAACTTCACAGCTAAAACCTGCCATGGCATGGGGCAATTCCATTACTCAGAATGAAATTCCACTTGGATAGCTTCTTCTCAAAACCATTACTTTGTGGAACTGACTCCCAAGAGGATGCTTTCCTGATCACTACAATCTTGCCACTTAACTCTAGACTTCAAGCGATTATCTTTCCTCACATATCCTCATAAACTACGCTTCGTATCTCCAACTCTTAATAAGCATTGCTATTTCTATGGTAAATGTTTCAATGAGGCTAAATTCTTCAGTTCTGACCATCACATCTATCCCCCACGCCACATACACCGGAACAAATGATCCTTATTCCCTTTTTATTCCGTTAGTAAGAAGGAGGTTTCACTTAGACAGTTTCTTCTCAAGAACCATTACTTTGTGGAACTGACTCCTGAGAAGTTGCTTTCCTGATCATTACAATCTTAACCTTTTTAAGTCTACGGCTAAATGTTTTCTTTCAA
This sequence comes from Acanthosepion esculentum, assembly GCA_964036315.1. NCBI lineage: Eukaryota > Metazoa > Mollusca > Cephalopoda > Sepiida > Sepiidae > Acanthosepion > Acanthosepion esculentum. The sequence continues at coordinate 21,984,643 of OZ038492.1, read as the reverse complement.
ACATATCCTCATAAACTTCACTTCTTACCTCCTCCTCTTCCGCTCGTACAACACTCATTCAGCAACCCTCTAACTTGAGTGGCTCTTTGGCCTTGTATTGGATGGACATTAATAAAAAAAGAAAAGAAAAAAAGGCATCTGTCCCACAAAATTTCCCCCTCCATTCTTTGTGTGACCTTATCTTGATACACTGTTTTTTTTTTTTTAACACTTAAATTTTAAAAGTAGAGGTTTCCTTTTGAATAACGTTGGTAGACCAGTTCAGGTTCACGTCAAGATCCAGAGCTTTGATTATACTGCTGTGGGTTTCCCAATGACTCGGATAGGCTAGCTCTCAGTCCTTATTTCCAAGCATCTCTGTCAAGCGGGTTAATGTCGGCAGGGCTGCACTCTCACATGGATTATGAGAAGGCTGGTATTCAACCTGTCTTATCTTGAACCTAGCTAGCCACAATTACTGACTCAAAGATACCACAATATTCCTTACACCAAAGCGACACATTCTTACTACATCTGCCATAATACCTCAAAGTCTCTATGAAGTCCTAACTCATCTCCATGTGTACAATTTATATCTGTGGGAGGAGGGGAATAAAAATAACATTTTAAAAAAGAAAAAAAGAAAGTTCTTCAGAACAATTGTGATGAAAGTATCTATAGAAAAGGTACAGGCTTCAGTCTAAAAAAAAAACTCTCTGCCCATGTCCTCGCTGCACTGGCTGCATATATAACTATAAAACCCAATCTCCACCATTGGCAAGATAATCATTAGGCATAGATAAAACATTGTCAACTATTATTACTAATTTTTGACTAGTATTTACTTTCATCTTCATTTTGTATTCGATGAAGTATTGTCAACATTTATTAATTCTTAACGAGTGTTTACTTTCATCTTCATTTTTTCTTAACCACCATTATTAATTTAATAAACTAGAATAAAATAATTGTGTGATACAGAATATTATTTGAGAATAAGAAGCATTTCCTACAAAGCACCGTGTTGGTTGTGGGTGGGTGGGGGATGTTCATGGACAGAGGCAAATAATTAATCAAGCAAGCACTTGTATTGGTACATGAATAAGTTTGCACAATGCTGATAAAAGAAGCATTTGTTTTACAAAAGAAATATTTATTTTAACATAATCCACTTCCTTGTCAATGCACTTAATTCTGTGTTGAGTGTTACATATATTGAACATGCAGTGAAAATTTCAGATCAGATTTAAGCTAATAAGTATATGACAAGTTAGATTTATTCATGCATATTTGTATATTAATATGTAAGTATAAATTTGATTTATTTGTATAAGATGATGATGATGATGATGACAGCCAGACATTAATTTTAATGGAGAAAATATTGATGCTCAGGATTAAGTTCTTTATCTAACATTGTACCCATCTTGTATAGTCTGCTTTGTATCTCCTTGTTTCTGATTTGAATTTGTACCTCGCCAATATTGAAACTAGTTTACATAGCACCATTTTTAGAATGCCATTTGTGTCTTGCCTCATTTCAGAGTGCATTTTTCTCTCTCGCCATGTTTCAGTGCTGTTTGCATCTTGCCCAGTTTCAGAATACTTGTCATGTTTTATAGTGCTGTTTGCGTTTTAACCAATTTCAGAATACTGTTTGTGTCTTGCCCAATAAGAATGGCACTGTTTGCACCTTGGCCCATTTCCATTCATGCCTCTGCCTTTGTTTATATCTAACAATAAATAAGACCAACAGTAGCCCTGTGTTAATATAAGTTGTAGTTGTTTCACCAATTTTAATATTAATTAATCAACTTTTTTAAATATAATTATCAATAAGAGATGATTAGAAATATATATATATATATATATATATATATATATTATTTTCTCTCTTGCTCTCTCCAGCCTTGTAGATATTTTCTTTCTCTTTCTCTCTCCAATCTATTCTTTCTTTGACTATTTTTATCTTTCTTTTCTTTGAAATTATTTTTTAATTTCACTTTTCTGCCCTTTAAAAGTAGCCATACATTCTTATTAAAAATTTCTCCACAATCTTTTTTTGTATTAATTTAATTTTTTGTAAATATTTTTAGTGAAGAAGAAAAATGAAATCTGAATGATGCCTTTTACTGGCTTGAGGGTCAGGGGTGAGTGTTTGGGGGATGGGATTCGAAGATCGTCAGTGTTGATTAGTTTACCTGCACATGTGATTTTGTTATTGGCAAACTCAGATCCTGTTTTCCTTCAGGCCAAAACCTGTTGTGATTCCAGTGGGAGACACTGAAGTGGCCACTGCATGCATAGCAAAATGGGGATTGGGACAGGGGAGGCGGTATTTGTTTCTGTGGGTGTGGAGTGTCGGTAGTGAATTTAGCCAGATGAGGTTGGTAGATAGTATAGAAAAATCATGTCTTAAAAGAGTGCCAAGTCATCTTGACGTCATTACGGTTTTGGCATGTATGAAGCCAAGAGAGATTAAACATTTGAATTGTTGTCGAACATTAATAAAATTGCACACATGAACATACACATACTCCCCACACCTCAACACAAACACGAGTGTTCTCTTAAACGTGTTGATAAAACCACATCCAGATATGTACACATACACATAGAAGATATTGCATAAAATTTCAGGAAATGACAAAAAAAAATATAACTTAGTTCGTAGTTTTCATTATTTCCTTAAGTAATGCCCTTTTCTACTATCTCACAATTACTTTGTCTACAAGGCTTTCAATATGATGACAGCACCTCCTTTATATTATAAACAAATATTGACTACCTATATTAGTCTGCAGGTAACCACCTGGTTGCATGTGGTCTTGAGTATAGGCAGTTAGAATTTACCAATGTACACAAATATGGCCAATTCTGCCCATAGGGAAGAGCAAAGGCATAGTCAGTGTTTGCCTGCAGTGGGGAGCAAGTTGCAGTCAGCAAACTGTGTTTGGTACAGGCTTGAGTGTAGGCACAGTAAACATTATCTCACAGGCTTGAGCATATGCGTGGTCAATACTTTGTACTTTCTCATTCAATGACCCATATAAGAAAGAGAGAGAGCAAGAGGTGGATAGTGTGGACATTAGAATCAGTATTGTATAGAGACTTTGTTTCAGGACTTCAAATGATTTTCAAATCAAGAGTATAAATACAAAATTTTGGTTTTGTTACTTTGACTTCAAGCAAGGTAATAAAGACACAAAGTCTTACTGAGTGTTAAAGAATAAGAAAAAGAGGTTATTAAAGAGTGAGTACAATAAAATAATAACAAATGAATACATAGACAGTGCAACTTTATATAATACGAGCCGAATTACTGACACCTTATTGCATGTCACACATTTTTGTGTAAGAAAATGATTGATTTTAAATCATTGTTATAATTTGTAGGGAAAAACTTATGCATTTCAATAATACTATCTGCCAATTCTCTCTTCCTCCAACTGCTCTGCGACACCATACGTATACTATGCATGGGCGTTTTCGGGCATGATGACGTGTATCTTGCTCACGACAATCGCACTCCTCCCTGATCTGAGGATCACACAAATCGCAGCACAGTGTGGGTTGTTTTATCCTGCTACTTCGTCTCTGCCGTATTGCTGAGTTGATCTCATTCGAGGATGCCACTTGCACTTTCTGTTGAAGTTGTCTTCATGCATCTGCCCCTCATACACCATAGAGGTTTCTTCATCTGAGGTGTTATGGCTGCTGGTAGTCTCCACTCCACGCACCGGGCAAACATCTTTTACATGGCATGGTACTCCGTCTACAAGGACTGAATGAGGGCTATGGACTTTCGTCACTTTCCCCTTCTCGAACCTTGTTGTACACCGCCCATGCGGTCTCTTCACCCAAACAATGTCTCCTGTAGTGGATGTTCCAGAACCTGCGACGTCAGCAGGTGGTGGTGTGGTATCAATGCCCTTCACGCGAGTGCGGTAGATATAAATTAAGTTTGGCTGGTGCTGTTGAAGCAGTAGTGTCACCCTGTAGTGTCACATTATGCCAGTATGCTGCCTCCATAAGAGAGCATTCTGTTCTCGTGGTGATGCGCTTTATCGTGCGGTGGGATCTTTCTACTATTCCATTCCCCGATAGTATGTGGGCGCATCAGTATCTTATCTGGACGCCCCATTCCTTCGCAAGTCTTGTGAATCCTTCCTCACAAAACACTGCAGCATTGTTGGCAAGCAGTTCACTCGGCGGTCCTCTTTTGAAAAGGATGGTCTCCAACTGCCAAAAGATATTGGTGGAGTCTTGGTGCTGCAATGGCCTCCAAATGGCAAACCGACTAGGACCACAGTCTATCTGCGTTAGGTAGTGCTGGCCCCCAAAATGGGTCACATCCATTCCCACTCTGCCCCAATTCTTGCGTACAGAAAGCCTACCTGGCTTCCAATGTATCGGGGCAGGATCTATGGATTGACATTTCCTACAATCCCTGACTACCACCCAAACAGCTGCTCTGGAAACTCCGGGCATGACCAGTTTTGCAAAGTACAGTGTGCGCTTCACACTGGGGTCTCCACTAGACTGACGAATGGCTCGTATATGAGCAGACTCCTCACCTTCTGCAGCCACAGCGCACGCTCGTTCTATATGTTCCGTCTCTGAATATCATCCAGCCATTGCTCCGTCACTCTAGTGAGCTGATCGGCCCGGTTATCATGAGACTTAGCCAATGCCATGTCAATCTTCAGCTCATATTCTGAGGCCAGATGTCGAAGCGTGCCGAGCTGGCGCCTGACTAACATCTCGGTGGCAGCCTTGGTTCGTACCCTCGACTTTCCGGATAACGTGTCTGAGACCCAGCGATGCACGCACGCCGAGTCTGTCTTCAGGTGAATCACCTTTGCTTTTCACTGCAGTGAGAGGTTGATGTCCCGCCGCACTGCGTCCAGTTCTACCAAGTTGACATGCTTTTCCTCACTCGTTGGTCGCAGTCAACTGGCATCTTCAGCCACTGCTCCACCGCTCTCAATGACGACACCAGTGGCTAATGAGCTCGCATCCACCCATACAGTGTCGTCCTGTCCATCAACGCACCAGTCCCCATGCGCTGGATCTATTTGCATCACTCTGGCAAAAACGTCTGCTAGCATCTGGCTCAGGAAGGGGTCTCGTACTTTATCGTCCCATCCAGTTGTCACGGCATTTGCTCTACGCTTTATGAATGCCGTCACAACATGTAGCCAGCTGCACACTGGAAAATGCCCTGTCAATTTCCCACACACAGAAAAAATATTTCAACATGTTAGGTCATCGGGCAACGTTGGCAGCTTACTTCCACAACTCCACTGAAGCTTGTTGTGCTCCTCCCAGACATGCAATCCTAACATGCATGTGCCGCTCTGTAACTGTTCTGGGTCCTTGCACGTAAGCCTAAACCTCTCAAGGTGCTCTTTTACGCAGGATGCAGGACATATGTTCTCATTGACGAATACATCGTCAATGTATGAAGATGTAGCTTCGTTGATGTTCTCATCTTGCGCAACCACGGTGTTAATGATGAACTGCATTATCAGAGGTGCCACATTAAGCCCAAACCCTAAGCGAGTGAGGCAGTATCTTTTCCCCTTGATTTCTACTGTCTGGAATGGCCACAAGGACTTCTCAACGTGAACTTGCAAATAGGCCTGGCGCAAGTCAAACACAGTGATGTCGAAACCTTGAAGCCGCCACTCTTAATTTGTGTGCACATACATGCAGTGTATGCATCTACACACTCATTGAGTCCGCAGTAATCCATGACGGGCCAAACTTTTTTTTTGTTTTCCTGTAGGACGGCCATTAGAGGAATCAGAGCCTTTGGGGGCCCAAGCTCGTCTTCATGGTATGGAAGCAGCCAGCCGTTTTGTATCCAAGTTTGCAGTTCTTGGTTGTACTCAGCCCGAAGGTGCCCGGGAGTAGGATATTCTGACAGCCTGTTTTTACATAAGTAACTGGCGGCTGAGCACTGGACCACTTCCACGATGCGATCCACATCTATCTCCTTGGAAATCGGGCTTGTTGATGGAGATGGCAGTGCAGATTGGCTTGTGACATTGGGGAAATTTTACCTTACCGGTGCTAGTCATGGACATCCCACCCAGCTGTTTGTGTCCAGTCCAAGCAACAAGTCAAATCCAAGTCATTCCTCGTCCACAACCAGAGCTTCTATGTCAATAGAGGGTCTGTTGCTTATGCCAAGTCAGATCACCCCAACCCCACAGCACCTAAAGGTATTCCCGCCTACAGTCAGGACGTGCATCTCCTTTCTCTTCCACACCTGGCAGCATGCTTTGCATATGAGTGTTTGGGTGCAACCAGGGTCCACAAAAGCCATGCGCCTCATTCCATCGATCTGTACAGTCATTGTAGATAGCGCTCTATTTAAAGAGGATCTGAGGATAAGGCTTGTGCTGAAGCCTCGTCCCCCTGCCCGTTTCCCAGACAGTTTTGGGCCATATGTCCCTGCCGCTTACACCAATAGCACGAGACCGGTCTTCGGGGCACAGTATTATCTTTCCTTGATGTTTCACGTTGCAAGAGAGTCACATGCCAAGTGATTGAGCTCGCCACAAACATAGCATTTTGTCGGTGCATCAACTTCCTTCGCCTGACAATGTGATGATCGTGCAGCTACTGCTGCTTGCTCAATATCTGCAGGACTTTTCTTCAGTATGGTGTGTGCTCGAGCTAGCACTTGTGAAATGTCCATATCGTCTAACTGGGAAGAGGCTCGGAGCAATTCCTCGGCATGCTCCGGCAACCCCGCGATAAACGCACACATCAGACTTCTATCCATCATTCCACCGACCAGAACTGAAAGTTTATGCAAATCGGCCAAAAAGACATTGATAGTCTCACCCGGGTGCAAGTGGCATGCTACAAATTGCTTCCAAGCTGTAACGAAGTCCAGAGCAAATGTCGTGTACGAAGCATTCTTGATGTAGGTAAAGTCTTTCTTCTTTTCTTCGCTGAGCTGCTGGTACACTGCATATGCACCACCCGATAGACGCATAGGAACCATGCATTCAATACGCTTTATGCCGCTAAGGTGGCATATCAATTCTGCCTTCTCTATCCACTCGATAACTGACTGTCCAGAATCACTTCCATCAAATAGCGGTATCAGTTTAGGATCAAAAGCCATAATTGCTGAAATAGCTTGTAGCTGACACGCCAAAAAGGACCCGCTGGAACAGGGCAGTCATCTCTTGTCTGCTCCCTCGATCCCAACTGCCAAAGCCTTCAGGCACACTCATTTTATAGACCATGACGAAGCAGCCGATTGGTTGAGTGGGAGAGATTTACATATGCGTAGGCACAATTCTCCCTTCCTCCAACTGCTCTGCGACACCATATACATGCAATGCGTGCGCGTTTTCGGGCATGATGTCGCGTATCTTGCTCACGACAATCATATAAACAATATAAAGATTGTGTGAGTGTGTAAACATCTAGTGGTTGTGTGTGTGTGTGTGTGTAAACATCTAGTGATGTGTGTAATTATCTAGTGATTGTGTGTGTGAACATCTAGTGTGTGCGTGTGTGTGTAAGTAAACGTCTAGTGATGTGTGTAGTCGTGTATATGTGTTATTTTGAGTCAAGTCAAAAGATGAATTGATGTGTAAATGATATGAAATGGAAACTCATTAAAATCATTCTTCCCTCAGTAAAGTCAGTTTTGGAAATGGAGGCCATTTTATTTCATTTGTATTTTTCAGTTTTTGAACTCATAAATCAAATTTAATGATAAATTTTTTTTGTCTTTCTTTAATTCATCATAAACTAAACTAGTTTTTGCCACACCCACATCTCTTTCTGTATAAGTACGTATATATATATATATATATATATATATATATATATATATATATATACATACACACACACACACACAGTGTGATGGGTAAATTGTCAACATTTTATATTTTTAATTTTGTGTGTGCACTTTTTTTTGATTGTGTTGACTGCAGAGTATAGTAGGGTCAGTTGGGCACCATCTGTGAGAAAAAGAACACCATGATGCATTTCACTCTATCAGAAATTTGGAAATGGCATGTTGTACTGCTTGGCATTCATGCTGGAAGCTCCAATACAAACATTTCAGAGTTTTTGGCTGTCAATTTGAGGACAGTGCAGAGGATTCAAAAAGAGTTGGATGAGTCTAATGGTGATTACGAAGATAGGGCAACTCAGAAAACTTGCTCTGATCATTCTGATAAGAAAAGAACTCCTGAATTTGTCAGTGAGATCCAGACTGATTGAAAACAATCTGTCCAAGTCAATCCGGTTCATAGCCAGGGAGGTAGTACTGCCCTGGGTCAAGAGAATGACTGCTGGATGACCCTATTTCTGGCAACAGGACTCTGCACCATACCACTTAAGCAGAAGAACCCAGTGATGGCTGTCAGATAATTTCTGCGACAACATCACCCCTTACTTCTGGCCACCTAACTCCCCAGACTGCAACCCTCTTGATTATTATGCATGGGGTGCAGTTGAGCGAGTGACCAACAAAACTCCTTGTAACAACAAAGATGAAGAGAATTCAAGAATTATGGCAGCATTCACCAATTTAAACAAGGACTGTCCAGAAGAGTTCCAGGAGATCCAGAAGTTGTCTGGAAGCTGTGGTTGAAGCCAATGGCAATTTTATTGAATACATTTAATCTTTCGTAGTTCAAGATATTTTTGTGTAATTTTGATAATTATATCTGTTAAAATGAGATGTCAGTGTTAGTTTCATTTTTGTGTATTTATCCATTGTGTCTTGTGTGGGTATATATATATATATATATATATATATATATATATATATAGGAGGCACGGAGGAGCAATGGATAACGGCTTGGATTGAGGAATCGGAAAGCCGAGTTCGAATTCCAGTCGAATCCATTACATTCACTCGCGTGCTAATACCCTTGGGAAAGGTGTGAATCCTCTTCTTCTCCCTCCAACTATGGGTAAATAGCAAGACAGACTGGGTTCTATAGCCTTGGATGGCAACTGGTCTAGGAGAAGGACAACTCTGAATTCAAAACCTGCGGAGGGTCATTTGGGGACCTTGTGGCATTCGCTGCACCAGGTCCCTGTATTCGTCCTTCCAAAAAGTGTGGATGGCCCTGCACAAAGCCTTCACCACTATAATCAAATCTCATGTATCGGTGTCGGGCTTTCAGTTTCTGGGAACTGATCTGCCTGGCCCTCATACTTTGAATTCGACGGGAGAGTCTATCATATATATACTCATTTCACACCAAGCAAAGCGATAATGCCACTAAGACAAAAGGAGTTGTTACTGGGAATGAAAGAAAATGAGAAGAGACTGTAAAAAGAACTGGAAACCCTATCCTAAACAGGAAAGACGGGTTAAATCTCTACTCCTGTTCAAAAGACCAGGGAGAATGGATTAATGGATTTTTTATTTATTAATCCAGCAGATTTTATCACTGAACATTTTATTTTTTAGTGGATGCCCATATTTGAGTTGATGCTCCATTTATTTATTAAACAGTATTTTTATTTATTTACCTATACTATGTATTCAAGAAATCGTATTAAAGAAAAAATGCATTCTCCAGCAGGATTAGAACCTTCATCCCCCTTAGCGGGAAAAAACCCATCATTAGATCCGACATATTTTAGATCAACTTGGCCATGAAGGTTCTTGCTGATTGAGCAATGCAATCATAGTGCCTTATTCCTTATAAGCGTAAATTCAAGAATCTGAGGAAAATCTGTGCTTATAAGACACCATTTGGTTTTGCTCAATCAGCAAGACGTTTTGTGGTCAAGTTGGTCTAAAACATGTCGGATCTAATGATGGTTTCTTCTGCTAAGGGGGATGTAGATTCAAATCCTGCTATCTTTTCTTTAATAAGACTATTCAGGCCAGTAGATGAAACTAAATAAATATAATTGTTGGCAGAATTCATTGCTGAGTATTGGGGTGATCATTTGAAGTTTCCTTTTGTGTGAAAAGAGTTCTATGTTGGATCTGAAGAGATGTCTGCAGCCACTGCATTGTAAAGTAGGATGGTTCAGGGAATGGAGAATTCTGGCCTCTCTTTGTCTCTTCTATTTGTCTTCTGCTGTTTTCGAAGGGTGTTGTTTTTTCATGGACTTCTCTTCTTCAAATGGTTCTTTCTGCAGTTTCCGTCTCCCAAATGACTGGATCAATTTCTGTCCTCTGCAAAGTGTTTTTGAGCTGATCCTTGGATCAACGATGTGGGGCTCCATATTGTTTCTTGCCAGATGAGAGCTTCGATAAGAGAAATTGTTTGGGTCAGTGGGTCTCTGGCATTTGAGCAATTTGTCTGGCCATTGAAGTCTAATATTTATACTGTTTAATAAATAGAGCGCCTACTCAAATATGGTATCCACTAAAAATAAAGTGATTATTTATTTATATATATATATATATATATATATATATATATATATATATATAGTGAACATTGAAGTCAACACTCAGAGGTGACAACCTGTTTCATGCTAAACACAATCATCAGGCCTGATGATTGAGTTTAGCATGAAACAGTCTGTTGACTTCAATGTTCACTTTTATATTTACATACGCTTATCTCTGAATATAGCATACCTTAAAACATATATATATATATATATATATATATATATATATATATATATATATATATATATATATATATATATATGTATAAAATCTCCTGCTGACTTTAGTGTATTAGGCATTGAACTGTATCATTTCACGTCCATGAACTTATCTGATTTTTCAACTAACCTGATGAATATTTATGGGCTTTCTTAGACCAAAAACATTCCTGCTTTTGTATAAATTTGTCACAAAATAAAATCCTTACATTTGCCTTGATAAAGTGCCGCAGATGATAAAACGCGTTGGCTAAGTTTTCCTTTTTTCTTTATCCATATTGTTCTTTTACAGATATACTCTATCTGAAATATTTTTACACACACAGACACATGCGCGCACACACATTAAATATTTGTATCTATAAAAAGAACGTATAAACATAAAAAATGTCTTAAAATATATAGTAAAGGTAACAAATCCATTGGTATATAATCCAAGTGGATGCTAGTAATATAAAATATTAAAACTGATCCACAAAAAGATTTATTATTGCAGAGCAAATAATCAATAAACAATAAAATCCAGTAACACCTCATATGGGGATTAAGCTTATTTTGGCAGATGAAAATATAAGTTGTCTGTCTTATCAACTCCGGAATGGACTGAATTTGTGTCAGAAATAGAAATTTAAATGTGAAAGCTAAAAAAAAAGAAAAACCACTCTGGTCAGGAGAAGGTGAAAGGTATTCACCTTAAAGGGAAGACACTTTATAAAATTAAACCCGGATATTAACCTTATGATGTTAAATTGGGGTTATATTAAGAATGAAATATTAATTTAAAACTATAATATATAGTGTGTGTGTTTTAAATATATGTATTGTGTGTATATATGAGAGAAATATACCTTATGAATGTTAATTTTTTTTTTTGTATATTGAAGATCCTTGGTGTTCATTTTTATTTTGACTTCCAAGTAGCCAAGCTGATTATTTTTCTTTTCATTTAGAAATTTTAATCACCATTCGACTTCTAAGCGAATGTCAAGTAGAATGGGTGGCTCCATTTATAAATCAAATAAGTAATCAATTATTTAATTCATATCTGCTCACATTATTTACTTAATTCTTTTTGATAACTTAAAATTTAAAATTAAATTATTTGATCATTTCCTTTCATATCTGTTTTATCATTAGTGATTTAATTTCAAAAGGAAACTATTTTTATTGTAACAACATGGGTGTGACGATAAACTACCAGCAACAAGGCCTCTGATCGGGAGACTGAAGGTTTTGAGGAGTGTGGAACCACCTCTTAACTGTTGTTGCCAGATCCACCCTGACCCAGGGTGGTAGCACCTGTTAGGGTCCCAGTTATGGACAAATAGTGAGCCCCCAAACAAAAAATAGTACATTTTTATAATAAAATGACCAGCAAGACCAGCAATACATTTTATCATTTTACAAACTATATATCTAAAAAAAAAAAAACATACATTTATTCTGAAAGTATAAAATTATGTACAAAATATATAGTTGAAGGCATAAAATTGCATGCAAAATAGATTTTGGCATTAAATCCCCCTATAGATGTTGATATGCCACAAAACAAAATCAGCTAATCGACATTCTTATTATTAATGACAATACGTTTTTGCGAGAACTTTAGTCCATTCTTCTGACATTCCTTTACCAAAGAAAGGCAGAAGAATGTCAGTCGGAAAGTGATGATCTAAACAACAAAGAATATTCTGTTCGTTTGAATAATTTGCTAACTGTTGATAAAGAAACTGAATATAGGATAGTTTGCACCAGGGGGTACTTTTGTTCAACTCCATAAGATGCTGAAAAAAAAAAAAACCCCAATATATTGACATGAGAACTTGAGTTGTGTCCCTAAATAACCTCGCCGGGTCTAGACTTTCATATGGATGTCATCCAACACTTTTAGAAATAGCTAAACTATTAGCTATATACAACCGTTTTCTTGGATCAATAAATTAAAAATGGCTTTGAGTGAATAAATCAGAAAATCTAAAAGATGATCCTTCTTCAAAATCACAAATATTGTTACCAAGTCACGCAAACTGCATCATTTCAAGACTTCCAAGAGGCGCAACAACTAAAATGGATGGCACATATATTGAGAATGATATAATCAAGATGTTTACTTTCTATACTAACATGTTGAAACACGGGTTCCCATACAATCAACAAAGTTAAGCAATGTTGCACCTGGTCAGTACCTAGATGGGTAACTGCTTGGGAATACCAGATGCTGTAAGCTTGGATGTGTGGGTGGTGTAATGGATCATGGCTCAGAATTGTTTCCAATTCCAGTTGTGTGCATTATATTCACTTGTGTGCAAATACCCGTGAGAAAGGTATCAGTCCACCTCTTCTCCCCACAGCTATGGGTTAATTAGTAAGATTTGTTTCACTAAAACCATTATCTCCAAAATAAAAAAATAAAATTGCATACAAAATATTTAAATTCTGGCATTAAATAACCCATAGAGGTGTTGATATGCCACTAACAAAAAACAAACAAACCAATGAATACTAGAGATAACTGTAGATTTACTTAGGAAGTCTAATTTCCTGAAAAACTTTTTAAGAAAAAGAGGCGAACTTGGACCTTTATTCCCACAAAAAAAGGTATGTCAAAAGGATGGTCTTCCCTTTGACCCCACTATTATTTTAACTACTTTCACTCCTTGGCAATATTTATTGTTTTAAAAAGAGATGATTAGAATTGCAGTAAAACCTCAACATATGATGAAAGTAAACTTACACATTTTCTTTTTTGTTCTTGAGAATTGACAACAAAAATATTAAACACTATTTATTTATTAGATTGTTTATCTATAGGTTTCTGAAAAAATATCTGTCATTAAAATTTTCTAAAAAAAAGCATCTGGCATTAATGAAAGGCTTCAGAAAAAAATCTGGCATTAATTATAGATTTTTTATCTCTGACTGAGAAGCCCGGTGCAAACAAATCTGAACTCCATCAGACAATCTTCAGTTCAAAGACACTAGAACAAGGAATGCAATATTTATACAATCTTCAGTTCAAAGACACTAGAACAAGGAATGCAATATTTATGCTCAGAATGTTATCAGAAAGAGCAATAGAAAAGACATGTACCTGTCCTTTATAGATTCTGCAATTGTATTAGATAAAGTATGCCACATCTGTTGGAGCTGCTAGATAACCTTGATATATTTAGGAAGGATATTGGAATAATCCAGAACGTATATTGGCAGCAAACCATCTGCATACAGATAGAAAATGAGTTCAGTAAATATACAAAAATAGAAAGGATTGAAGTATTTTCTCACCGGACAGTGAGGCCATTCTGAGAGAATTAGAAATCATAGCAGGATTCATTGTTAGTGGCCACAATCTTAACAACATAAGATAAGCAGCTGATGCAGTGATAGCAGCCACAGAAAGAAAATAAAAAATCTCTTACAGAAGGCAGTTAAGAACATCGAGAAGAAAGGACTAAACCTCAATTACAAGAAGACAGAATGCATGATTGTTTTGAAAGCACCACTTAATTGCTGTTTTGTTCACCAGGTCCATCCAGGCCTGGCGTGGTAGCACCTGTTAGTGTCTCAGTTATGGGCAAATAGTAAACACTCAAACAAAAACGAAACACTATGAAAGTATAAAAATAGATTTTTTTTTTTTATAGTAAAAATACCAAGATAACATTATATCTATAGTTGAAGGCATACAATTGCATACAAAATATTTAGATTTTGACATCAAACAACCCATAGATATTGATATGGCACAACTTGGCCCTGTGTCGAGTTAGTTGGTTGAACTCTCTGCCTTCGGGCAGAGAGGAACCCGGACGAGGCTATTCCGAAAGGCAGTCTCGTTCGGGGAGGTAGACTGTCCCTGAACCCGTTTTTACCGGTTTCCAATAGGGAATATTTTTTGCCGAGCCTACGGGCTCGGAATCCCACATTAAACCTGGCGTTGTGCTACATGTAACCCTTGGGGGGGGGGGGCCTAAATATTACTAAACAAAATCAACCTACCAACATGAAAGAAGTCTTTCATTACATTAATCCATATAATGTTGTACAATTTCTTAAAGAAATCACTGTATTCCAAAATATAACTTCAGCAAAATTACAACATAAAACACACATATCACCACCTCTAGTAATCATGTTCACACAAACATATATATGCACAAAAGCTGAGTATCATCTGCCATGTACTCAATTGTGAAAGCAGAATAACATATCATATTTTTATTAATTCAAAGCTCCCAAGAAAATTAAATTTTGCCATTAAACGACCCATAAGGAGTTGATATGCCATTAAAAAAAAAAAAAAAAAAATCAATCAATTATTTAGGAACATTGACATTCAATGGCTACTTTTATCATATTGAAGGTTACCAGTTTTATGTGATAAATGTAATATAGTGATTCAGTGTCTTCATGAAAAAAAAAAAAATTCTTCTAGCAGCATTAGGGCCGGTCATTGAGAGATGTATTGAACCAATCCTTTGGCATAAAAGTATGTTTTAGAAACTCTTTTCTAAATAAACCATCTTTGCTGTTCAACATTTTTATATTTAGCTACATTAAAAACAAAAGATTTGTTATGCAATATTAGTCCTCTGATATGTCAGTGAATGCTAAACAATTTCATCACAGATGAAGAAGAGACTTGAAGCATCAGAAATGTGGTTCTACAGAAGGATGTTGAGAATACCATGGACTGAACATGTGAGTAATGACAGTTTTAGAGAAAATGGAAGCAAAGCATCAGAAAAAGAAAGTTGAAATTTCTCGGGCACATAATGTTGAAAGAGGGCCTTTGAAAAAGCATAATGCAAGCTATGGTCGCCCATGTCCTGAAAGGACATGGCTCATAGAAGAAGTTTACATATGTTGTCAAAGAAAACAATGTATTTTCTTTAATCTTGATTATTATTAGATCTAACCAATTGTAAAGTAATTTAGGCTGCATTCTGAGTTCGTTATTTTCAATAAATTACAATAAGCAAAGTATTAAGAAACAGAAAAAATTTTATTAAAAACAAAGAAAAGAATATTGAACTGTTATGTAATATTGTCCACCTACATGGTAGTGAATGCTGGACAATCTCATCACAGATGAAGAGATTTTAGGCAAGAGAAATCCAGTTCTACAGAAGGATGCTGAGAATACCGTGGACCGAACATGTGAGCAATGACAGTTTTAGAGAAAATGAAAACAAAACAGGCATTTATACTTATCATCAGGAAGAGACAGTTGACATTTCTATGGCACACAATGAGGAAAGAGGGATTGGAAAATCTGATACTCACAAGACATTAAAGGCAAGAGAGAGAGAGAGAGAGAAAGAAAAAAAGCTGTGCATGACCAAACAAGCTTGTTTAAATGGTTGACAGAATAGGGATTAGGAGATATAGTAAAAAGCAAACTTCACTCATAACTACAAAAATAGGAAATTGTGGAGAGCCATGATCACCTGTGTCCTGAAGGGATATAGCACATAGATGGGCTTACTGCTACATTATGTTGAAATACTGGTTCCTGTACAATCAGCAAAGTTAAGCAACATTGAGCCTGGTCAGTACCTAGATAGGTGACTGCTTAGGAATACCAGGTGCTCTGGACTTGGATGTGCAGGTGGTGTAATGGCTAATGGCTTGGAATTGTTAATCAAAAAGCCGAGTTCCAATTCCAGCTGGCTTTGTTGTATTCACTGACATACAAATATCTTTGGGGAAATGTATGAACCCCCCCTCTTCTCCCCCCAACTAGGGGTTAATTAGTAAGATTTGTATCACTAAATCATTATTTCCAAAAAAGAAAAATTGTTACAATCTAAAAATATTTTCTGGCTTTAAATAACCTGCAAAGGGTTGATAAACTATAGAAAATGAACCAATCAATAAAATTAAAATGTTTGAGAATGCTCATAGGGAGTGAAATGTTAATGACCCCCCCCCAAAAAAAAATTTTAAACATCCAACTAGTTTTTATGTATTCCATCTTATATAGTTTGGATATTTCATATCTATCATATATAAGGTACTGAAAAGGTCTTCTACTTCCGAATGGGAAGACGTGTATTCCTTAGTAAAAGGGTAACTAAAGTTTGTTGGTCTGTGAAGCTTCTTGTGCGTAAGCAATCTAAAACACATTGGATCAGATGATGGTTTCCTCTACAAATAGATGCAGGTTCAAACCCCGCGAGAGGGCACATTGTCTTTATTAAGATTCTCAAATGATACATCTCAAATGATAGAAATTGTGGGGAGATTTGAATAATCCTTCATAGTAATTAATCGAGTCTAGAAGAAATCCTCAACAGAAAGCACTGGACGGCTATTTCATTTGGGACTCCACAGCAGTGCACATCCACTACTGAGAATCGAACCTGGACCGTTATGATACAATGCAAGCATCATACCACTGGACCAACAGGCTGAAAAAGAAACTAACTAGACTCAATATAGCAAAGCTATTCACTAAATTCGAAGATTTAAGAGAGAATATGTGAAATATAATTGGATATTTAAATTTTATTTTCTTAACATTTCACTGTAAGTGCTTACAAGATGACTGAAAAAAAAAATCTTAGGCTTACAGCCATATCATGTTGAAACACCGGTTCACATATAATCACCCAAGTTAAGCAACGTCGAGCCTGGTCAGTACCTAGATGGGTGACCACTTGGGAATACCAGGTGCCGTAAGCTTGGATGTGCAGGTGGTATTATAATGGCTCAGGATTGTTAATCAGAGAGTCAAGTTCCAAATTCTCATTGGGTTCGTTATATTCACTTGCGTTCAAATACCCTTGGGAAAGGTGTGAATCCACTTCTCTCCACCGGCTATGGGTTAATTAGTATCACTAAATCATTATCTCCCCCACCACCACCAAAAAAATAATTCTAAAAATATTTTCTGGCTTTAAATAACCTGTAAAGGGTTGATAAACCATAGAAAATGAACCAATCAATCAACATAGAAGAAAACCATTAGATTTATTATTTTTTTTTGAGAAGCCCTATATATATATATATATATATATATAATTGATAGTGGTTTTCTAAGCATAGCTTTGATGTAGCACAAGGACAAAATTATTGGGCACACAGTGATGCTAATCATTACACCATATCAAAGTACCCAAATGATTTTCTAGCCATAGCTTAGATGTGACACAAGGCAGAAAGTCTGGGGCACTCAGTGAGGACTGAAGTCACTACTCAATCATAATTGATCTAGTGAGACAAGTTGAAGTGTGACCCTGTATCTATTATATATTATATCCTTATACATTATTTGAGAAACCCTGTGGATATTATTGCTTGTAATATTGATTATAAATAAACCACGTATATATTATTCATCCTGCCTCATTTATAAATAAAGCACAGTGTATGTATGTATGTATGTATGTATGTCTGTCCGTCTGTTTTTTGTTCTCGGCAAATCGTAAACAACCTGAAGTAAGAGGTAGTAACTCTACTGATACGGTAGTTACACGTGATTACAAATTAAATAACTCATTTAAAGTTAAATTTAAATATTGAACAAAGTGAAAGGTTTAAAAAAACAATTCTTTATTAAAGGTTTAAATTTAATTTCACTTTTCATCACAATTGGAATTGATGCCTAATTAAATGGCAATTAAAACTTAAGTGGGGCACGGTATGTTGCTCATATGGTTTTTTTCTTTTTCTAGGATGCGTACTGTAAAAATTTCAAAATGTTATATACTTTGGATTCCCTAATGTCTTTTGCGAGTGACTTTATGTGAAGGGATCGTAAAGATTTAGTAGGTGATTTTAAAAGAACATAAAAATTACGTGCAAAATAAATACAAATTACAGAGATTGTTTGTGTATACAAAGAAAGATTATGCCGAGTTAAGGTGTTGAATAAATATAAAATAATTTTATTATTTCTAAATTCTAATATCTTTTATGTACATAGAATGCTGAAGGTAAAAGGTTGAAAGGTCAAAAGCTCTCTGCAGGAGTGAGCCTTAAATCCAGCCAAAGGGCGGCTTCTAAGGTAGTTAATAAAAATATGACTGTTTTTTTTTTTTTTTTTTTTTTATTAATGGAAAATCTTAGCTATTATGACTATAAGGCCAAAACTTTACCCTTTTTCTGGAAGAAAAGCTCTTTTTTTTTTTTTTTTTTTTTTACATCTCTATACAATTATTTTTACAAGAATTGCTCATTTGAAGTAAATAATGAGCCTAAAAACTGCTGTCTTTCAAAAAAAAAACTTTTTTTTTGCCTTCCATCAGCAGAACTGATACTAACATCTAGAAGAATAACTCATAGTAATTTCTCAGTCTCACGTTTTCTGCTAAGGTGAAGTGGAATTATCATATCTACTCAATGGCTGAGAACATTGGTTCCCTGTTTCATGCAAGATATTTTTTCTTGCCAGAATCAATCTTGCACCTTTATAAGTTTACCATTCATCCATACATTAAATGCTGCTGCCACATCTGGCCTGGTGTTTCTTCTATATATCTAGAGATTCTTGACACAATCCAAAGAATCTGCAATGTTATTGGCCTTGATCTAGCATCTCAGCTTCAGTCATTTTTCCCACTGCAGTAACGTGGCTTCCCTGTGTCTCTTCTATAAATGTTCAGATGAGCTTTCCTCTTTGGTACCTTGACTTCATGAATTTAAATGCAGTACTAGATTGGCAGTTAGGTCTCATTTTACTGTTGAAATGGCTACTTATAGCTTAAGTTCTACACTAATAGTTTTTTTTGTATTTATTGCTTCCAACTTCTTGTTTTCCAGTCGACTTTGGCATTGCATTTAAATTTTTGAAGATCAATCATCTTTTGCCTCCTTGAATCTTATTTTTATTAACTTTTCTCTTCAATAATGTTTTCTCAGTTTCTTTCACTTTCAGTAACAGCTTAGTGGCTTTATTGCCTTGCTTGGGGTGCAATAAAGAAAAGAAAATGGAATTCTGTTCCTAGCAATACAAACTAACCTTGCTGACAAAGTGTTGAAGTGGAGAGGGGGGAAAAAAATGGACAGTCAAGAGGAACACTAAAAACATATTGAAAGGGATATTACACGCAACAGAAAATTAGGTGACTTTGGTATTGGGTATTGGCAAACGAGCTAGCCTAGTTAACCATGACTACTGAACAGTCATTTTAATCTTCACTGGATACTCTATACTTTTGACCTTCTGCAAAACTAAGTTAAGTCTTAATAAGCCTGTTGGTGTCACTGTTACTACTAAGTTGTAAGTTTGCACCTCACTGGGTGCCTCATACTTGTGGCTTTGTAGCAAGCTCAGCTTAGTAGATTAGTATTTTTCTATTAAATAACAAATCCACACTTCTTGCCCCGATCTCCAATATGCCGCTCACCATCCCAAAGACAATCTCAACACCAGTTAAATGAGCGTACCATATTTTTATACACCTGACCCGGCCAAAGTGACCGCTCAGAACCAGCCAATAAAAATGGCTACAAGTGACACCACCTCCACCTCTATCAGTACAAAGTGTTGTCAGATTCACTGTCTCCATCCCTTGCAAAACATACACGTGACTCTGACCCCTTTGGGTCACTGAGGTAAGTCACTGCTACACAAAACCAACTGGAATTGGAACTCAGCTTTTCAATTAACAATTCTTAGCCATTATGCATTATACAACCCACACACCCAAGCTTACAGCACCTTGTATTCCCAAGTGGTCACTCATCTAGATACTGACCTGGCACATTATGGCTTAACATCATGATCTTACATGAGCCAGTGTTTCAATGTGATATAGTCTTAAGCCTCCTTTCTGAAATCTTACAAAGTAGTGGTTCTTGCGAAGAAGCTGTTTTTCTTACCAATGGAATACAAAGGGGATGAGGATGATTCGACCCTGTGTACGTTGCATGGCAGAACAAAGTTGTGATGGTCTGAACTAGTGAAGCTAAGGTATGCTCATCTGAACATTTTTCATGGAAATATTTCCAGTGTTCATTCAATGTAAATTTCTGAAATGATTCGTTTTTTTACATTGTTGTTTTTCCATGAAGCATTAATTTATTTTTTTAAAATCATTTCAACCCAAGCAAGGCAACAATGCCACTAGAATGCAGGGGTGGGTTACAGGGACTGAAAGTACATTAGATCCGATGTACTTTAGAATGACTTGGCCAAAGAATGTGTCAGGGATCAAGCAAAGTTGAATAATGCCTCACAAATAAAAATCTTTCTCAGACTCTTGAAACTTTCATATCGGCTCAGTTTTGTATCCTAATATAAACAAAGCAATTTCTAAAGTGATGGATATAAGGCAATATTCAACTTAGCGTGATCGATGATGCACTCTGTGACCAAGTTCGTTTATAGCATATCAGATCTAATGACAGTCTTTCCTGTCAAGGTGGCTCAGGGTCGAATCCTGTCAGTGCATATTTTTCTTTATTAACATTTCTCAAATATTCAGGTTGGTAGATGAAAATAAATAAATATATTTAATAAATAAATGGAGCATCTACTCAAATATGAGTATCCACTAAAAATAACATTAAAATAATAAAATCTGTCAGATTAATAAAGAGTCCATCACTTTAGAAATGCTCATCCTGTAAGTTTTACTAACAAGTCATTCAGACAAGATCAACCGATTCAAACAATAAATATTGCATTTGAGATATTAAATCATTTTTCAAGAAGACTCTATCTACTCGTATATAAGCCAACACAATTATTTTTGCAATACATAGCTGCTTCAACCTGTGATTGAATTGCTACTGATTATGCATCAGTCTGAGATCCTACCACTAAGCTATTGGCTTTTATATATATATATATATATATATATATATATATATATATTCTTACCTACAAATACAAGAAAAAAAAACTTCATAAACAAATTTAAACCGGAACTAAATAGATCATAACCCCACATGCAAAAGCACACAACATGCATACATAGTGACCAAATACAGTGATCATGCCACTCACATACATACATGCACACACGCTCACCCGTGGAGCATGAAAATATATATATATATATATATATATATATATATATACACACACACACACACATATATGCATATTGGCAAAAGCAGGGGAACTGCTCATGGGCACGCACACAAGACCTGCACAACTTAGAAAGTACATGTGTATGTATATATGTATGTATGTGTATACTGGTTCCATGTAACTTGGGAGGCATGTGTGTGTATGTATGTACTGATTCCTTGTGGTGGGACAGTGTATGTGTACAAATGTGTTTACTAATTCCTCGTAGTGAGACAGTGTATGTATGGAGGGGGAATATACACGCAAACACACGAAAATGAAAATAGAACTAAGAACACACAGGGGTCATTAAAAGATAAGATACCGACAACTAATTCATCATTTCTCAAACCAACCTTAATTGTTTTATGACCCTTTGCACAGAACTCTTCACTGCCATTTCAAGAAAGACATTCGGATTACTAACACAAAAAATAGAGAATGTCTCATATCGAGAATATTTAACATTGAAAAAAATAAAGGAAAAAAATTAATTATTTTTAATAAGATGTGGAAATCTCCACCCTGTACCTGAAGACGGCCGCGAGACCAGAAATGCGTGTAGTAAAATTATGGAAAATAAAACATAATATTTTTTTTTAAAAATCCACATGACAACCAAAAACGTTTTAAGTCAACCCAAATAAAGTTATATTATTTTTTAAAAAACGTTTGCGGTACCATATCTTGACATAAGACTAACAAATTATTTGGCAAATTTAAAAAAAGTAATATAACATTTTTTTGAGAAAAATGAAGGTCAAGTTGCCTATTTTACCTCTAATGCAAAAATACATATGGTACATTTTTAAATCCATCCAAGTACTTTAAAATGGCATATAAATAAAGTTTTGGGGTGTAAAAACACTGGAGTTATTAAATTTTAAACTTTGTCACTATCATCTAAAATTTTTGGCAAAGGTCAAAAGATCATATCTCAGAACCTTTGAGAGTTAAGACTGGTGCCATTCAATTCCTATTATGAAGATCTATAAGTGTAGCAAACTTGATAAAAGAATCTGTTGGTCATGACCTGAGCCCTTGTTGATATGGAATGACTCGTATATTAAATAGCTATGTTTTTTTTTCTTACACACTTAGCTATGTTTTTTTTTCTTACACACTTAGCTATGTTTTTTTTTCTTACACACTTAGCTATGTTTTTTTTTCTTACACACTTAGCTATGTTTTTTTTTCTTACACACTTAGCTATGTTTTTTTTTCTTACACACTTAGCTATGTTTTTTTTTCTTACACACTTAGCTATGTTTTTTTTTCTTACACACTTAGCTATGTTTTTTTTTCTTACACACTTAGCTATGTTTTTTTTTCTTACACACTTAGCTATGTTTTTTTTTCTTACACACTTAGCTATGTTTTTTTTTCTTACACACTTAGCTATGTTTTTTTTTCTTACACACTTAGCTATGTTTTTTTTTCTTACACACTTTATATATATATATATATATATTACGGCTAATAATGCAAGACTCTTTGGTAAATCGAATCAAGTTCTCTCAGTCACTGTGTGTTTTTCTAAAAATAAATACGCTTAAATTCACCTTCTCTGTCGTGCGCCAACGGCTTCAGGGTAAAATTTCCGACTGACGCGAATTCAGCCGGTTTTCGATTCTAGCCAGAGGCAACCGGACGTCTAGCCACACTGATGAGCTGTGATACAGCGAAACAGTCTGTTTGTGGATGGCATTATATATATATATATATATATATATATATATTTGTATATGAACACTTGCTCATGCATTTATCCATTTGATTATATTATATGTACATTTTTGTTATATATATATATACGATCTCAGTACTCTAAATGTTATTTTTAGTGGGTACACATATTTGAGCTGCTATCCCTGTTTTTTTTTACCTCTACAGTGACATTGATAATAACCAGCTTCGATATCAAACAAATTATGATTTCTTATTATTTTATATATTGTTGTTATATTTGAACAAAAGTTCCAAAACAATTCTTGTCATATTGAAATTCTGTTGTGACTACCAAGCGTTCCCAAGATAATAATTGTCCTTCTTTCAGACTTTCACTTTGGAAATGGCATTTTCTTTTCCAAGAGAATCTTTGTTTGCTTCATTATGAATTATATTGAAATGTTTTTGAACTTGCCCAACCAAAATGTTCTAATTACATTAAGATTGTTTTTGACAAATTTTTTTTCTTTAAAAAATAATATAACTTTATTCAGGTTGACTTAAATTATTATTTTTTTAATATCTTTTTTCTCCTCTTCTTCTTTGCCATTTCTATTTTCTCCCATTTTTTCTTTTCTTTTTTTCTTCTCACTTTGGTTCTTTTTTTCTTTTTTTATTTGTTTTTCTCTCCATGCTTTTTTCTTTATTTCTTTCCGTATTGCTTTTTTTCCCTTCCCCTTGAATTTGTTTTCCTTCATTAGTCATCCTCTGTTTTGACTCTCATTTTGTCAGTGTCCTCTGCCATCCCCACTCATTTCTGGCCATCCCTCTGGTCATCACACTCATTTCTGGCTTTCTTCTCTTGCTTCTGGCTTTCTTCATTTTGTTTCTGTTGCTTTTTGGGTTTTTTTTTGGTCACCCCCACCTCATTTCTTCTTGGTTTTGGCCTTCTCATCTTGTTCATAGTTTTTCTTTGGTCATCTCCTTTCATTTTTGGCCTTCTTTCTAACATCTCTCAGGTTTTCCTTCTGATCACCCGCTCCCATTTCTGGCCTTCCTTCTGATCACCCCCTCTCGTTTCCGGCTTTTCTGGCTTTCCTTCTGATCACCCCCTCTCGTTTTTGGCCTTCCTTCTGATCATCCACCTTTCATTTCTGGCCTTCCTTATGATCACCCCATCTCCCCAACTCTCGTTTCTGGCCTTCCTTATGATCACCCCATCCCCCCAACTCTCGTTTCTGGCCTTCCTTATGATCACCCCATCCCCCCAACTCTCGTTTCTGGCCTTCCTTATGATCACCCCATCCCCCCAACTCTCGTTTCTGGCCTTCCTTCTGATCACCCCTACCTCTCGTTTCTGGCCTTCTTTCTGGTCATTTCTCTCATTTCTCGCCATGTATCATCCCATTCTTTTTTTTTATAATTATTTTTATTCCTCATCTTTCATTAATTTTGTCCTTTCTCCATTTTATTTCATTTCTCCTTTACTTTCTCTACCTTTAACCAGTCTGACAACTTTCTCCTCATCGTATTTTCTCTACAACACATTTCATTACTTCTTCTTTCATTCACTATCTCTTCCTTATAGAACTTTTCCGCCATTTTCTTTTCATTTTTATCATCCATGTTTCTCTCCCATATTTTTGGGGGGTAGGGCGTACCTTCACTGCCATTTTTCTTTCATAATTCTTCCTCTCCTCCTCTCTTATTTTCCTATCATTGATCTTTTCCTTTTTTTGAAAAAGAAATATCTCTGCCAATGGATCAAGATGTATTCATTTGGAAAGAAAAAATACATTATTTTTTTTTTTCTTTTCCCTAAACTGCTATACAAACATGCAATTTTTTCCCCCCTTTTCGATTGGCTAAATGCAATTACCTATTTTAGTAACAGCTGTTTGTTATGGGGTTTTATAAACTTATTTTCTACCGTCATCTGTTAATGAAGTATTGTAGTTCCAAGAAATGTAAATATATTTGGGCGCTTTTCATTTGTCATGTTCTAAGTATTCTTTGCTTCAAAATTCTTGGTTTCTCTCTAAGTTGTTTGACAAAATTATGAGGATGAACAAAATATTTTCTTCAAAGATCACTTATGAAAGAAATACTAGCATCATACATAGTAAAAAAAAAAATGATAGAATTATATGCTGGACTACTACGTAATATAACTCTTCTGATATGGCTGTGAATGCTGGACAATTTCTATACAGATAAGTAGGAGACTTGAATCAATAGAGACATAGTTCTTCAGAAGGATGCTGAGAACATCATGGATGCCTCATGTAATCAATGAGGAAGAATAATGGTGGAAAAAACTTGGTACATATATCAGAACGAGTTGAAATTTCTAGGGAACATAATGAGGAAAGAGGGCTTGGAAAATTTGACACTTGCTGGACATACTGATGGTAACATTTCCTGACTGACAAGACAGCTCTTTTTTTGATTTACTTTTTGGTATAAGTCTCGTTTTGTTATACTTTGTGATTTTGAAATTGAAATGGCCTCAGATTCAAATGTTAATACAAAAAAGAGTAGTGTTATCTGTTCAAGAGAAATTAAATGTTTCTTACATGGTTTGGAAGAAAATTCCAAAAACTGAAATCGTAATGAAATATAGGGAAATTCACAGTCGGCAATATTTTGAAAGGCAAAGAGGTTTGAAGAATTTTAATTGAAGGAAAATTGGTTCATTGTGTCATGCCAGTAATTTTTTTTCTCATCAGGATCAATCTTGCACGTTTATAAATCTACCATTTATCCATGCATTGAATACTGTTGCCATATCTGGTCTTGTGTTCTTGATATATACAGGGTGTCCATAAAGTTTGTGTGCACTTTAAAAAAATTTATAACTTTAAAGTGCACATGAACTTTATGGACACCCCGTATATCAAGATTCTTGAAAAAATCAATAGAAGGGTTTGTAATGTTGTCAGTCCTAATCTGGCATCTCGACTTCAGTCAATTTCCCATTGACATAATGTGGCTTCCTTTCTTTTCTATAAACATTTTCCTGGCAATTATTCTGATGAGCTTTTCCTTCTGGTGCCATGACTACATGAATTTAAATGTGCTACTAGATTGACCTGTTTTACTGTTGAACTAGCCAGATGCAACTGCCTCTTTTCTCGCACCTGCCACCTGTGGAACTCCCTTATGATTTCTTGCTTCCCTGATCACTACATTTTCCAAAACTTTAAATGCAAAATCAATCACCATCTTTTGTCTTTTTAAACCCTGTTCCTTTTTTGTTCTTTCTTCAGTTATCCCCAGTAAAGTCTTCTCTTTCACTCCCTGTAAACCCTTTTACATTCTAGTGGTATTATTGCTTTGCTTGGGGTGAAATATTCAAAATCCATAAAAAGTGGAATGTTCGACAAAGTTGATAGTACATTATATTTATAGTTTAAACAGAAATAAGAGAATAGATTCTTGGTCACTGGCTCAATTCTCCTTGAATTCTCATGAATTTTGAATTTCTTCATAAAAAAGAAAAAATGCACAAAACCTTGAACAAAGCATTTAAAAATGTTCTTTTATGATATAAATGTTAAATCTGCATTCATCCTAAACATAACCCCCGCTTTCGAATGTAACTATTAACTGATACAACGAAAATTAAAATTTGAACCTCCTACCACCCCTTGTCTAGATGAATGGATTTATCGGTATCCTTGAAAACCCTCAATTATGAACCTTTGCCGTGCCTTTAACAACCGTAAATTTAAAAAAATAAGTTACTCCAAAATTTGCTTGACGAGGAAATGGAACTAATGTCTTTGGTTTAATAACAAAATTAAATTCAGGGGCTTTAGCTTCCATTTCTGAAACATGGTTATCACTGTGTAGCGAAAAAAACCCATTTTAAATCAATTTATAATGATAATAGATAATATAGTTAATATAGGTAATATAGTTAATATAGGTAATATAGATAATATAGGTAATAGATAATATAGTTAATATAGATAATATAGGTAATATAGTTAATATAGGTAATATAGATAATATAGGTAATAGATAATATAGTTAATATAGATAATATAGGTAATATAGTTAATATAGGTAATATAGATAATATAGGTAATAGATAATATAGTTAATATAGTTAATATAGGTAATATAGATAATATAGGTAATAGATAATATAGTTAATATAGATAATATAGGTAATATAGTTAATATAGGTAATATAGATAATATAGGTAATAGATAATATAGTTAATATAGATAATATAGGTAATATAGTTAATATAGGTAATATAGATAATATAGGTAATAGATAATATAGTTAATATAGATAATATAGGTAATATAGATAATATAGGTAATAGATAATATAGTTAATATAGATAATATAGGTAATATAGTTAATATAGGTAATATAGATAATATAGGTAATAGATAATATAGTTAATATAGATAATATAGGTAATATAGTTAATATAGGTAATATAGATAATATAGGTAATAGATAATATAGTTAATATAGATAATATAGTTAATATAGGTAATATAGGTAATAGATAATATAGTTAATATAGATAATATAGTTAATATAGATAATATAGGTAATATAGTTAATATAGGTAATATAGATAATATAGGTAATAGATAATATAGTTAATATAGATAATATAGGTAATATAGGTAATAGATAATATAGTTAATATAGGTAATATAGGTAATATAGATAATATAGATAATATAAGTATTCAATTATCTGCAGTTTGGAACCATTCAAACATATTCACTTCCTGTCCTAAGGTTCCTCGATCATTGAGGATGTTCCATAAAAGTTTGAGATTAAATAATTCAATATACTATGGACACCCACACAGTGGGGAAAGTCGTAGGTTTATCTCAATCTCTGTTTCTGTTTGGTAGACCAGTGGGTGAGTCCTTTTGATGTTAGGTCTTCTGAGCGGCATATGCACTTTAAACAATGATTAATGGGAAATGAATGAAGCAGCAAGAAGATCAAGTGGCAACAAAACCAAAAATAGTTATATCCAGGCACCTGGAACTGGAGAGAGTGCTAGCCTGCCCTTGCCAGGAGACAGATGTGCCAATGTCACAGTGTCAAAGCCTCCAATTTTGCATTGCCAGGATGAACAGATGGATGATGAGTTCATAGGGGAGGGGGGGGGAGAGCTGACAGCAAAACTTGTCCTCAGTATCAACACACCACTTTCTCATTTCTTCATGGTGTTTTTTTTTTTTTTTTCACTGTATTACCTTGTGAGCATGCAGTATGCCCTTTCCCAGTTTCCAGTGAACATTGATGAGATTGAGGCTTGAAATGCAACATGCAGTGATCACTGGCTTGTTGGTGGAAGGCTTGGGCAAGGGTCACATAGTATGTTTACAAACCAACCAACAACTTGCATGGAGTAATGGTTAATGAGGCTAATCTCGTTGACCATTACTACTGAGTAGTGAATTAGATCCTCACTAGGTGCCTCATACACAAAATAAAATTGCAAAGTGACACGAGCTGTTCTTCTCAGCCGTCGCTACACAGAAAGAGATTTCAAGACTCCTTTCCACCGGAATCAAACGTACAGGCTATAACTGCCTCTTAGTACGCCAGTCAGTCAGTTCGTACGTCCAACTCTATTTCACGAAGTCCGCCGAAAGACAGAAGATCTCTGTGCCGCTAACGTCTCCTTTTTATGGCACTCCGACACTGCAAAATTTGCATGTGTTGTTGCGCAATCTCGTTCTGAACGAGACCGGCGCACATAAAACGCGTCTTCACACGCGGCCATGTTTCTTGCCGGATTCGCCACGCAGGCAAGACACGTTCGTACGCGCTTTGAGTTCCTGGGTAAGTCATCACAAGGTCAACATTAAATAATCCAACAAGGGTTGACATATCATGAAATTAATGAATCGACAATCAGAATAAAGTAATTTTAGGCTAGTCTCGTTGACTATTACTATTGTGTTGTAAGTTTGATCTGTCCTGGGTATGACAATAAACAACATCTGACAGCAAGGCCTCCGATCAGGAGGTTTTGAGGAGCGTAGAATCACCTCTTAATTGCTGCTGTTCTCAGGTCCACCCTGACCTGGGGTGGTAGCACTTGTTAGGGTCCCAGCTGTGGGCAAATTATGAACACCCACCCCAAACAAAAGAAAAACACTATGAAAGTATAAAAATATTTTTTATAGTAAAAATATTAGCAATACATTGTATCTATGGTTGAAAGCATACAATTACATTCAAAATATTTAGATTTCAGCATTAAATGACCCCCATAGAGGTCGATAAGCCATTTAACAAAATCAATCAACCAACCATACTGGGTGCCCAATGTAAAATAAAAATTAAAATGTGCGTCCTGGGTAAAACGATAAACTACGTCCAACAGCAAGGCCTCAGTTCAGGAGGTTTTGAGGAGCATGGAACCACCTCTTAATTGCTGATGTTCCCAGGTCCACCCTGACCTCGGGTGGTAGCATCTGTTAGCTATGGGCAAATAGTTAACCCCTAAACTGGGGTAAAAATGGATTTAATACCAGGAATACTTTGTAAAAAAAAAAAATATATATATATTTATATTATCAGCAATAAATTTTTGAAGAAAAATTTCCAGAAATGCATTTTTGAGGAAGAGAAATATTACCAGCAATACATTTTTGAAGGAAAAAATTATTACCAGAAATAGATTTTTGACAAAACAAAATATTACCAGCAAAAAAATCTTTGTCGGCATTAAATAACCCATTGAGGTTGATATGCTGTAAAACACAATAAACCAAACCAAACCTAAAATAATGTAAAATAAAATTAAATAATTCAACAATTTTTGATATGTTATAAAATCAACCAACTAAAGTTTTTATAATAATCCCATTTAGTGAACGTTATACAATGAAAATTTCAGATCAAAATTCAGCCTATAACAATGTCAGTAATGCGTATATTAAATTAAATTAAAAAAAATTGGAACCAGCTCAATGGAGCCCATTAACTCTACTGTGGTAATTGAAATTCATCCTTTTGCTGAACTTAATTAATATTGTCATTATGTTAATTGTATTAATAAATCTGTTGCTTTTCCTCATCTCTTCTGTAATTATTGCTTTCACTTTTATCATGTTTGTTTCAAGAGTTATAAAAGGCCCAAAAATCTATATTCTTGTACTTTGTGTTGTCCTTTCCTGCTGATGTAGATAATGTCTTTAACATAACTTCCATTGTCTTATCTAATAAATGGTTGTAAAGCTGCACTCATGGCGTCTATATTTATAGACATACACTTATATTGTTATTCTATATTTAAATAATGGTAATCTATAATGAAGAGCAGAGTTGACGCAGCAGGGGGAGATTGTTCTCGTTCTGCTGACCATGTCGAGAGATTTCTCATTTAGTTCTTATTTTAATACTGCTCAGTTATTGCTTACCCTGCTTTCATTGAGTATACACTACCTTGCCTAGAGATTGAACTTGGAATCACTTTGACAGTAAATTCAACAACGAATGTTTTAATCCACTAGGATATTATCCTGTGGGATAATCCTGAATGGAGAACTTTGAGCCTTAAACCTAATCTCCCTGTCTGCTGCTGAGACTGCTGCTGCTTGTCATGCTGCTGAGATAACAAGTATGAAGATCATAGTCTGCATGTAAATAAAAATCTGAATGTCAGTCATTGTATATGTATCAGTGTTTCGTTTACTTCGAGCTAATCCAGATTTTAAGTTTTCTGAAATGTTTTACATAGAAATAAATTAAAAAATAGAAAGTCCCAGAAAAATACAATCCCCAGGTAGTCGTAAATCCATGACATAGTAAAACAAAGTGCCTGAAGCTATGTATATTTATATAATATATAATTAACAGCTTTGTTTTATTACATCAAGCACTGTTTTATTAACACCTGCACTCTCTCTCATATATATATATATATATATATATATATAATTATTTATAAAAATAAATTCCTTCCAAATATTCCGCATGAATAGGTCTCATTGTTTTACTGTTGAACTAACTAAGATCCGACCATATCTTCTATTCTGTCTTTCTCGCCTGTGTCATTCTTTCCAATTTTTTGCTTTTCTGCCACTTACAATCTTCAAATATTTAAATGCAATGTCAATCACCTTCTGTCTTCCTGAACCCTGTTCTGTTACTATCCTTTTCCTCACTAAAGTCTTCTCACGCTCTGTGCACCCCCCAACACCCTAGTGGCTTTGTCACCTTGCTTGGTGTGAAATGATTAAAAATATATTTGGAGTGTAAGAATTGAATATTTTTGGGAGGAGGTACTTTTCTGTAGAAACACTAAATTACTTTCTTTTTTGTTTCTTTTTTTCATTGAACTGAAACCTGTTCAGCACCCCTTTGTATAATAGCTCCCTGTTCAGCACCCCTTGTGTAATAGCCCTCTGTTCAGCTGATAACACTGGCATTAATTCCCGAACACTGACAATCCTTTTCATGTATGTATCAAATTCCTTTTTGGTCTTGCGGAAGTTGGTGGTTGATACATGTATTGACTGTTGGTTAGATATACATTATTGTTAGGATAAGTTCTATGGTTGAGAAAAAAATTTTATTTTGTGGGGTGAATTGTTTTTATTATTATTATGACTTTTGAGTGCATCAGATATTTGGTGTATTGGAGTGAAAGACTTTGGTTACATCGTCTGCAGGTGTCTGGATATTACATTCTTTAAGTATGAGTTTTATGAATTTTATGAAAAAGTGTCTTATGTGTGTTTATCAATGGAAGAATATTGATTAATATTCCTTCTAAATATCTTCTTCATAATGAAGCCTGTTCCCCTTCTTTTTTTTTTGCTAGGGTGGTTTTATTTAAATCAAAATTATGGCTTGTTTTATTTTCGTTTGTGATGAGAGAGTTCAGTTGGTTGTCTCAATGGAAACTGCTCTTGTATTCATAGATACAGGCTTCTGGAAATTTTACCTATATTGCTTTTATGACATTACAGGCATGCAATACTATATATCTCAATGGTTCTGTGTTTTCTGCTAACTGATTATTTTGGGAATGCTGATTATGGTCCTTTTATCATTTTATGCTGGAATATGTTCAGGAAAATGGGCATAGACAAAAAATATAAATATCAATTTTGATGGAATTTTTTTTAATGAAATTATTTTTACTTTTTTTTATTTTTTATTTTTTTAATTATTACTTTTTTAATTATTACTTTTTTAATTATTACTTTTTTAATTATTACTTTCATATTTCGATCAGTATGCTCATCTTGGTAGTTATGCTCACAACCTTTCAGCTATTGGACCCTCCGGCTTTCTTCAGGTTTCTGTCTTCATATTTCATCTTCTCTGAATTTTGAACTGAATCTGAAATTCAGTTTACATGAGTAGATTGTCCACATTCTGTTTTCCATCCTTAGGGGAGATAACTCCTAGCACTTTATATTCACCAGTTTTATCCACCCTTGTGTCATTTATTTGTTTCTTCCTCTAAACTTCAATATATGACTTTTCATCGCTACCGTCCCCAGAGATTGAACTCCCAACTGTCAGAGACACATTAGTATACAAGTTATCGAAACATTTTCGATTATTCATCTTGATTGCTATATTCACAGCATTTCAGCTGTTATATGCTTCTGTTGTCATATTTGTTATTTGAATGTTGAACTGAACTTTACTTAATTGGCATGAGTAGACAGTTGTCATTTTGCTTTATATCCTTAGGGGAGATAACTCCTATCACTTTATAGCCACCAGTTTTATATGCCCTGGTGTCGTTTGTCTGTTTCTTCCCACAGAACTAGAGTATGTCAGTTTTCATCACTCACAGATATAAGGTTTGAACACTGCCTGGGAACCCAATAAGTTTTTATCCACTAGTGGATAAAAATACATAATCAAGATAATTCTTCCTCTCAAAGATTCCAGCAAATATTTGTTAGTCTAACAACCAAGATATTGGTCTGAATATTGAGAAACCTTTTTTTTTTTTCTTTTTTTTTTTAACTTGTACACATGTAATTAAAAAAAAACAAAACAACCTTTTGTAGAGGTTAGTGGCACATCAACTATAATGTTTATATAGCAATAGATAAAACTATTTTCAATTTCTTCAAGCGAGATACATTAATTCTTTAACAAAAATTTTGGCAAACTTGGACGTTTGTGCCCATGAAAAACCAAAATGACATTGCTATTATTTTAACTACCGTCACAACGTTTATTTTTAAAAAGAGGTGATTAGAATTGTAATAAAATCTAAACATATGATTAAAGTGAATTTATGCATTTTCTTTGTTCTTTGTCAGTTATGACAGATAAAATCCATTGCAATGTTCCCTCATTTCTGTCTCTATACTGGAAATGCTGAATACATTCAAAGCCCTCATATCCAAACTTCATAGTAGTTCGGATATGACAATGGTTCGTATATAATGTGGCATGTGTAATATAACTATAACTTAACAAAACAAGAACTTCTCGCAATATATGAAAAATTATTGTCTCACAAAAGTAAATATTGCAATGCTCAATAAGATTTATTTTCAATTGTCTTATTTCTTTTCTCATTTTGCTTAATTTTCGCTGTTCTAGTTTTATTTTTTGCTTGTACATTCTATACTACTGAACAAATATATTTTTCTCTTTGAATTTGATAACTTCATCAACAGCTTTCTCTACTGAGTTGCAGTATTCTTCATTATCTTTCATATTTTCACCATTATTTGAAGAATTTGATTATTCCTCTATTTTCTGACAATCTAAATAATTCTGAAGCGATTCTATTGTTGAATTTTTAGTAATTCATTAGTATCTTCATTTATCCATTCTTTTGAGTCATCTGAAATGAGGGAGGTATTCAGTGGATCATTTTCAAGTGCATGTATTAGTGTTTCGTTCAGATTCTGAAATTCTTGTTTGTTAATTTGCAAATTCAACGAATTAGGAGCTTGATTTAGTTTTTCAATAATCTCAATAATTCAAGATGTAACATGGAAAAATTTCTTTTCCTTTTTCTTCCAGTTGAAGTTTCTTCTGTGCAAGACATTTTGGGTGTGTTCCTCAAAGTTTTTAGGTCTGGTTTGAGATGTAGTATTTCCCAGTGGCTTTTGATATATATGAATAATATAATACAGGATGTATCAAAAATATTTTGGGGGAAGGTTCCTCACATAAAAACAAGGACAAAAGTGCATATAAACATATGTCTGCAAATCCTTCGTTTTTGATGTATTAAATTTAAAGAAAGTTTACAGCAGATGTTGCCATGGAGACAAGGTTACATTTGTCAGTCATGTACATTTGTGGCTAGTCTGTCTTCAACATTTAACATGTGTAGTAGTGGTGAGTTAACCGAGAAGTTTTCTGTTTAACAATTCCAGAATATTCATATTGCGAGCAGGCAGATATGCTTTTTACATAGGCTGTATGGCTGTATCAGATTGTGTTTCCAGACGGAAGATGGCCAAGTCACGTAACATTTGCTGCTGTTTATCATTGCGTTGCTGAGACAGGATTAGTGGCACCCAAGACTATGGGGTAATAAGTATTTTTGTATTGTATCTTGGATTGTACATTTAACAGCATCTACCATAAACTTTAAACTTAATAACTCAAAAACGAAGGATTTGCGGTCATATGTTTATATGGACTTTTGTCCTTGCTTTGGTGTGTGGAACCCACCCCCAAAAGTTTGTAAACATATTTTTGATACATCCTATAAATATATGGTATATTTTGGCAGCAAGTATTCATCCAAAGAAGTTTGATTTAATAATAACAAAAAAAAACCCAACAATGTCTGTCTGTTTAATTTCTTATATTTTTCCAAATTTTGGGTAAGATGTTGAATATTATGTTTGAAGTTGTAGATAAACTGTCCAAAGTTCATATACCAGGATATAAACAAAGGAATTCTAATTATGTCACTGACACCATATTGATTCTTGATAATGACTGCAAAAGTTGAAAGTACTTGAACAAAAATAACAAAAAATATGCACTTCGGACAGTTTATCCACAATTTTGAATATAATACTCAACAACTGAAAGTTGGAAAAGTATAATAAGAAATTAAACGAACAGACAGTTCTTTTTAATCAAACTTGTTTGGATGAATGCTTGCTGTTTAAATGTACCTTTGTAATCCCTTGAGGTCATCATCAACTTTTAGCTTTTCTAGCTCTCTGGGTTTGTAACTTTTAACCTTTCCCTCGTATTTGACCTTCATTGCCTTCTGTGATTCTCTTCTGCTTTCTAATCTTTATCCTCCTCTTACAATTCTTTTGTCTTCTGTCAGCCACAAAGCAGAAAGTATTGATAAGAGTAGTAAGGTAATTGAGGAGAGCCATGATCACACATATTTTGAAGTGTGTGTGTGTGTGTGTGTGTATATATATATAATATATCAAGATACACTCGCCTCACCTGTGATAGCCATAACATAATCTACTATTTATTCTGCACAATATGTCCCAATAGTGGATATATTGGTGAATCTGGAAATAATTTTAGATTTCGCTTCAACAATCACAAACTAACCATACGTCAAAACAATCCTTATTCCCCCATAGCTGAACACTTTAATCAATCAAGACACTCATTAGACAACTGTAAATGTTTATTGATAGATTCCGATTTTAGTTCAACATACACATGCAGAAAAAAAGAAAAATACTGGATTTTAAAATTAAACACATATAAACTAGGGTTAAACAAAGACTTGGGAATTTTAAATCTGTATAAATATTTCAATAGTTAAAAAAAATTTTTTTTTTTTTAGATATAATTAAAAAAAACCTTTTTAAACAACATCTAAAATATTATCGTTAGATTTACGTTAGAAATATTCAAAGACAGTTGCATTCCAGATCACATGACGTCCGTGTCTCGTGATGGACGCTACTTGTATACAAACTTCTGAATACAGTTATTTAATTTATTTCTGACGAAAGATCTGGGCAGATCTGAAATATCATATATATATATAATATATATATATATATATATATATATATATACACACACACACAATTCCTCAATTTAGCTAGTAATTTTTATGCTTAACTCCTCTTGGCCCTTCCTTGTTGTCTCTGCATTTACCCTTCCTTCATATATATGCACACACACACAATTTTTCTACCTTTGTTTATTTCTTTTGTAGTTAGTGTATATCTTATGCCTTAGATTTTATTTGACTTTTGCAGTTGTGATCTGATCAGTGTCACGGGCTCTCCATGTCTTGATTTTAAGCCTCCCTTTTGCATGACAATGTACTTACATGAATCTGTCAACCTATAGGCTGTAACAAGACAGAAAAAAGTAAATGTCTCCTTGTCAGTCTCTAAGCCCCATCATTCAAGCCATTTCAGCTGAATGAACTTTGGTTGACACATTCTGGAAGAGTGGGTTGCTTAGAGAAAATATTTTTGTGGATCATGAAGTGCAAAATATGGATTCTGTTTTATGTTAATACTCCTTTTAGGGGTCAGCTAGATCCAAAAACGATTTCTTTTTTGGTAGTCCAAAAGATATTGGTATTGGTGGGTGTAAAATTGTTCAAATTTGCAGTTAAATGTAAAAATGGAGGAATGAGAGAAAGAAGAGCCACACTTACTTAACGTAATACCCACATTAACACATTTAACTCTTTTAGCTGTCATTTCCCTTCAGTTTGTGTGCAATCATGGCTTTCCATAATACCCTATCTCTTGTAACACCTAGCCATGTTTATACCCTTACTATACCTCCCTGTTAATGTTTTGCTATCCATTTGCACAAATGTTACTTGCCGTTTCCCTCTGCCCCTTCTGTTTTCTATGTTCTGTGAGTGTCAAATTCTCCAAGCCTTTTTTTCCTCATTATGTCTTCCAGAATTTCAACTGTTTCTTTCTGATCCTAAGCAAAAGTGTGTTTTTCATTCCCATTTTCCTTAAAACTTCCCTGTTGATCACATGCTCCATCTGTGGTATTCTCAGC
The DNA here is from genome assembly GCA_964036315.1 of Acanthosepion esculentum. Classification (NCBI taxonomy): domain Eukaryota; kingdom Metazoa; phylum Mollusca; class Cephalopoda; order Sepiida; family Sepiidae; genus Acanthosepion; species Acanthosepion esculentum. The sequence continues at coordinate 21,947,378 of OZ038492.1, read as the reverse complement.
ATCTTTTTGTAGACTACATCTCTGTTGGACATGAGCTCTCCACAACTTCTTAGTCTTTGTAGCACTAAGCAGTGTTTGTCATGTTCTGTCTATTTTCACAAACTGTTGAACCCTTGTATTGGGGGAATATTAAGAAAAAAAAAAGCTGCCATAAATAGTATGGTAAACTAAGCTCTATAGCTGTAATTGACAACCAGTCTAGGAGAAGATATGTGGGTGATGTAAATAGCAGCTTGAAATGATAAATTAGAGAGTCAAGTTTGAATTCCAGTCAGGTTCGTTACATTTACTAATATGCAAATATCCTTGGTGCAAAGTAAGAATTCATCTTCTCAATACAGCTACACATTAAATAGCTCTTGTATCGGGGGCGGGGAAATGCTTGTTATTCTTCAGAAAGATGCAATATTCCCTTGCCAAAAAAAAATAAGAATTCTTTCTAAAATTCAAAATATATTTTAGCTTTAAATAATCCATAAAGGGTTGATAAGCCATAAAACCCAAATCAGTCAGTCATTAGATTTACTTATGCTCAAATGCCTTTAAGAAAGATATGAATGCATCTCCTCCACCTCAGCTATGGGTTAAACAGTAAAACTTCTATCTGGAAAAAAAACTCATTGTTATTCTGAAAGAATTGTTAATGAAATAATCACTTGTAAAATATAAAACTGCTTTAGTTTTAAATGACCCACATCAGGTTGATAAACCATAAATAAAACAAATCTGAAACATATTTTGGATTGTCAGAAATATACATTCCATAAGTGGAATTTGAACTCAGCTCTCTGTTTTCTCATTCCAAGCTGTTATTCATTACTCCTTCCACACAGCCACTAATCATGCTCTCAAAAGTCAATGCTGGGATTAAAAAAAAAAAAAAATTCCCTCAAAAAAAAAAAATGAGAATTATTCTTAAAATCCAGAATGTGTTTTGGGCTTAAATAACACACGAAGGGTTCATAAACAAATCAGTCAGCAATTAGATTCACTTAAACACAAATACCCTTGGGAAAGGTATGAATCTATCTTGTTTCCCCCCTATCTATGGTTTAAATAGTAGGACTTGTATCAGGAAAATGTATTTATATGGGTTGATAAGCTGTAAAAAACAATCAGTATATACGTGGCTGTATATTTGTATGCATGTTATGTTTTTCTCTATCATGTTTTATTATAAGCGAAAATGAAAACTTGGCAAGTCTTGTACGTCTCTCAAAACCAATCTCCTCTCTACTGCGATTCCATTGAAGTTGTCAAATTGCAAACCCTGTTCACTTGTACGTTTGACTTCTCTCAACGTGCTGTGCACCACGCCATGCCAATCTTCAAAGTACAATTTTTTTTTTTTTTTTTTAAATGATTTCGTTGTTCTTTTTCATGCTGCAACTCTTTTCTTGACACTCCATGCTGTGATTATGCATCTTTGTTATGTTTTCTTTCTGTACGCATCATACTTGGGTCGCTATCATTGTTCTCGCTTCAATGTCTCGTTTATTGTTCCTTTCAATAAAAACACGATATGTGACTTTGTTGCTACCCTGGATCGTTACATGACACAAGATATCTTTGTCTTCCATAATGAAAGCCTTGTTCCACTTGCAAAGACAATTCATCTCACTTTGTGTTGACGGCTTTATAATCCTGCATTTCAATGTTAAATCTATATTTTCTTAAAATTCAAAAGGCTTGTAACTTCATTGTTTTTTTTTGTTTTTTTTTTTTTAATCCCAATGTTAACATTATGAGAGTTATGTTGAGTGGATATGCAAGTTGTGTATTGTATAGTGGCTCGGAATGAGAAATCAGGGAGGAGAGTTCAAATTTCAGTTAAGGTTCATGACCTTCACTTTTGTACAAATATTCTTATGGATTAAATAAAATATTCACTTACAGAAAAAAAGTTATTCTCACAATCCAAAATGTTTTGGATTTAAATAACCTACAAAGGGTTGATTAAATCATAAAAAAACAAATCAATAAATTATTACATTCAGTTATTTCCAGATACCTTTGAGAAAGGTATGAATCCATTTTTTCTCCCCCGGCTATGGGCTAAATAGTTGAAATTTTTATCTGGAAAAAATCAGTTATTCTCAAGGAATTGTTAATGAAATACTCATTCACAAAAATAATACAGAATTATTCTAGCAGCCTAAAAAGGTTTCGGCTTTAAATAACCCACAAAGGGTTGATAAGCCATAAAAAAACTAACAACCAAACAAATGGGAGTATGACTCAAGGTGCTAAATGTTGAACAATCTGAAAAAAGATATACTATAAAAAAAACAATGGAAATTTTGATTAATTTGTGTTTTTTTTATGAATTATCAACCTTTTGTAGATCATTTAAAGCTGAAATATTTTGAATTATACAAATAATTTTTTTTTTTTTTTTGGTTTCTTTTTTTCATGAGTGAATATCATATTCACAATTTTTTTGAGATAAGTGTCTTTTCCAGACACAAGTCCTACTATTTAACCCATAAATGATAGATTCATACCTTTCTCAAGGGTATTTGTGTGAATGTAACAAACAATACTGGAATTGAACTTGGCTCTCTGATTTCTCATATCCATCCACTATCCATTTCACCATGCGTATATCTACGTGAATTTTAGTCAATTGCACAAAAATTTAATAGTAAATTTTCACATAAATATGTGGCTTCGTCTTTGAGTCTGGAAGATTTGAATGCTCAATTCTTCACTGATAGTAATGACCAAAAGCATCATGGTGTTTCTTCATGTGTCGCTCAGAGAAAAATTTGGTCTTTTCATCTTCATTTTTGATTTGATCCATCATTTCTTTGAATTTGAAGAAATTAATTGTAGAAGAAAAGGAAATTGAACACAGAATAGACTCCACCAGAGATAGTCTCTCCCAACACAACAAATATCTACAAAACCAAAACATCAACGTGGAAGGTCGAGTTATGTTCTTAATAGCGTTGTCAGATTGAGACTTTCATATGGATGGGTGTCATGCATGGCACCAAACCTGTTTAGAAATATCTAAACTGCCAGCTGTATACAACTGCTTCCTAAGATCAATGGTGAACAAAAGACTTTGAGCAAGTGAAACCTCAGGGTTTTGGCAAAGATAGTCTGTCTTTGAACCTTGTATTAAATCAAAGAGAAAATAATGACATAATCAAGATCTTGATGTTCCACACTTTTTAAATACATGTTTCGGAAGGAATCTCCTGTGAATACTAGAAAGAGCGATAACAGCTACTGGAATTGAGAAACCCATTTTCCTGAAAAATTGTTTTAAGAGAATATTTTATAAATTCCAACCAAAAGCATTACTGGCAACTCAGTCAATGAATGCCAAATGTTTCTTTATAGGGAAACGGCTAATATTACCATTACGATTCTCAGTTTAACATTTTCCACCAAGATGAATTGATCATATCAGGTCAATTGCTAAGTCTGCAACTAAGAAAGTTTCTTCAGTGATTTCTGCTAGACTTTTTTTTTTTTTTTTTTTTTTTCCACCCAAATCTGTCATGCAACTTTAAGTTTATCACTCATATGTGCATAGAATATTGCTGCCACATCTGGTCTGGTGCATTTGCTATGTTTCTTTTAGAACACTATTCAAAGAATTTGCAAGTTTATCAGTTCTGACCTGGCATCTTAGCTTCAATCACTTTCCCACCACTATTTTACTTTTTTCAATAATTTTTCTCATGTCTGTTGTATGATCTCTCCTTTGTACCTCTACTTCATGAATTTAGACACAATACTAGATTGGAAGTTAGGTCTCATCATTTTACTATTGAAATGCCTAGATGTAGCCTTAAGCCTCATGCTAATAGTTTCTTTCTCTTGCTGTTCTCATCTACGGAACTCTTTTCCAGCTTCTTGCTTTCCTGCCAACTACAATCGTCAAAAATTTAAATGCATCGTCAATCATCATCTTGTATCTCCTTGAATCCTGTTCTTTTTATTGTCCTTCCTCATCATTAATGTTTACTCAGCTTCTTTCATTCTGTTCCTTTTCATCCTCTGTAATGCCTTGTGTCTTAGTGGCTTTATCATCTTGGGGTGAAATGATTCAAAGCCAAAAGATGATGTTCTGTGTTGTGGTTATAATATTAATATTTTTTTCATATCATATCCCTTCAGAACATAGTCACTCATGGCTTTTCACAGCTTCTTTTCTTTAATATGCATAAATTTCCATAACTTCTTGGGAAAGATCATAGGGTGATCTGTTTATAAAAAAAGATTGGGGGTAGTGTTATAAATGAAGAATAAATGAGAAGGAATTCTTTTTTTTTTTTTTTTTTTTTTTTTTTTTCAGGATAAAACTGTGGTATTTTCTTTGCATTATCCATTTGAATTGTCCACCATTATCTCAACAATGATATAACTATTTTTTGTCACCTGTGCAAATGAGTTAAAGATTTTACAGACAAAAAGTAAGAATATGTATATCATATATATGTCATCCTTTAATGTTGGACGCAGTTTGAAATGGTCCTTTGGCAAAATGTGAATTTTGAATAGTCCACCATCTTTTGTCATCTGTGCAAGGATTTAAATAAAAGTTAGATTTTACAGACAAAAATATATATATATATATATATATATATATATATATATATATATATAAATTATTATTTACATTATTTGGACTATTGTCCTCATCTTTTTTACCATATTTATTATGTTTCGGCCTTTCAGTATCTGTCTATATTTCTGAGATGAGGTATTATGTACACTATTTACATTATTCGGACTATTGTCCTCATCTTTGTCACCATATTTATTACAATGTTTCAGACATTGTACGCTCCGGCCTTCTTCAGGTGGTTGGAATGTCAAACTGAACCCTTTATTTTGCTCACTGGGGTAGACTTCTAGTTCCACGTGCCATGTTTAATGGATGTCAGTTATCAGTTATCTCCTGTTAATTTTCCTTTGAAAGTTCTCCACTGCCTTAACCGGGTATTGAACTCACACTCTTTGGGTCCTGTCACTGGATCTAACTAACGCCTTTATCTACTGTGCCATAAATAAAGGGTTCAGTTTGATATTCCAACCACCTGAAGAAAGCTGGAGCATGCAACGGCTGAAATGTTGTAATAAATATGGCGACAAAGATGATGACAATAGTCCAAATAATGTAAATAATGTACATAATACCTCATCTCAGAAATATATATATATATATATATTGATGCATGTTTCATTAAATAATATAGACAAGTTTTGTCTATTTTATGTAAATTCTTTTCATATCGTCTAATAAGCTTAATAACATTATTATTAAAAGAAGAAAATCACCATATTGATACATATTTTTTAATCCTATCTAAGCTTTCATCTTACATAAGCCATTATCAAAGATGACAATGACATTATAATATATTAATCAATACACGGACAAAACAATAATGATAGTCTGTTTATGTTTACATGGAAGATTTCCAATCAAGGACAAACTCGTGCATACAAGATGCTGGAAGTGAAAATTGCACTGCAGCTCATAACGTCACACATGACCATGCGAGAGTGAAAATGAGAAGTATTAAGTATGGGAAGCCGTTGGTATAAACCAATGGCTTCTGTTATCAATTATAGGCATTTAAGAATATTTGTGGAGATTTCGTTGTTTATTTTGTTCAGGTTTCAACTGTTTTATGTATATAGCTTCAAGAATTTTTAGTTTTTGTTTATTGTTTTCATGTTTAAGTATAGTTGTGTTTTCAACGAGGATTTTCCAGAATTGTGTATACGGCCAGGCATGTTGTTTTAAATGCCTAAAAATGTTAGTTATCATTCAAATGTAGTGTCAAGCGTCGTGAAAGTGAGTTTGTGGTGTGACCAACATAAATATTATTTAATCTGTTGGAGATACAATCTCCTAAAGGGCACTTGAATTTGTAAACAATGTTTTTTTTTTTTGCAAATCGCTAACCAGGGGAGAAGAATCGTTGCAAATAATTGAGTTGGATATACTAGAAATCTTCCATGTAAACATAATCAGAACGAAAACAAAAACAAAAAACAGCTCTTAGAGTCATTGAAAAAAGAATGGAATCAATTATCAAACTTACACTTTGAGAAACTTTTTGCAATGATTGCTAAAAATTTGTAGTGCAGTAATCAAGGCTAAAGGAGGATATTTAGATGAGAGCAAAATTTAATCATGCTTTTCTTTTTGTCATAATAAAATTTCTAATACGAAATCATTTTTTTTTAACCATGTATTATAATTTTCTCTTATTAAAAAAAAAATTACCAGGGTTGGCCTTAAACTTTTCGAAAGTAGTGTGTATATATATATATATATATGGTGAGGCAAAAGTCACACACAATAGGGATAATTTATTAAAAGTATAAAACATGAAAATTTAATTTACTAGACATTTAACTGTTATATGTGTTTTTCAAAATGTCGTCTTCCTTTTTTCAAAAGATATTTCAATTCTGTGCCTGCTGATTCATTAACACATTGGAGAGTTTCCTTTGTCATTTTCTGGCATTCATATTTCATTCTTTCTTTAAGTTACTCAATATTTCTTGGGTGCATCTGATAAACAACCTTTATTAGTTTTTCAGCCATCTTACTTCATCAAAATTGTTTCTGGGAAATAAGAAACTATCAAAACAAATTAGACATTTAAAACATGATTAATTAATTAACCTCTCAGGTGTGCAACTTTTGCCTTTTGAAATTGCCTATGTTTCTACATTTGAGAAACTTTGAAAAAGAACCAAACAGTAAAGGACAACAAATATATAGCTATCCACATACAAGCCTGTTTTTGCTGATTTGGCATCAGTCAGAGATCCTACCCCATAACTATCAGCGCACGGCAGAGAAAGGGAAATTTTACCATATTATATATGGATGTATACAAACACCAGCATCCGGAGGGCTCAATTCATTAATGAAGAGCAGTGCGTTAATAGTGGCAGCTACTGTTTTGAAATTAGCCTTTTCTCTATAGTGCTCAACCAAATAATGAGAGCATAATATATATATATATATATATATATATATACACACACACAAACACACAGTAACTGGTTTCAAACAGAAAATTTGAGATGAACATGAGTCAGTTCTTGAACAAATTACTGAACTGAGTTAACCCAAATGGAATAATTTCTGAGTTAACAGCCGTGTTGTGCTGTGCTTTTCTTTTCCTATTGTACTGTGCCTGTTTTCTCTTCATTAGCCCTTTATCATGGCTCCAAACAAAGCTAGCAGTGATACTAGTAAAGAAAGAAGAAAAGTTGAGAGAAAAACAATTATTGATGACATTGTCTCTATGGGAAAAACTATGGGTTTCAATGTTGACAGTGAAGATGTTGAAGAGCTGGTGGAAGACCACCATACTGAGCTTACCACCGAAGAGCTTGTACACCTTCAAAATGAACAACAAAAGATTTTGGCTGAGGAAATGTCTTCTTAGGAGGAGGAGGATAGAAAGGGGGGATGCCCCAAGTTCTTTAATCAAAGAAATTTGTGCTGAATGGGGGTGATGTGCAATGTTTTGTGGAAAAATATCACCCTGATGCAATGGTAACAAATAGAGCAGTACACCTTTTCAATGACGATGTCGTGTCTCATTTTACAAAAATTTTACAATGCAGGCAAAAATAACTAAGATTGGGCAGGTTTTTACTGAAAGAAAAAAGAAAAACCTCCCGAGAAAGATTTACCTGAGCCAAAGAGTCAGAAGGGAAGAAACCCTCGAAAGACATGAAAGGGGACTCCCCTTCCATGCAATAACTCCTCCCCCACCTCCATCCACTCATGCCATCACATTGCAACCAAAAAGGTAGTGTTGCTATGTTAAATTTACTTCTATAATGTTTTTCTTTTCGTTGACACTTTTGTGTCTTCTTTACTGTTTGAATAAACATTTTTATATGAAAATATATAACGTAAGCATTTAAATAAGCATTCATCTGGTGCTTGGAAATAAATTGATCCCTTTTATGTTAATTGTAATAGGAAAAATGGGTTTGGCAGTTTTCAGTCAGATGAAGTGAAAGCTAACTTCCAAGCAGCACTTGAGTCAAGGCTTGAAGATGTGAGCATCTCCGCAGATTCCTCTCCTGAAACACTTTGGGAAAAACTCAAAACTCGCATTCTGCAAACATTTGGGTTCTCCTCAATGAAGAACAAAGACTGATTTGATGAGAGCAACATGGTGAGGAAGCAAAGATCAACTCTGCAAGCCCACTTAGCTTAGCCAGCTTGCCCTGTAAAGAATGTTGCATTCTGTTTTGTATGCCGTGACCTCCAGTGCCGGCTTCGAGAGATCAAGAACAAGTGTATGCAGACACTGGAGACATCAGGGGCTTCTATGAAGCTTTATAGGTGGTGTACAGTTCTATGTATCAGGTCCAGAGTCCTATGCACATTGCAGATGGTCAAACACTCCTTACAAACAGAGTGTCCATCCTAAACCATTGGTTGGAGCACTTCCAGGCCCTCTTCAGCAATTTATCCAGGAATCGGCAATTCTCTGCATTCCCCAACAAGTAAAAATGAAACTAGATAAGTTGCCCACCATTGAAGAGACTATCAGAGCCATAAAGCAGCTGAAATGTGGCAACATGGAGGTTTGGTGTTGCTTTTAATTGTCTGAGAGAACCCTTTTTACCTGTCAGCATGGCTGATGCTGACCTCCAGGTGAGTGACTCATTCTGCCTTCTCAGACTAATGTTTTCAGCTGACATGAAGTGGAAAGAGTATATTGAATCAATGACTATATCTGCAGATAAGAAAGTTGGTTCGCTGTCGTGCTAGACATTTTTTCTTGCCAGAATCTCTTACAGTGGATAAATTATCATCAAAATTACGCAAAAAAGAAAACAACACTGACATCTCATTTTAACAGATATATTTACCAAAATTACACAAAAATATCTTGAAATACCAATGAGGAAATTTATTCAATAAAAATGCCATTGGCTGCAACCATGGCCTCCAGATGACTTTTTGAATCCCCTGCATCTCTTCTGGATGGGTTCTTTGTTTAAGTTGGTGAATGCTGCCATAATCTTTGCCTTCAGATCATCTTTGGTGTTACAAGTTTTGTTGATCTTTTGCTCAACTACACCCCAACACATAATAATCAAGGTGGGGTTGCAGTCTGGGGAGTTAGGTGGCAGAATTGCAGAAATTGTCTAACAATCATGGCTCAGTTCTCTTGGTTGTGTGATATGGTGCAGAGTTCTGTTTACTAGACACAGGATTTTCCAAGAGCCACCCTCTTTATCCAGAGCAGCACTACATCTTCAAGGCACTTGATGTAGGCCTCTGTATTGAGTCTGAGGCCCTGTGGGAAGATGAATGGAGGCATAATGTTGCCATCACTAGTATTCGCTCCAAACATCTTCGTAATCACCATTAGACTCATCCAACTCTTTCTGAATACTCTGCACTGTTGTCAGATTATCACCCAAACACTCCAAAACGTTTGTATTGGAGATTCTGGCATGAATGCCAAGTAGTACAGTATTCCATTTTCCAAATTTCTGGTGGGGTGAATTGAGTGATGATGCTTTTTTTCTCACAGACAGTGTCTAACTAACCCAACTATGTTGTGTGGTCAACAAAGTCAAAAACAGTTGCAGGCAAAAATTAAAAATATAAAATGGTGACAATTTACCCATTGCACTCTGTATTTATAAGTTTACTGTTCATCCTTGCTTTGAATATTGTTCGCACATGCTGAACTCGTGCTCCTGCTATATATTTTCTATATATTTTATTTGATAAAATCCACTGAAGAATTTGTCCTGACCTGGCATCTTGGCTTCACTTCCTTTCTCATTGCCATAATGTAGCTTCCTTTTGCCTTTTCTATAAATCCTTTCATGGTAATTGTTCCAATAAATGTTTTACTATGATATTGAATTTAAGCAGAGTACTAGATTGGCAGCAAGGTCTTACTATTTTACAGTTGAAATGGCTAGATGTAACCGTGAGTTCTATGCGAACAGGTTCTTTACTTGTACTTCTTGCTTGTGGAACTCTCTTCCAGCTTTTTGCTTCCTGGTCAACTTTGATCTTCAAAAAGTTTAAATGCAATAACAATCATAATCTTCTGTCTTCTTAATTCTTGTTCTTTTATTGTCCACTCTCCTTAATAGTAGTTTTTCACATATTCTCTAATACTTGGTAACCCCTTGTGTCCTGGTGGCTTTATTGCCTTACTTTAGGTGAAATAATTAAAAATGAAATATATCACTGAGGGGTATATGCATTTTCAGAGACATGATGTCATTGCAATTTTGTTTTCTTTTAGGCAAAATACAGTGATGACAAAGAGGCAATACAAGTATTTTAAGAGTCAAGATGTCTGTGTAATGTTTATTACATTCCTGTTTTCCTGCAGTCTTCCAAATAGTTGAAAATAGTGAAAACTCCACAAGTCAAGATTTGTTATTTTTCCTACTTCTACTTAAAATTTTCACTTCCTATCATCTCTCTTCCATTCATACCATACATCTCATTCATCTTTATCATTTTGACTATAACTCTCTACCTTGAGTGGCTCTTGACCCTTGTATTTTGTGAAATGTATAAAATAAAAAAAAAGAATTTAGCAGATCAGAGCATATATTTTCAAGGAAAACAGAATTCTCATTTTGCAAGGAAAATGTGGAAAACAGAAAAGCAAAAAATAAAAATAAAAAATATCCCTTCCAGACCTGAAAAAGTTGTTTAGGTGTCTACCCTTTTATGTTAGTTTTCACACAAGGTCATAATTAATGTGAATCCCCAGTTATACATGTTGGTTATCCCCAAAATTGTCCAGTTCCTTTGGCATTTCTGTTTTTGGATACCTTCACGTATAGATTGACCCTGATCTCACCTTGTAAGTACAATGGGGAAATGTGCTGCCTGTTGATGAGTGGCCTCAGGAATTTGGATTCAGTTAATTTCTGCCTTGATGCCAAAAGTCTGTGGCATAATGAAATATTTACAAAGCTTAATATAGTTTGGCACAAGGCTAAAAAGATGGTGGCCTCTAGTCGTTGATTGATTTCATTTCTATGGCTTATCAAATCCTTTTCAGGTTATTTAAAACCAGAAAATATTTTAGAGTGTAAGAATTTTTTTATTTGACATAGTAATGGTTTAGTGATTCAAGTCTTACTAATTAACCCATAGCTAGTGGGGAGTGGATTCTTACCTTTTCCAAGGGTATTTGTGCATAAGTGAATATAATGAACCTGACTGGAATCGGCTTTTCAATTAGCAATTCTGAACCATAATCCATTATACTGCCCACAAATCCAAGCTTACTGTACCTGCTATTTCCAAGTGGTCACCCATCTAGGTCCTGACCAGGCTCAGTGTTACTTAACTTTTGATGTTTCAACATGAAATGGCCATATGTCTAACCTGAGTCTGGATTGCTCTCACTACTACTTTGTAGTAATAGCAAGTTAGAAAAGCTAATTAACCATTAAATCAATATTAGATCTTGAGGCACTTAGATTATGTGAGTTTGACACAAGGCCACAACTATGAGGTACCCAGTGAAGATACAACTTACTACTCAGTTGTAATGGTCAACCAGAAAAGCCCACTTGCAATTACTTCATGTTCTGGTATGTAATATTTACTTAGCACAATGCCACTAATAGGGGGCACCTAGTGAGGATCAATCTTTTCATCCATAACAGCTTCTTTGCAGAACAGGCTTCTGAGAAGATGTTTCCCTGATCACTACAATCTGGGATCAACCATTATCTAGCCTACATATCCTCATAATTTGCACTTCTTGCTTCCTCTTCTTACATCCTTTGTGCAACCAAAACCCCAAAGACCTCACTAGTGGAACAAGCAGATGACGATTACAACAAATCTCAATGGTTGAATGAGCAAATGAAGAGAGCTACGCATGATGCACATGCTACAGAAGAGACACCACTCGAAATTATAACTGGATCAGCGGCAGTTTGTAGCAGTTTCATGACTGGATCCTGCATGTGCTGCAGAGGAAGGCCATGAAATCAAGTGCATGGGTCCCTTCCTTGCAAGTTGAGGACCGCCTTAAATACACGCCATCAACACTTTCTTCTACTCTGATTTTCTTTCATCTCCAACCAACCAACTCACGCATAGCCAAACAGTGATAGGGAATGGATGACAGGAACAGATTTTGGTGAAACTAGAAGCTTCTAGTCTTGAACCTGCATGTTGGTGGCGAATTTAGTCATGAACGCTATCATCATACAGGAAACGATCAACAAAGTAGAAATTAAATTCTTGAATACAAGATAAAGCTGCTGCTGCCACCACCGACAGCAACATCTATACTGCATCATTCAACCCTCTACCTTAAGTGGCTCTTAGGCCTTGCATTCAGTTGGAATTTAGTTAAAAAGAAAAAGTTGTAACAGTCAACTAGAGTAGCTTGCTGACAATTATACCACCCCAAAGTGTCCTGTTATTTGCTAAGCTTAACTGAACTTGACTTGAGGCCATGAGTGTAGAGCACACACACACTAATACAGTCAAACAGACTTGCATGCTAACCATTGCCCTACAACCAATGAGATGCCTAAGCATAGTTTAGGTTTAGTAAATGAGTACCCAGTATGGGGTATCTAGTGGGTAGCGACTGACTACTCAAAATTTAATTAGTCCAGTCCGCTAGCTATTACTGTATGCTAAGGTACCCAATATTTACTTAGTTTAGCACAAAGCCACAAGTGTGGGGTACTCAGTGGTGATTGGGCTTATTGCTGCATCACATTGAAACACCGGTTCCTGTAAGATCACCAAAGTTAAGCAATGTCAAGCCTAGTCAGTATCTAGATGGGTGACAACTTGGGAATACCATGTGCTGTAAGCTTGGATGTGCAGGTGGTGTAATGGATAATAGCTTGGAATTGTTAATTGAGTAGCGAAGTTCCAATTCCAATTGGATTTGTAATATTCACTCATATGCAAATACCCTTGGGAAAGGCATGAATCTACCTTTTCTCTCCCAGCTATGGGTTAATTAGTAAGACTTGTATCACTAAACCATTATCTCTAAAAATAAAATTAATTAGAATATCTTTAAATTTCAGCTTAAAGATTGATATGCCGCTAAACAAAATCATTTGGACTCATTATTCAATAGGAATAGTGAACCAAGTTAGTATTCTTATCAGTTTCTCATAGCAGGCATCCTTGTACAACTGAAGAAGGCTGTAAAATGGCTCAGCCTAAAATAAT
>OZ038492.1:21914162-21929162 GCA_964036315.1 Acanthosepion esculentum | reverse complement strand
CATCTGCAACTCAGACCCACTTAGCATAGTTGTAGTATAAACTAAAGATTAGATCTGTGCAGCTTGATGAAACACATGCACTTGAGATGGCTTTTGTAATAGGGATTTGCTAGATATTCGAACAGTTTGTGTTGTTTTTTATGGCTTATCTACCCTTTCTGCATTATTTAAAGCCTAAACATATTTCATATTGTAGGTGGTTGCTTACAGTACCTGGCATTCCTACATAGTCTCCCCATCTAAGCACTGACCAGGCTTGACACTGCTTAACTTTGGTAATTGAATGAGAACTGGTGTTTTTAGAGGGATTTGACTGTAAGACCAGCTGAGCAGATGAATGTAATTAGAAATTAGCAGCCATTATTATTTTTATTATTATTATTATTATTACAGCAGTTACAAGAAGAGTGCGATTTAAGAAAAGAAAAACCAAAATCTATTGAAATTGTACTGATTCCCATTTAATATATGAAGCCCAATGTACCAAACATGACTTGATTTATATGAGTTGCACAATGGAAAAATTAAATATAAGATTCAACGGACGCAGGTTTGATGTTGGACACAATAACGTGACATCAACGGAGCTTGCAGAACATTTTATTGCAAATGACTGTAATTTTGCCAAGCATCTTGTGCACATTCTGAAAAAATCTTCAGAATCTACTGACCTGTCGACCCTTAGCATGCATGAGGATGGTTATGTAAGCAAAATTACTAACTTCCTGCCCCAGAAGAATGAACAGAATGACTGGAGAGTTCCATAAGATTTATACTAAGCTGTTTGATTCCTCTTAGTAACTAATCAACTAGCAGAAAGTTTAAAGATGAACAAAGTTACCATCATATTAAGCAGTTTCAGTTGCTTGCCTTCACACTAGGGGCATTTCATCTATTTTGATCTGTTCATAACCAGTACACTCATTTTGTCATTACGAGAGAAGCAACGTTTGTACAAAGACTTTTTTTTTTTAAGCGTTTCACCCCAAGCAAGGCAGGAAGCCACTAGCACGCAATGGGTTACAGAGAGTTGGAGTGATAGAGGAAAGGATGAAGAAAAGGATAGGGGATAGATCAGGGCATCTGGAGATTGCCATTACATTTGAATAGTTGGAGATTATAGCTATCAGGGAAACAGGAAAAGGGAAGGGAGTTCCACAGGCGAGAGGTGCGAGACATGAAGCTATTGGAGTAGAAGAGATGACTACATTTAACATTTTTGACAGTGAAAGTGTGTGAGTGAGATGCCAGCCTAGTAGAATGCTTAAATTCATGGATTCTGGGAACCAGTGAAAGCATCTCATCGGAGCAGTTACCATGAAAGTATTTGTAAAAGAGACAGAGGAAGGTGACGGCACGTCTGTGAGAGGACCTTGAGACAAACAAAGGGGGCTCCAGACCATATATGGCATCAATACTTCATGCTAGGGTGAATGGTTGATTTGAAGGTTTGACTCTGGCGGGAGAAATTTCCTGGTGCGGCACAGGGAGCCAAGTTTCCTTGAGGTGGACGAAGCTATTGACTCAATGTATTCGTTCCATCTCAGGTCAGCGGACAATGTGAGACTGTGCAGTCGCAAAGAGATGTTCTTTTGGAGTTGAGTGTCAGACATTCTAATGGTGGGCAGGGATGTTTCTCTGTGGTGAGTAATAGAGCAATTTTGTTTTTGAGGCGTTAAAGTTAAGCACCCAATTCCTGCCCTAGTCTTATAATTTTTTGTAGATTTATATAATTTTATACTTGAAAAAAATTTAAAAAATATAACTTGAAGACAGACATACTGCTGAAATGTTTTTTAGCATTGTCAGACATTGTGCCTTTTCTTTACTTAATTTCCACTCTTCTCTTACCTGTTGAAAAATATTGGAAGAGTTATGTCAATCATTTTGTTTATTATTATTATTCCTCTTAGGGTCTCATATTTATCCCAGCATCCCTGACTGTTTTCAAAAACAAAGTCCATTTTAGGAATTGCTATCATCTGTCTCATCGCATTCTCTTTTTAAATTATCTGTGGTTGGAAATTTTCTTTTGATGGTAATTTTAGTTTTTGGAAACTATGAGAGATGGTAGGTGACAGCCTTGGATGATGCAATATTTGGCAATCTTTAATCATCAGGCCTGCAAGAAAAAAACAGTGTATTAAAAGCATAGTTTTTCCCTTGACACCACTGTTATTTTAACTACCTTTTAGTGATGATTAGAATTGTAATAAAACCTAAACATATGATGATAGTGAATTTAGACACTTTTTGTTTTTGTTGATTATTTACAACAAAAATATTAAACATTATTTATTAGATTGTTTATCTACAAGAATTTTCTATTTACAACATTCTAAAAACCAATACATTTGAAACTAAGTAATATTTATTATTTACTAATTTATAAAGAAATAAATATTAAAACAATTTTTATTCATGAATTTATAAACATTTACTAAATTATTTAAATATGTGAACCAACTATAAAGAAATCCTTATTATTTACCATTTTATAAAGTTTGAATTGATTGGCACAACATTAGTTAATTACTACTCATTCCAAGAAATAATATAATAGTGTAAATAAAGAATCTAATAAATAGTGTTTATTATTTTTGTTGTCAATTCTCAAGAACAAAGAAAATGTATAAATTCACTTTCATATTCGATTTTTTTCAAATTCTAATAATTTTTTTAAGAATAAACTTTGCTGAGGAGTGAAGGTAGTTAAAATAATAATAGTGATGTCCAGAGAAAAACCATCCTTTTAACGCATCACTTTTTGCAAGAACAAAGGTTGAAGATTGCCCAATGTTTTATCAAAAGACTTCTTTTAATGCTAGTTTTAGTTTGTGTCAAAAAGTTTTGAGGATGACAGCCTTGGATGTTACAATGTATTAAAAAAATCCTCGATCTGATGTAAAGAATCTGTTCACTGCAGTTTTCTAAAGGTTCTCAACTTGATTTAGTTTTATAAAACCTCTTGACTTTTGGAAGGAAATCTTTGGTGCTGATTCCATACTTCCAAATTTAGATTCTCAACGGTAATTGTTGCAGATGATTATAACCAACATCGATCCACCTTTGCTCCGCCGTAGCTGTAATTTGCAGCTGAAACTAAGTAAATCACCAAGATTGAACTATGCAAAAAAAACCTAAAAAGATTATTTTCAAAAGTATACATTTCTTTACTTTTTATCAGTTTACCAAATTTGATGGCATATAAAACTAAAATGCACTTTTCCTCACTAAAAAAAAAAAAAAGAATAAAAATGACCTCAAACCCCCTAATTTCTCCTGCAAAGTTAAGGCCTCATCTAGACTGATTTTTATCTCCAATCCTCACTGTCATTGGCTAAAGTTTTACCTCAGATTCCCTATTATTATTTACTCAAACAATGCTATTATTATTACTGTCAACAAAGGTAAAAATCTACAAAGCCCCATAGAATGATTCAGGCATCCAATCTGATAAACGAATAGCAGATGCATGCATCACAGCCAAATTATTACTACTATTTTTATTATAAAGGGGATTACTGTAATAAACTTTTGGTAACATTTCTCAGTGCTAGCTGATCCATCAGACCTATTTTGACAAAATTTGATGGCATATAGAATCCCCCTCCCCCAAAATGGTTAAAAAATCACCATAAATCTTATATCAAAAGTTAAGGCCTTCAGTAAAGTAATTTTATCCCAAATTCTCCTTTATTGGATATAATTTTATCTCCAGTATTTCTACTGAGCTGAACACGTTAATAGTATTATTTACTCAAACGATAATATTATTATTATTATCCTTATTATTGCCAATACTGTAAAATGAATTATCATAACATGTAGTATTTGTTGATACCAGCTGATCTATCATAACAAAACATGCCATAGCACGCTCCTGTCATTATCGAATTGGAAACTACAGAAGAAAAAGACATAACTAAAAGGAAATATCTGTAACGGTAAAATACTGATTTGAGAAACATAACATTAAGGCTGCAGGGAAATATGACTAAGCAGCTAAAAAAGAATGTAGGATATTTTTACTATTGAGATTTATTGCCTTATATTTTGAAATTCTCAATGATGAAAAGGAGACAAAAAACAAACAATGCCAATGTATGGCACAGATTATAGGACACTGCACAAAGAAATTAGGAAAAAATGCAGACAGGTTAAAGAGGAATGGCTCAACCAAAAATAAAAAGAATAAAGTAGATATGCATAAAAAAAATAAGAGAACTAACAGGACAAAAGACATTCTCATCAACAGGATGCATAAAATCCAAGAATGGGACACTGACATTAGAGAAAGAAAAAATACTTCAGAGATGGAATAAATACATCGGAGAACAGCCGGCAATACAAAGAAATATCGTAGGACCAGAAATATTAAAATCTAAAGTGTAATCTGTACTGTGGCCAAATTGAACAGAAACAAAGCAGCAGGACCAGACGGAATAGCAATAGAGATGCTGGCAGCCTTTGATGATTTTGGCATTAACAAGATTAGAGACACAATAAATTAAAGACAAGTAGTGATATCTATTTAAGAAGACATAAATAGATCCATTTTCATAGCACTACATAAGAAGCCAGGTGCAAACAAATGGAAACTCTATTGGACAATCAGCCTAATAAGCCATATAACAAAACTTATCCAAATTCTGATGAATAGAGCACACAGCACAAATAAACCGCAAATCAGACAAGAACAGTATGAATTTGTTAAAGACACTGGAACAAGGAATGTGATATTTATGTTTGGAATGATATCAGAAAGGGAAATGCAAATGGAAAAGGATATATTCTTATGGATTATGCAAAAGTATTCGATAAAGTATGTCACAAAGAACAGATAGAACCGCCAGGTAGCCTTGACATATTGGGGAAGGATATTAAAAGAATGCAGAACCTATAGTAAGAGCAAACCACCTGCATACGGATAGAAAATGAATTCAGTAAATAGACAATATTAGAATGGAGTGTAAGACAGACGTGTCTTCTCACCAGATTTTGCAACCTATACAATGAGTCGATTCTGAGAGAATTAGAAGTCCTACCAGGATTCATTATTGGTGGCCACAATCTTAACAACATAAGAAATGCAGAAGACACAGTGTTGATAGAAGACATAGAAAGGCAACTTTGAGAACTCCCACAGAAGGTAGAAAAAGAAAGGGGGAAGAAAGGACTAAATGTCAATTGCAAAAAGACAGAATGCATTGCTGTCAGTAAAAAAAAAAAAAACAGCCCATCATGCAAATTGGAGATCCTAGAATCAAACAAATATCACAATTTTAATTTTTTTTTTTAATTTAATTTTTTTTTTTTTGTATCACCCCAAGCAATGTAGTACAGCCACATTAGCGCACAAGGCGTTACAGGGTGTGGAGGAATTAGGAACAGAAACATTAGTAATGAGGAGAAAGTGAAAAGAGCAATCAGGAGGACAATAGATAATGACTAACATTGCATTTAAATTTTTGCAGATTAAAGTTGGCTGGAAAGCATGGAGTCGGAATGGAGTTCCACAGACGAGAGGTGCGAGAAAAGAAACTTAGTATAGAAGTTATGGCTACATCTAGCTAGTTCAACTGTAAATTGGTGAGATCTCACCACCAGTCTAGTATTGCACTTAAATTCATGCAGTCTAGATACCATAGCATAGAGCTCATCCGAACAATTACCGTGAAATTATTTATAGAAAAGGCACAGAGAGACAACCTTATGGTGGTGGGCAAGTGAATGAAGCCAAGCCGCCAGATCAGGATCAATAATATTGCTGATTCTTCTTTGGGTTTTATCAAGGAGCTCCAAGTAAATAGCAGGAGCATCAGACCATATATGGAATCATGGATGAATGTAGATTTATAGATATGCAAGTCTGGGAAGTCATTTAATGGAGGATGGAAAGTGTGAAACCGAAATCTGAAGGTACATTGGGATAGTGAAAGATGCCTTCCAAAACCTAAACAAAATATTAAGAAATGGGAAAATTTTGTTAAAAACAAAGATAAGTTTATAGAACTGTTATTTTGCATTAATCTGCCTATATTTTTTTTTAATTTTTTTTTTTTTAAGCGTTATACCCCAAGCAAGGCGGGAAGCCACTAGCATGCAAGGGGTTACAGAGAGTTGGAACGAGAACAGATTGGAGTGATAGAGGAAAGGATGAGGAGAAGGATAGTGGATAGATCAAGGCAACTGGAGATGTCGATTGACATTACATTTGAATAGTTGGAGATTATAGCTATCAGGAAAACAGTAATAGGGAAGGGAGTTCCACAGGTGGGAGGTGCGAGATATGAAGCTATTGCAGTAGAAGAGATGGCTACATTTAACAGTTTCAACAGTGAAATGGTGAGAGCGGGATGCCAGCCTCGTAGGATGCTTGAATTCATGAAGTCTGGGAACCAGCAAAAGCAGCTCATCGGAGCAGTTAACATGAAAGTATTTCTAAAAAAGACAGAGGTGACAGCGCGTCTGTGAGAGTGACTGCAGACGAGATGCCAGATCAGGGCCAATTACATTGCATATCCGTCTCTGGATCTTATCTGGTAGTGAATGCTGGACAGTCTCCTCACAGATGAAGATGAGACTTGAAACAACAGAAATGTGGTTTTACAGAAAAATGCTGAGTACCATGGCCTGAACATGTGAGCAACAGCAAAGTTTTAGAGAAATTGGAAAAATAAAAAGGACACCGAGATAAAAGAAATCAGAAACAGAAAGAATTAATGCATTTATTTTTAATCTGACATTTTTATTACTTCAATTGTTATTTTCAGTGGATAATTGTGTTTGGGTAGACAACCTGTTTTTTAAACTGTGTGCATGCTGTCTACAGGCCTGTGCACTCAAGAAAACTTAAAGAAAATATGCTCTCCAGCAGGATTTGAGCCTGCATCCCCCCTTTGTTGGTGAAATCACCATCTAATCATTCAGATTGGCTTTATTTCATGTCTGAAATGTAAACAAAGCCATTTCTAAAGAATTAATGGATTTAAATAAAGCCTTGCTTGGCTGTAACACTTTGTGGTCAAGTGGAGTGAGTCGAAATAAGGGTGAGCAATAACTTAGCAGAAATAAATAAGAATTAGAGTAGATATCTATAGACATTATCAGCAGAAGTTGAACAATCTATTCCTATATATTAAATAAAGGGTTTCAAAATTCCTTGAAGGTTATTCAAATTGACAATTGGTATGGTATCACAGTTCAGATTGTTTTTGCCATTCACACCTCAGACCTTTTGAAATTACCAAAAGGGCTGGAAATTTGATTTGGTCAAGGAAATCATGAAAAAAGAATATCATTTGATTTTGCAAAGACATGCCATATCATCTGGTTTATGCATAACTGGAAAAAAAATTCACTTTTCAGCCAGACAATGAACCAAAACATTCTTCTAAATCATGTCAAAATTACCTCAAGTCTAAAAAATGAAACAAATTTTTTGAAATTATGACATGGCTGCCTCAATCTCCTGACCCAATCTTCCATTGAAGTAGTATTGGGTGAATTGGATTGGAGAGTTTGAAGAGAATACCGAAAAAGTGCGAGTGAACTTTTTCAGTGCTTGAAGAATACTTGGGAAGATAAGTCTGGAGAAAATTTTCAATGCTAATTTATAAGATACTGATGCTATCCAGAAATATTATTCAGACCTCGAAGCAATGTTGAATAAAGTGGAAAAATCAGGTCTACGTTATAAGTCGTGGATATACTAACATACCATTCTGCCAAAGATTCTGTGGCCACTAATGTTATATATGAAGTGGCATTGACAACAGTTGAGAAGATGGAGAAAAAAGTGAGCGGATATTTGAGAAGATGGCTCGGCTTACCGAGGAGTTCAAGCAGTGCAGCTCTGTATGGTGTTTCTAACGCATTGCAACATCCCTTCAGGGGATTAGTGGAAGAGATTAAAATGGAGAAGACGAGGGAGGCAATCCAATATAGGGATTCAGAAGATCCTAAAGTTGCAGAAGCAGGAATAGAAGTACGAACTGGGAGAAAGTGGAAGGCATCGCACAAGCTCAGTAGAGCAGAGCAAAGGTTGAGACAGAAAACGCTTGTAGAAACAGTAGCAGTGGGCAGATCAGGCTTAGGTTGACTTTAGGTCAACAGGGGGCTTCGATGAGATGAAGAAACCTGGAAAAAAGGAAGATTTCCTGGACAGATCTCTGGTACACCAATCCCAGTAATACATGCTTCCTTGTGCAGGCAGATATGATATGATACACTGCCCAGTCTGGCAAACCTCACCACGTGGGGAAAGTGTGAGTCTCCACTTTGTCCATTGTGCCAAAAGAGAGGATCCCTCCAACATACATTGAGTGGTTGCCCTAAGGCGCTTAGTGAAGGGAGGTACTGTTGGTGCCATGATAAAGTTTTAGGAGTCCTTGCATCAATAGTATCAAGGAGTCTAAAACAAAACAGATATGAACCAAATAAGAAGACAATGAATTTTGTCAGAGCCGAGGAAAAAGTAAAGACATTGCAGAAGAAAACCTCCCTCCTCAGCTCTGCCCTGGAGTGGCAAGTGAGAGTAGACATAGGCAAGCAGCTTAAATTTCCAGTGGAAATAATACAAACTAAGCTTTGTCCAGATATGATTATTTATTCTGAAAAGACCAAGCAAATCATCATGTTAGAATTAACAGTCCCTTAAGAAAATATGGACAATGCCCACGAAAGGAAGCTCGGGAAATATTTACTGATTGTAGAGGAATGTAAAAGACTCGGTTGGCAAGCTCAGTGTGAACCGATTAAAATTGGTTGCAGAGGCTTTGCTGGGCAGTCTCTATGTAAGATGTTGCCAAAATTAGGTGTAACAGGTTTGGTAAAAAACAAAGCTATTCGCTCAATAACATTGGCAGCAGAAGAGGATTCGAAATGGCTTTGGTTGAAAAGATCAAGTGATTGGCAGTCAGTAAGGAAATGAAAGGAAGTTGTGGTTTATATATACAAATATATTTTTTGTTTGGGTGGGAGGGTCTTGGATATGACCTAAAACTACATTCAACAATGGAGTCTCGACTAGGGGACGGAAAAAAGTATTATCACATTCAAAGTTTAAACATTGTAAGGTAAAAGGCAGCCATACCTACAATTTACAGTCAATTCATATCTTTGGCTTAATAAGAAGTTTTTATCAGAACATGTGATAATTTCTAATTTTTTCATGTAAGCATAGAAAACAGGGTTCATTTAAAGATCTACATGTTCTCACCTTTTTAAAATTTTCCATTTTACCGTAGGAGTTTTATTAGCTTCTTTTAAATTCCAAAATATTTAGAAAGACATGTACTATTTTTATAAGTACTATTGGTGAAGGATAAGACATGTTAATACCACCTAGTCTTAACTACCAATATAAAATTTTTTAACAGTCAGCTTCTCTATTGTAGAAATAGTACTTTGATAGACAAGAGAAGTAGTTAAACATTGCTTTTGTAATGGGCATTCATTAGAATCCTTGTAATTACATTGATTAACATTGTTAAAAGTATTTATCTTGGGATTATTATCCAAATTTTTAAATTGGATTAAAATTTTACTAAGTTACTTTTAGGGAAATGTTTATCAATTAAATGGAGAAACTTCTGACCTAACTTAGTACTGACCAACCTGTGAAATGGGGGTGTGTACCAAATGATTTTCCTATTCCTTTTCCTGAGATCAATATTATCATATTTTCTATACTTGATTTCAGCGTACTTGTAGCCACTATTTTTTTAAAGCAATATTATAATCATTGCTGTATTTATCAAACACATCTTTGTCAGATGAGTTGTTGCTAATCCCAATATTTAGGTCTACTATGTATTGAGCCCTTTTTTTTATTAAATGTTATGTACAGTAGAATAATACTCCATTTGTTCTCATTTTACCTGGATATATAAATATATATACAGATATTTTCTGCTAAGTAAGCTCTTGTTTACTGTTTTGAAATGTACTAATAGCTTGCTTTAAATACTGCATATTTAAATCACTGATAATTTATTTGCTGAATATGCCCTGCTGAAATGGAAAAAGCTAGTAATATGCCTGACTCTTTTGTGTTGGCAAATATGTGAAGTACTTTTGCAGGAATGTCTTGTACTTTGGTCCAAAGCATCTGTGATATAGTCAGGAAATAGTAAATGTTGACTCTTCTATCGTTTTTTGTAAATCTAAAGTATTTTGGCAAAAATTGAATTTTTGGAAATTTAGTTAAATTCAGCGTGAGAAGTTAGTTAAAATTCAGTGCAAAATTCCTAAATTGTGCAAAAAAAAAAAATGTTTTTTTTTTTTTTTTTTTTTTTTTTAATAAATATTTTAATGAAACATTAATGTTTTGGAAAATTACCAAAGTTGGCCATTTTGCACACCTGCAAATATTTTACTTCATTGACACTGCACAACAAAATTATAGAAAATCATTTCCTTATCTTTTTTTTTTCTATCGCTTTTCCAACAGCTTTTATTAAATCAAATGTAATCATTTGTACTTAATATTTTCATCTCCAAAATGTTGGAAAGATTAAATTTTTAAAGATTAGGCTGATACAAAATATGTAGGACATTTTTTTTTTTACAAAATGTTTTATTCATATGTCAATCAACAAAATACTGAATTTCAATGTGATTTTTTTTTTTTTTTTTTTCCTCCTCAATTGTGTATTCCTTCATAAAAGAATGATTTTCTGTTTTGATTCAGTGAATAATTCTAGATTTAGGTTTTGAAAACTATTTACATTATTTATGTTTGGAAAAATTGTCCTAATCTTTGTTGTTATTATCACAATGTTTTGATCCTTGAACCCTCTTGCCTTCATCAGGTCTTTGTTGATTTTGGTAAGCTTCAAGGAATTTTGAAAGCCTTTATTTAGTCTATGGGAACAGATTGTTCACCTTCTGCCGATCATGTCTAATTCTTATTTAGTACTACTCAGTTATTGCTCACCCATGTTTCTAGTCAGCCCAAGTACACACTGCCCAGCCCAACACTTCAATCTGTTAGGCTAGCCTAGTGGATTAATATGTTGTAAATTTGTTGGCATAGTGATTGTCAGTTCCATCTCTGGGTGTTAAGCATACAGCCATATCACCTGTTCTTGTATGATCACTGGTTAAGCTATGTCGAGCCTGGTCAATATCTAGATGGGTGACCGCTTGGGAATACCAGGTGCTGTGAACTTTGGATGTTCAGGTGGTATAATGAATAATGACTCAGAATTGGAAATTGGAGAGCCAAATTCCAATTCCAGTTGGGTTTGTTATATTCTCTTATGCACAAATATCCTTGGGAGAGATATGAATCCACCTCTTCTCCCTCCAGCTATGGGTTAATTAGTAGGACTTGTATCAGTAAAATAGTTATCATCGACAAAAAATTCTTACAATCTCAAAATATTTTTTAGTTAAATGATTTGCCAAAAGTTGATAAGCTGTAAAATATCATTGCAATCAATCAAAGCCTGGGTGTTAAGTAAGCTGATGATACGTCTGTAATGCTGTTGTCTCTTGTAGATATAATTGTAGACTTTCAGACAAAGTTGATTGGTTCCTTTCATGGTGGGTGGATTCAAGTGCAGTTGATTATACCAACTCAGGAATGTCACATTTTGCAAATGTAAGAGAAAAAACCTTGGATAACAGTCAAGAAAAGGTTCCGCATGTAACATTTTCAACAATATTTCTCAGCTTGTTTGGCCAACAATGTTTCTGTTGTCTGAACATGGTCCAAGTAGATATGTTACCAACTGGCCCGATTACTAGCCATCTTGTCTAATTGGCTGAGGTAGATATTACAGAGGGGAATGCGATATTTATGTTCAGAATGATATCAGAAAGAACAAAAGAAAATGCAGAAGGATGTGTACCAGTGTTTTATAGAATTGATAAAGTATTTGATAAAGTCTATCACAAAGAACTGTTGGAACTGCTAGGTCACCATGACATATATGGGAAGGATATTAGAATAATCCAGAACCTATGCTGGCAGCAAACTGCCTGTGGAACTTTCTTCTGACTTCTTGAGTTTTTGATCTTAGAAAATTTAAAAATTTGTCAATCATTATCTTCTGTTTTATTTCATGTTCTTTTATTGTCCTCTCTCTTTAATAATATATTTTCCTCATATTCTGTAAAACTCAGTAATCACTTATATCTTAGTAGCTTTATTGCCTTGCTTGAGGTGAAATGATTGGAAAAAAAAAAAAAAAAAGAGAAAAAAAACAACACAATCTGCCTAGCAAGCATGTTAAGACCTACAAAGAACAGGATGTTGTGGAGAGCCATGATCGTCAACGCTATGAATGGATAGGGCACACAGAAGAATAAACATAATAAATAAATTAATATATCTTTTTATTGAATTGGTTGATATCATTAATGAGAAGGATGTGTTTGAAAACAGTGGCAGGCATATTGATATTTGGTTAGAAATTGGTAAGTTTTGGTTGTAAGTCACCAGAATTTATTTATAGATCCCATTTTGATTTGCAGGCATTTATTGACTGTCTGGATCATCTTATTAACCCCCAGGGGTTCATATTGTCTCTTTTGGGGACTCCTGCTCTAGACCATATTTACTTTTGATCATTAATTTCAAGTTGCTACTTAATGAAATTTTATGAAATAAGTGCCAAGATTTCCACTAATTCAGTCAGTGGAAATCTTGACATGTTGTCAATTCAGTAACGGTATATTAAGCATTTAGTGCCATCACTGGAATTTAAGTTAATGTCATAGTCTCAAAACTATTAGAGTTTATGGCCATATCAAATTGAAACATCAGTTCTCATATGATCACTGAAGTTAAGCAACGTTGGACCTGGTTAGTACTTAGAGGGGTGACTGCTTGGGAATATCAGGTGCTGTAAGCTTGGATATCGAGCTGGTGCAATGGATAATGGCTTTGAATTGGAAATCAAAGGGCCAAGTTCCAATTCCATTCGTTATATTCCTTTGTTTCTAAATATTCTTGGGAAAGTTATGAATCCAGTTCTTCTTCCTCCAGCTACGGGTTAATTAGTAGGACTTGTTTCAGTAAATCGTTATGTCCAAACATTCTTACTTACAACTCTTACATTCTGAACTTTGTGAAGGAAAGATGACATGTCTTGTTGAAGCCCCAAAAGTTTAATGAATTTTAAGTTTAACTGAAAAACATACTTATTCCTTATAAGTAAAATATAATAATTTAATATAATTTGCACTTACTTATTTTATTTCATTTATATTATATTTATTTGAAATTATGTATGTATTATTTCTTTTGACTTTTCCCACTGTTACCAGCTTTTTCTGTTTTTAGTATTTATTTGTTTTTGTACAACTAACCTGAAGATTGTCTTATTTTTACTTACTGTTTTTGCATACTAAAAATTATATTTATCAACTTTGCATTTCCTACTATTGTTCGTTTTTTATCAATTGATAGTTTACGTGATAGTATTGTCAAAAAGGCAGTATAAATGATTTTATTGTATATTAAATAATGACTTGATAATCTCTGAATATTTTAGGTTTAAATCCTGATTTATATTTTCATTTTTTATCTTTATATTTTTCTAAAATGAACAAACTTTTCAATATTTTTCTTTATTTATGGACTATTTTGTCATTTGTTTTGCTTTCTAGTGTTTTCATTTACCTAACGGTTTTTATATTTAAAAAAAAACATTAATTTTTTTGAGCTTCTAAGAAAACATAATTTATGTTTATATACATACATTATATATGCACCAAAGGTTGTCATAGCTGGAGGTGATAGTGCGGACAAACTCTCACTCTCTATAAAATGCTTCTAAAATACGTAATATATATAATGTTTATATACATACATTGTAAAGAGAGTTTCATTAAGATGGATCAAAATCAGCATTTATTTATTACTCTATTGGATCATGTTATTTAAGTCATGGCAATTATGTGTGAAAAATAATATTGCCCAAATGTCCGTCAAGGCTTTGGCAGCACACCTCCACTCGATGGTCAAAATTTTTGATGGCATCTCTGCATAGTTGCTCCTTCATCTCACCAATATGCCTTATTATCTCATCCTTCAGCTGTTGAATTGTTGTTGGCATGTTGGCATAGACCTTACTTTCGAGATGACCCCAAAGGAAGAAATCTAAAAGTGTCAAGTTGCACAATTGTGGTGGCCAATTGACTTTGGTTTTTTAAGAGATGATGTGACCTGGAAACTTCTCATTCAAATTCTTTTTGAATGTCCATTTTCATAATATGCTTCGATAAATTTAACACATTGTTTGATTGTTAATCTTTCTATGATTGAAATTGCCAAAGACTTAAGTTGTTAAATCTGAAAGAAAAAGAAAAAAATCATTAGACGCTTAAACTTAATTCACATTTAAAATCAGTCCAGGTTATTACAACACCCTTTATATGCTCCAAAGGTTGTTATAGTTGGAGGTGATAGTGTGAACAAACTCCTATTGTCTATAAAATGCTTCTAAAATATGTAATGTATATAATGTTTATACATGTACATTATATATGATCCAAAGGTTGTCATAGCTGGAGGTGACAGTGCAGACAAGCTCCCACTGTCTATAAAATGCTATTGTGGCATGTGTCTCAAATAGCCTCTGCCAAGTCCAGTTCCAAGCAGGAAAATGGGTGAACGCAAAAAACTGGTGTCTCATAATCTCGCTGATTTGGGCAGATGGAGCTTGACAGCCCAGGAAGGCAGTCCATCTAATGGAAAGAAAACCTTGGTTGCCTTGCCATCATATTCAAACATTGAAAAAGCTAGGGCAGTAAATCCAGATAGAAAACCTGGAGTAGAGCCCTAAAGATAGGTGGCATTCAACACAGACAATATTCTGGCAACTCCTGCAGCCAAGCCAGTTCCAAATGTAATGCCCTGTGTTCATTTCTAGTCAGTATGGCCTAGAGGTGGGTGCATGGAGAGGTCACTCTGGTCTCACCCCCAAAGAACTGAATTTTGACCAAACAGGGTGCTACCTGTATCTTGCAAAATAAACAGCTTCA
>OZ038492.1:21779162-21909162 GCA_964036315.1 Acanthosepion esculentum | reverse complement strand
TCTTGTATCGAAAGAAGCATGATTGCCTAAGCGTATATCATATATCATGCTTTCTGGTTAACTTTGATCTTCAAGAATTTAAATGCAATATCAATCATCATCCTCTGTCTCTTTGAATCTTGTTCTTTTTTTTTTGTCTTCTCTTCTTAATACTGATTTTTTCTTTTTTTTTTTCTCATATTTTTTCTCCGCTTAGTAACCCCTTGCATCTTAGTGGCTTTATTGCTTTGCTTGGGGTGAGATTAAAAAGAAGAAATAACCTTTAGGAGGTTAAAAGAAACCCTAAAAGAAATAAATTAACAAAGAACAAACAGTTATGAATTTGGACATTTGCTAAATCGCTTTGAAATGGAGAATCCTGACTAGTTAATGTTACGTGAGTTATTTTGGCTACAACTTTATGCCAAGTGAATATTCTTTTCAGGAAACGTGCAATTCCTAACAAAGTTCTATTGCCTGGATGTTATTTCTTGCCACAGGCTTGGTACTAAACACCAGGCCACTGTGTCAAAGCTGACAATTTCTGTATTTGGAACAAAAATAATGATTTGTAGAAATTATAGCATGATTGTGAGAAAGAAATGCTGGAAACCTGTGTCTGGTCGATGAAGCAGGGATGGTTAGAAAACTTTCTGATTTTTATTGAAGATAATTGGTTTTATGATGGAGAAGAGAAGGTGATAGAATGTCTAAAATAGATGCTCTTTCGTGTAGAACTTGAACAAAGTTTGAGAAACTGCCTTCCTTTAAATTTTTTTATTTTTTTTTATTTTATTTATTTTTTTGTGGTGAGCAGGAAAATAGAGTGATTGGCTTACAAGAATATTTGTCTTTTCTGAATGGTGATTGATTTGCAACGATTTTTTTTTCTTGTTGGTAATGGTCATTGGTGACTGATTTTCAAAAAATGTTGGTTTTGGGTTGGGGTAGCAATGAGATATTAGCAAGAGAATATTTATAGAGGAGAACCAAAAAGTAATTCTGGTTTTCTCCACTTTCCAAATCTGACCAACCAGTAGAAGTTTTCTAATCCTTTCTCGGTTGGTCTTAGAATTTTCCAATACTTTTGGATGGGGGTTAAATTAACTGATTTACTAAAAAAAAAAATAAATCTTTTTATTCAGGGTAAGATTGACAGATTTGCAAGAAAAATGTATGTATGAAGCAGGCTTATTTTTATGTCTGTTTATATGTCCAGTTCATTTTTTTAAGTAATGCATTCTTATTCTGTGATAGAAAATAAAATTTCAACACATTCAATATATATTTGAATTTACTCAAGATTAACTCTTTGAAGCCAGTAAAACCCACATGCATCTGCGTGTTTCACATGCTTACAGTCTGGAGCACCTGAATGTGCCTACAATTTTGTAGCACTATCTCATAATACACAGCTTTAACACCCATCATATTATTGTTACGGACGATTACCACAGCATAACATTTTTTTAAAAAAGATAAAAAAAAGCAACTTGTTTTCTAGAAGATGCCAGGTTTACTATTCTGTAGTGGACAGATTCTTTACAGAGTCAAATACACAAACAAGGAATAACAGACAACACTAACGAACAACAATGAACATTATACAAATTAACAAGATTTAATTTTAATTAGACAAGACATGAAAACATTAATGCAAGAGAATGCATGGGAAGATATGTACTATTCATTTCTCTGTGGAAAGATGTATGCACATTATATTCTGAGATTAAAAGTTGAAACAATCACTTAGTTTCAGTCTTTTGCTTGAAATAAAATAGGGTTTTCGTTTTTTCCCTTTTCCCTTTCTTCTGTTTTATATTTCTCTTTGTTCTTTTACTATCAGTTCAGTTCGTTTGCTTGAACATCAGTATCTTTTGATCTATTCTGCTTTCTTCACTGTTATGAGTTTTGACCCCCAAAACTGGTTTTTACTCACTTCTTATATTCAACAATGCAAAATTCGTTATTCGGGTAGGGAGATTTGGCGCCATATAAGTTGTATATTCAACCATGTAGAATTTATCATTTGGTTCCTTCCGCCAATTGAGTGGGTCACACACTCCTGTCTTAGGTGATTGTCATATTTATTAATTCACCTCTGCATTTGATGTAAAGAGCGAGTTGAATTCAAATTTTTCTTTGTGTGATTTCCTTTGCTTGACGGTAACGAGTAAAAAGAGATGTTGTTAACACAAGACTCAGTTCCCAATTTATTTTATACTGGAAGTTTGTGTGAGTTGGGGATGGCATTCCTTCTCTTCAGTTCAGTGAATCCAGTTGCATGATATTTTCATGGCTGGTTCAACTCCCTCAAATTTCTTTGCCCCACCTGGTATTTTAATATTTCCTGCTCAATGTTCATATTTGGTCACATGATTCTGCACATGTGAGAATCTATTTTTAGCTTCCATTCGGATTTGTTACTAGGGTCAGCCTGTCTGACCTAATAGTTTTTGTAGTCAACAACTACTATTACAGATTCAAAGAGAGAGGAGTTAATGTATTATGTTATTAAAGAGGTTGAAAGAGAGAAGTTTCACTAAGTGTAAAATAGGTGTGGTTTTTGGTTGTGTAAGGACATCACATTATGAATTACAGACACCAGAAATCTGTAACTTTTAGCCTCCTCAGATTGAGACTTACATATGGATGCCAAACATGACACCAAACTTGTTCAGAAATATCGAAACTGCTATCTGTATACAATCACTTTCTCCAGTCAATGATTAAAAGTGGTTTTGAGAAAATTAAGCCTGTGGGTCTTAGCAAGGACTGTCCTTCTTCAAACCACACAGACTGGCACTACAGAATTATGTGGAGTAATTGACCATGGTTCAGAGCAATGGGCAAAAATGCTTAACAAATGGAACTGACAAAGTTTCCAATAAACAATAAGAAAAGGAAGTACAGGGCCAAAGTAATACTAAGCAAACATGCAGGTCATAACTATGCATAGTAACACTAATAAAGCAAAAATAACACTAATAAAGCAAAAAGTTCACACAGCAAGAATGGTGTTCACATGCAAAAGGGATGCAGTTAAGGGAGAGTAATGTTCTGATTTCAAGACAAGAAAAAAACAAATATATGGTGGCTGGTACTGAGAAGTGGTCCATTTTTATTGGTCAGGAAAAAATCCTAACTTTCATCTGTGTCATATTGGAAGAAAATTAGTAACTACGTGACACTTTGGATTTATGAATATACATTTTCTGCCAGGTGTATAAATAGCAGTGTCAGGCTACTGACTGTAGTGATTAGTGAATGACCATTTGAGTGGAACTATCCAGTTGAATTAGTGTGAATTATTGTGGATTGATGATTTGGGTCTTGATTTAGAATTTACTGGACGTTATCTTGGGTTGATTTTTATTTCTTTGTTCTTAAGTATTTATTTGCTGTTGTAATTAAATAGTTTTATTTAACATTGACGATTTGAGTCATACTAAATCATTAATAGTGACCGTACATCACAAAAATCGGTAGAATTCATCTGTAAATTTGGGAATGGGATGCTTTTAGCAATTTCAATAGCAGCAACATCAATAATGGATAGCTCAATTAACTTGGAGAGAAAATAATGACATAAGATGTTGACATTCCACATGACTAGAGATAAAATGTTATCAAGGAAAGAGTAATAATAGTGGCCTTGAGAAATTTATTTTCTGAAAAATTGTTTTAATAGAAAGATTTTATAAATTTCAACTATCAATAACGGTCAATAAATGCCAAATGTTTCCAGAAAGGAAAACACTAATATTACCATCACTAAATTGTTACTAAGCATATTAGTTTGGGACCTTTGCCTTTTCTTCATTGCAACATGGCAGGCTTATTTAGATTTTATAATCAACCACATTTCTCTTTGTTGCTTGATTATTATTAACACTTGTCAAAAACTACATTATCAGGGCTGTGCCATGGGATGCCATATTTCATGTGATGATCAAACCGTATGATAAAGATGGGGTAAAAAAATACATGTGTGTGTTTGTGACTCTGTGTGTGCAGTTGATACTCGTAATGAGTCAGTTTCAGCACAGGTCAAAATCCATAGATTCTGTCCTAATTCATCTGTGTGGCTCACCTTTTTATTCAAGCTTTTGACTCCACATGCAAATTAGTGATAGTTTTAAAAACACTAGAACTATGCATGTGCTTTACCTAAATTACAAATGGTGGCTATGATCAGGGAAGCGAAACATTGTGGCCTCTTAGACACAGGTAGGTTAGAATTCCTTGGTACTATTTCGCCACAATATATATATATATATATATGAAATTCCTCAGAGTTAACCTGTAGAAAAAGACAATATTTATAAATGTAAAAGACAATAGGAAAACTGCAATAGTTGCTGACGCGTTTCGTCTGATGTGGACTTTCTCAAGGCAAATCAAAATGAATTTATTAAACAAAGTAGCTAATAATAACAAAACAAAATGTCCTGAGCAACTGTTGTTTTATTATTAGTTACTTCGTTTAATAAATTCATTTTGTTTTGCCTTGAGAAAGTCCACATTGGACGAGATGCGTCAGCAACTATTTAGTTTTCCTATTGTCTTTTACATATATATATATATATATATATATATATACATACATATATATACATATATATATACATATATATATATATATATATATATATATATATATATATATATATATATATATACATACATATATATATACATATATATATATATATATACATACATATATATATACATATATATATACATACATATATATATATACATACATATATATATATATACATATATACATATATATATACATATATATATATATATATACATATATATATATATATACATATATATATATATACATATATATATATATATATATACATATATATACATATATATATATATATATACATATATATATATATATATATACATATATATATATATATATATACATATATATATATATATATATACATATATATATATATATATATATATATATACATATATATATATATATATATATATATATATATAATATGTCTGTGTGTACTCAATTTCTAAAATAAGATGTGTTTCAATGGTACTCAAACTCTCTTTAATATACTGTCCTCCATGGTATTAATACTCACATCTACACATGATCATACAGATGGAGATTATTCTGCTGCTATACGTTATTCCAGTCCTTTCACACTTATTGATGCAATGCAGCAAGTTGTAGGTGGGCCAGCTGAGTCAGGCATCAGCCATCACATCCCATAAATGTTCAATAGAGGATAAGCCTTGTAATGGTGCTAGCCAGGGATGTTGTTAAATATCTTGTAGAGTATGTTGAGTAACATGGGCATTAAGTTGGCAGGAATTATCCTGCTGGAAAATTACTTTCCTATTTTCATGAACGGCAGTAGAATGGATTGAACAGTATTCTGAATGTACAATATGCTGTTCAATGTTCCTTCCAACACCAAAGATGAGCAAGTGTTCAAACTTAGAGTGCCCCTCACCATGATGCTAATGGTTGGGCTTGTGTTTCATGGGTGAATATGCTGCGGATGTCGCTTCCAGGTCTGTATTGCACACACCACTTAGCCTCAGCAAGGTGTCGACTGCACTTGAAAATAATAGAAAAATCAGGGAATTTTTATCTGGAATTTGTTATGGAATTTAACATTTTTTTCAGATAATGTCCAGGAATTTGTCACCCTCTATGACATTTCCTGTATCATAATCCCCTAATTGATGAAATTTAAGTCTAAATAGGATCTTGAATACAATAAAATACAGGCTGTGATGGCTAAATTGTCACCTAAATTATGTAAAAATGAAAATAATACTATCATCTCATTTTAACAGATATATTTACCAAAATTACACAAAAATACCTCGAAATACTAAAGTGTAAATTTATTCAATAAAATTGCCATTGGTTTCAACCACGGCCTCCAGACAACTTCAAAATCTGTTGCAACTCTTCTGGACAGTCTTCTTGTTTAAGTTGGTCAATGCTGTCATAATCCTTGCCATCAGTTGATCTTTGGTGTTACAAGGAGTTTTGTTGGTCTCTCGCTCCCTCAGACATAATAAACAAAGGGATTGCAGTCGTAATCTTCTGCAACTCCTCTGGACAGTCTCCTTGTTTAAGTTGATGAATGCTGCCATAATCCTTGTCTTCTGTTCATCTTTGGTGTTACAAGGAGTTTTGTTGGTCTCTCAATGAACTGCACCCCATGCATAATAATCAAGAGGGTTGCAGCCTGGCGAGTTAGGTGGGCAGATATAAGGGGTGATGCAGTTACAGAAATTGTCTGATAGCTATAACTGGGTTCTCCTGCTTGTGTGACATGGTGCAGAGTCCTGTTGCCAAACACAGGGTCTTCCAGCAACCATGCTCTTGACCCAAGGATGCACTACCTTTTCAAGCTACTTGGTGTAGGCCTCCATGTTGTGTCTGAGGCCCTGTAGGAAGATGAATGGAGATATAATGTCACCATCACTAGTGATCACTCCAAATACCTTCGTAATCACCATTAGACTCCTCCAACTCTTTCCAAATCCTCTGCATTGTCCTCAGATTGACACTCACACTCTGAAATATTTGTATTGGAGCTTCTGGTGCAAATGCCAAGCAATACAGC
Source organism: Acanthosepion esculentum (assembly GCA_964036315.1). Lineage (NCBI taxonomy): Eukaryota > Metazoa > Mollusca > Cephalopoda > Sepiida > Sepiidae > Acanthosepion > Acanthosepion esculentum. The sequence goes on along the minus strand of OZ038492.1, from coordinate 21,902,542 downwards.
ATGCCGTTTCTGGTGGAGTGAATTGTGTCATGGTGCTCTTTTTCTCGCAGACAGTGCCCAGCTGACCCTACTGTAATGTGCAGTCGACAAAAACAAACAGCACATGCATGAAATGAAAAATATAAAATGTCAACAATTTACCCATTGCACCCTGTCGACAATTGTTTTAAAGGAAGTGATGACCTCTCCAATGTGAAGGAGAAATCTCTAATCTTGTCATCTGTTGTCCATTTTCATCAAATAACGTACATTCAGCATCAGGAAATTTTCAAGAGGACTTAATCTATATTAATCTGTTTAATCCTCGTATAAATTGGTCGGATGAAAGGGTGTCCCTTTATTAAATGCTGATTGTGCTGATATGGAATCAAAAACCATAATCTTCAGGCAAAATTTGAACATTTATGGAGAAAGATGACTAGACATGTTTTTAAAGGCAGATTTATTATAGTTTCTTTATTTTTTCATTGTCAAAATTCTCAAAAGTTATGTTATTTGCTATTTGGGTTTTGTCTTGACTCATTCTGTTAGAGATTATCCTGGAAATTTCTTATTTTGCTATGGAAATGTTCTGGTGAAAATCTGATGAACACTCTGCTGAAAGGGCACTATTTAACTATCTATGGAGTTAAATAGCACGGTGGTAGAGCTACAAGAGTGGTGTTGGGATTTAAATGGAAATTTAGCTAGGATTATAGATATGTATAAAATAAATATTTCCTAACAATTCATGTGAACACTCCTGGGTTTGCATTTGCTCTGATCTGCATTGTGGATGCTATATAAATGGCCAGGAAAAAGGGTATATTGGTTTAATAAAAGGAATGTTTAGAGTAAGGTATTAGAACCATAAATTATCTTTCAAACTGGCAAAGTATAAAAACGGTACAAGACTCACTAATGATATATGGGAAATGAAGGGGAAAAAATGGGTTGTTTTGTGAAATAGGATGTAGTGAGGAAAACCGATGCATTTAGTATTAGGAACAAACTGTGGAAGTTGTGTCAACAGGAGAAGTTGGCAATAATGCACTATCCTGACCAACATAAGCTGCTGAATGAAAGATTGGATATAATGACGACGTGCAAAAATGCTAGAAAATTCTTCCTAGCGAACTTTGAGCCCAAGTAAGAATGTTTATGTAGAATAATTTTTTTTTCTTTCCTCTTTTTTCCTCCTCCCCTTATAAGAGTGTCTTGGTATAGAGAATTCACTTACTGCCTGATGAGACCAAATTAGTGGAAATCTTGTAAACAAGAAGGTTGGTTTTCTAAAAGTTCCGTATCTGAAATTTTGCTCTAGATTTTCATTTTTTGAATTTGTATTGAATGCTTTTTGCTTAATTTGACCATTCCTTGACAATTGTTGCCTTTTTGTCAAAACTTCAATTCTTTGAATTGAATAGTTCCTATTTTTAAGAACTATAGTGAAACTTTTGATGCCTTAAATTATCCTCCTGTTAGTTTTTACCTCTTTGTGCAAAGTACTAGAGGTCTGTTCAACTCTGCATTGTTTTTTTTTTGTTTTTTTTTAAGCTTATCACCCCAAACAAGGCTGGAAGCCACTAGCACGCAAGGGGTTACAGAAGGTTTGGAGGAAGAGCAGATAGGAGTGGTAAAGGAGAGGATGTGGAAAAAGATAGTGGATCGATCAAGGCAAAGGGGTTACAGAAGATTTGGAGTGAGAGCAGATAGGAATGAAAAGGGGAAAGGATGTGGAGAAGGGAAGTGGATAGATCAAGGCAACTGGAGATGTCGATTGACGTTACACTTAAATAGTTGGAGATTATATTTGTCAGGGAATACAATCATTCCTGTCAAACCGTGAAGGTCGTTCTCAATGGGTTCATCTTCAGCTCCTATCCCACTAACGCAGGTGTTCCTCAAGGCTCCATCCTAGGCCCTACTCTGTTCCTTATATTCATAAATGATCTTCCTGACGCCATAGATTCCCAAGTCGGCATCTACGCGGATGACACCACAATTTACTCCTGCCTCAAAAACAAATCTAGTGATGCTGACAAAGTTAACCTGGCCGTTCGTCTCGAAAAGGACCTACAATTGGTTGTGAACTGAGGCAAGAATTGGTTGGTTAACTTTAACGCCTCTAAGACAAAATAGTTAAGCATGTCACTTCACACAGCCTTCTTTTACATAAACAACATGGCTTTTATTACTCTAGGTCAACTGACAGTGTGTTAATGGTTATTATTGTGTCTGTCAGGCTTACATAAGAACAGCATGGCTTGGGCTGTGACTTTAGATATCTCAAAGGCATTTTAGAGGGTTTGGCATACTGGACTTCATCACAAACTCATGGTCTATGGTATCTCTGACTGAATATTTGACTTAATCCAATCATTTAAAAAAAAAATCTTGTATTGATGGTTGTGTTGAACGAACACACTTCTAGCTCATTTCACATTAATGTGTGTATGTTGGGGGGTTCTATCCGTGGACCTACGTTGTTTCTTGTCTTTATCAATGACCTTACCAATGTCATCAGTTCCCAACTAAGTATTTATTCTGATGGCATAACTATTTACTCCTCTCTTTATAGTAAGTCTGCTATTTCCACCTGGCAGCTGATCCAAAAAATAACCTCTAATTAGTTGTTAACTGGGGCAAGAAATGACTTAATATCGCCAAAACAAAACTGCTGTCTTTTAATCTTACATCAGCATGGCTGATGCTAATCTCCAGGAGAGTCTCATTGCGCCTACTCTAACATTTCCTGCAGATATGAGGTGGAAAGGTTCTATTGAATCGATTTCTAAGTCTGTAGTTAGGAAGGTTGGTTCACTGTGCCATGCCAGATAATTTTTTTTCATCAGAATTTATTTTGCACATTTATAAGTCTACTATATTGACAGTATATTGAATATTGCTGCCACATCTTGTCTGCTTCTACAATATATCTAGAAATTCTTGATAAAATCTGAAGAATCTGTAATTTTATTGATCTTGACCTGGCATCTCAGCTTAATTCATTTTCTTACTATTGTAATGTAGCTTCCCTGTGCCTTTTCTATAAATACTTTCGTGGTAGATGCCCTGATGAGCTTTCAACTTTGGTACCTTGACCTTATGAATTTAAGCGCAGTACTAGATTGGCAGATAGGTCTCATCATTTTAAAGTTGGAGTAGCTAGATGTAGCTATAAATTCTATGCTAACAGTTTCTTCTCTTGCACTTTTTGCTTGTGGAACTTTTTTCACTTTCCAGTCAACTTTGATCTTCAAAAATCTATCTTCTTAATTCCTGTTCTTTTATTGTTCTCTCTCCTTAATAATGTTTTTTTTTTTCATTTTCTTTCTCACTCAGTAACCCCTTGCAGCTTAGTGGCTTTATTGCCTTACCTGGAGATAAGCAGTTTTTTTCATAAATAAATGTTCATCTAAAAACTGCAGGCAATGATAAAAAAACAAACTTCATGTTTCTTGTTTGCAAACTCGTCTTTTGGCCCTTATCAGGGTCAGTGACTTTTGGCCCTTATCAGGGTCAGTGACTTTTGGCCCTTATCAGGGTCAGTGACTTTTGGCCATTATCAGGGTCAGTGACTTTTGGCCATTATTAAAATCAAGGAAAAACCTTTGATTCAGCTTTTTATTTTTCTGTCTTCCAATGTGACATTCAAGCACTGGGCTGAAAGTGTCAGTTGTTAAATATATTTAAAATTTCAGACCCCATTTTATCTTCTTGTTTCTTGAGTCTGACGCATATAATTAAAAAAATAACTACACCATGTTTATCAGACAAAAGGCTATTGTAATAAAATGAATTTGATGGTCACTTATATAACATGTTTTAATTACATTCAATAACATTTTTTGTTTACCAGAAGCAAAAACAATTTTTGCATCTCTTCAACAATTTGCAATGTAAAAAGAACTCCTGCACGAGGGACTTCTTATAATACTAATTATAATATATATATATATAATTTGTTGCCTGATGAATATGTATAAGTCCAGTGGTTGTATAAGGACCCAGTTGAAATACCAGTCAGTAGGCTGCCAGGAGCTCTTCAGAAATGTTAGTCACTTCATCTGTTCTATAATTATCTATATTTCTGAGATGATGTATTGTAATTATTTACATGATCTACAATGTTCAGACAGTTGTCCTCATCTTTGTTGCCATATTCACAACATTTCAGCCATTGTACATTGTGGCCTTCTTCAGGTCATTGGAATTTTGAACCGAACCCTTTATTTCATCCACCAGCATACATTGTTCTAGTTCCATATGCCATGCCTCTTCCAGATGTCTCAGTATCAATTATCTCCCTTTAACTCATCTCTCCAGGATTTGTTCACCTCAGCTGTAGCCAGGTATTGAACTCACAAGTCTTTGGGTCAAGTCACTGAATTCAGCCAACGCTTTTATCCACTTGGCCATGTGTCCTTGAAATAGTATAAATAATTTGTCTGTTCTGTTAGCAAATGTAATTCCCCAGTTATGTAGTAGTTCCTTTTCTTTACTCTCTGGTGACCCTGGTTTGAAGTCATTCCTTTTATTCACTGTATAATGAAGTCTCCTTGAGCCGTTTATGCAAATCCAGCCCACTTACAGAAATGATTTAGTATTGGTTAGAACTAGAAAAGTACAGTTTTGTTGCTGAGAAATCTCATTTTATTGAAACATACAAATCTTGCACCAAAGCACTCACCACTTAAAATGCATACTAAATGACTCTGCATCAATATCCTGCTCAAAATATTCCCCTTTTGTTGCTTTATTTATGTGCCTATTAAAGTAACATCAATATGACATGAACTTAGTTGGCTACATTCTGCAACATGTTCTTTGTCATCTATTTGTAATAATTATGTATCCAGTAATTATATCTTTTTATGGAATGATAATTGTGTCCTTTGATTACACTAACCTTGACCTTTTTTGATCAAGACATTTTTTGAATGGAAAAATTGAGTCCAAATCAAAATTCCTTTTGCTGGTTCATGAAGACAGCAGCATAACCACTACACCACAGCAGCACTTTATTTTTATATTTTTTTTAATAATTACAAAGAATCTTTAACTTTCCAAGAATAAAAATTCCATTTGAAACTTTGTTTTCATTTTTATTGTTTTATTCAAATTAATCCGACTCGGTTTAATCTTGATTTAATTATTCAAGTCCATCTTGACTTGAGATGATGATTTGGTGGTGATATTGACAAATTACTGGTAATTAATTTTCCCTTCATTCTTTTTCGTTCCTCATCAAGAAATGGCTTGAAATGCAAGATGATAAATGATATTGTTTGTTGCCTTTGTCTAAATCTGTGCTTTTTAAAATTCATCTTTGTTCTTTAAGAAAATAGGTTTACAAATGGACAGGTTTATAATAGGTTTACAAATGGGCTGTCATTTATAAGAATGTGGTGGGATTGTAAATATTACAGAAGAATAGAGACAAGTATAATTATAATTCTGCCTGTCCCTTTGTTAGCAGGCCAGTTAATGCATACAATACACTCTGCTATTGTCTAAGATAAATGATGGCCGATTCCATTTTGATTGCAAGGAAAAATGAAAAAATATATCAGAAACACTGTTTACATTCAGTGGGAAATAGAATGCATATGTAACAATGAGAAAAAATAAAGAAAGGGAAGCTAGAGGTGATAACGCTCTCATGCATTTAATGTCTGCCTCACTGAAATGGAAAGCCTTGTCAATTTTGAACCTTTTCATTTGTACCCTCTTACTAATTTAAATAATGACCTGCAACCATACTTATGTTTGTTATTGTAATATTTTATTAGGATTTTTAAACTCAAATATTTAACAATGCAGTGGGATAATTTCCACAGATATTTTATATTAATGGAATTTACAAAGAGCTTATTCATTTATACATTAAACTAAAAATTATGATTCATTAGATAATTCAAATAGGAAAACTGAAATTTTCACAGATAATTAATATTATGATAAGCAAAAAGAAAGGGATTGTCAGTGGTCAGGATTGCCATAAAGAAACCATTGAAATTTCTCAGACATACAATGAAAAAAGAAGGCTTGGAGAATTTGACACTCACAGGAGATATTGAAAGCAAGAGGGAAGCATGAAGGGAAGTTGTGTGGGTGAGTAGCAGAACAAGAAAACAATACTTAAAACTACAAAGGATAGGAGGTTGTGGAGAGCCATGATTGCCTACATTTTGAATGGAAATGGCACATAATTTTTTTTGTGCTGTTTCTTTCCTGCACAAAATGCATTCCAATGCAGTTTTTCACTTTGACATTTATTAAGCGTATAAAATATATTTTTATTCATGCATATGTTTTATTTTTACACATTTCTTTTATTACTTAACTTGGATGTTCATTTCTTTTTCTTTACTTCAGAAAAGTTAATAAAAATTAACTCCTTTCTCTCTTTAAAAACAAATATTTTATCTTTTTTTAGATTTTGGAAAACTTGGCTAAAAAAGTCTGAAAAACTGATCCTTTGCAGCTGGTTTTGTATTGGTGAGTTGATCTTAATGTTATTTTAATCGTTACACTATAGGCCAAGAGTTTTGGACCCGCCCTGTGGATTTAATAATTAGTAAGTTTCATGCCTTCCTTGGTTTAATTAACTCCTACTAAGCTAGAATACTGAAACTATTTAACCCATTACTGCCTGACATCCAATTTTTATAGAGTGTGTGTGTGGGGGGGGGGGTACCTAAAATTTGAATTTCTCTCAGCTTAATGTTGCCATTAACGAGTTAGATGAGGCAAAAAGAGCGAAAACCTCAAGGAAACTTTATTCAGTAAGGGGTTAATTTTATTATTTTTATTGAATATAAGTTAAAACCTTTCAGGAAGAGAATGTCCCTCTGATCCAAAGTGAGCTAGCAAATTCATTTTGAAAAAAAATCATGCAACCTTCAATTTTTTGGCTATTCTTTGAAATCCAGAGGGTGGAATCTAAATTTTCACCTATTGTATAAATTTGCTGATCTTTAGAGAAAAACAAAAGTAATTGGGATGATTTTTTTTTTTTTTAATATTGTTATGTAGAATGTGTGCGTGACTGAGTGGTTAGAATGTTAGCTTTGAACCATGAGGCCCAAATTTGAATATCACCATGTTCAATATGTCAAGGAGATGACTTCTTTATAATATCTGCCTGCGAAAACGATCTCAAGGTATGGCACGGTTGGACAGTGCCTGAAAATCAGATCGCAATTGAACAAAGCTTTGTTAGTGAAATTGAGTAGATGAAACTGTTTGGAAGTTGTCAATGGTTATGCTAGCACAAAGTCACAAGTCATTGTGACTGAGGGTGTAAGGGTACTGTCCATGTTCAAACTGCTGATCATACCAGATTATGCATTTTTTCCTAGAAAGTGTAACTGAAGTTTGCTCAGAATAGTTGCAGCATTAACTACAGGCTAGTTTTATGGGTGTTGAAGAAATGCAATTGTGTCTGAGCAGGTGCCTGCAATAGGGATTAGCTCACCTTTCTGGGAGACAGGCATGCTTGGATAAGAATGGCCTGCCATTATTATTCATGTGTAATATATCTTATCAACTCAGGATATACTTGAAGCAATTTTGTTTCTCTCTTTAGAAACTGAAAAAAAATTAATCTGGAAGAATATTTGGAAATATTTAAGAACAACCTTTCCTGGTTGGGTGCCAACCGCAGCTTGTTGTTGTTGGCTTTGAATTTATTAAGGAAGATCTAAGGCAGAGGTGGCCAACCTTTAACCTTCTATCTGTCAATTTTTCTATGCTCAACTTCAGACACACCATGCTAATCTTGTACCTTCATTAATTCTTGTAAAAATATTAATATCTAAATATTTAGCATTTTAGCTTAATTTATTGATTTTAATAGAAAAACAAGATGAACTTTTTCAGTCTGTTTTGATTTTGCCAAAATTTTAATGTTTGGATTTAAATTTGTTACCCAGAGCTGAAGAGAAATATTTAAATTTTGACTGGTCAATTACAATCTTGTTTTTATTCCATTTTCCAAAGTCGAAAAAGCTTGTTCACATTTCTACATCATTCCAAAGCAGCAGCTATTATTTTAGACAGATTTTCTTAATTCTGTAAAAAAATCTTTGCTGAGTAATAATTACCAGAAATTAATGTCAGAAGAAAATTGTGCTTTGAAAGAAAGCTCATCAAATTTCATTTTCAGTAAAAAAAAAATTTATTAAGTCAACAATTTCCATTCAGTTACTTGGCATCCTCATGACTTTTTTTTGTCCACTAAGTGAAAATAGATTTATAAATTCTAGTATGGTACCTAGACTTTATGAATTTAAGTGCAGTACTAGATTGGCAGCAATGTCTCACAGTTGAAATTGCTAGATGTAAGTGTAAATTCTTTGTTAACAGATTCTTCTATTGCACTTCTTGCTAATTGAACTCTCTTCCAGCTCCATGCAACTTTGATCTTGAAAGGTTTAAATGCAAAGTCAATCATTATCTCTGATTTTCTTATTTCCTGTTCTTTTATTGTTCTTTCCATAATAATATTTATTTTTTCATCTTCTTCTACACTCGGTAACTTCTTGTGTCTTAGTGGCTTTATTGTTTTTCCTGGGGGGAAATGATTTAAAAAAAAAAATAGCCTGAAACAATGAGTCTTTCATTAGCTGATAACACAAGCATGGATTCTGCTCGTATATGTTGCAGTAACTTTTCATAGATCTTGGTGATCCTGATAGTTGATCTTTTAGGATGCTGCCATCCAGCATCAATATGAGAAACACCTTTGGCCCAGTTGAGCTCGTCTGCTGCTACTTCACAATCCACTATGATGCAGTCCCATGACTTCACCGTATTCCTTGCACAAGATACACCACTGACGAGGGAGATTTTTTGTTGCCATTTCTTTCTGCAGTAGATTGGTTGCTAACCAAGGCTAAAGAATTCAGTCTGTTCTGCTATTCAACCCATAGCTGGGGGGGGAGAGATAGATTCATAACTTTCTGAAGGGTATTTGTGCGTAAGTGAGTCTAATGATCACAACTGGAATTTGAACTCAGCTCTCTGAGTTCTCACTCTGAGCCAATATCCCTTGCACCACAATTCGAATTACTCTTTTAGAGGGTGATTTATTTCACCTTCATGATCTTTGCCACAACTGCAAGGAATGAAGTACAAAACAGTTTTTAAGTAGGTCCTCCCCTCTGTTAGACTTTGTTTATCACTTCATGAAAGCAAATGTAACACAAGGTCAGTTTTAATAGAGCTCCTCACACTTGACAGGGCAGTAGCAACCAGGAGGGTCTTGGCTCCCAACCACCCCCCCCAAAAAAATTTTTACCAATTGTAATATTTTTTACAGGTTTTCTTTTTACAAAATTTACAGCAAGAAAGGAATGATACATTATTCAATTGTTTTTGGGAATATGTTTCTAAAAAGACAACTTGACATCAATGATGCAGAACTTTTAAGCAAACAGAAACATCCAAAACATCTGACTGATTTCTTTGGCTACATGCAAGCAAATGAGCAGAGCTTTCCCTCCGCAAAAGAAATGTACAGAACAAAATTCTTCAAAGAATACGATTTTGTCACAACATCTATTACTGACAGGTTTGACCAATCTGACTTTTGTAGAATATAGAACAATGAAAACTGTTCTTTTGAAGGCTTTGCATGATGAAGATCCAAACAACGATATACATAAGAAATCATTCTTAATATCCAGCTCAAACTTTTACCCAATTTATTGAAGATTGATAGCGCAAATGCAAATCTTCCAGCAATATTTGAAAAGATGAGATTGCTAAGAGCATCACAAGGAAATATTATTAGTAAAGTCTTAAAGCTCATTCAACTCATTCTCTTACCGCCCGCTACAAACACTGAAAGTGAAATAATTTATAATCAACTATGGGTGAAAATTGATTTAGCGGTTTGATGGTAATGCATGTACACAAAGACGCGCGACTGATTCAGTCCATGTAATATAAGCTGCAAACTTGTTTTCCAAAAGGAAATCGCATCGAAGTCTCCTATTTGGGAAATTTTCAAGACCTGGTCTTCCCCAAAAAAACTAAAATATGCAGTATTGGAATACAGACTGGACAATAGCTTAAAATGTTCTGGTTGTAGTTTTTATTTTTTTTAGGCCCAAATAAAAAAATAAAAAAATACTTTTCCTTCATTAATGGATCTACATTTTCCCTGTAGACATTCAAAAAAAGTTCCTTCATTTCTAACATGGACGCTTCTCTATTATTTCAAAGATGATTTCTTCCAATCTAGAGGAACTGAACATTTTAAATATTCTTGCTGCTAACCATGTTGATGGCCTTTGATAACTTAAGGTTAAATTATAATTCGTTTTGCCCCCCAAAAAACATTTTTCTCTGCTATCGCCCTGCATGATCATTTAATAGCTATATTAAGAAATTGTATAGTTCTACTGGTATTTATTGCAGACATCAGGACCTTTTTTTTTCTTCACTAGTTTACTTTACCCTCTCATTTTTCTCCCCCATCTCCGTCATTCTGTCTCTGTTACCTGTCTTTCTGTCCTCTCATCTCTCTTGTCTGTTTCTCTGTCCTCTCATTTTGTGTATTTTCCATTAATGAAGATACTGGAAAAATGGTCATTTCTCTCTACTGCTCCAGTAAGTACCTGGCACCTCCTGCTATTCTCTAGAGGCACGAAATGGAGTACTACTGCCATATATGTGTAGGAACTGTCCAGTCTTCATAGTCCAAAACCATCTCCACATCCTTGTGGGTGTTGAATTCTTTTCCACTCTGAAAATGCTTTCTGATTGATGAAATGTTGCAAGCTTTGCATTGCTCTACTACTATTTCCATATAAAGTGTTCGAACAAACTACATTCCTTAGTCCTTGCAAACGTCGGTTGCACTGGCCTCACCGATCCCTCTCTCTGGTGCCATGAGAGGGCACGGCCTCAGGCAGCTGTTCCCCAGGGCGGGGCACCTCTCTGCAATTTTCCTCAGTTGCAACTCTGTCCTTTGACAGAGTAGCCCCTGAGCACACTCTGCCCAAAGACAGCGATGCAACTGAGAAATAAGTAATGTGTTAGAAACTACTTGAACACTAAAAGTTCAATATCTGTACTATATATTATCTACTTCTAAGTGATATCACTCTTCAGGTTTAACTAATTTGAATATTGATTTTACATAAGTTTATTTTATTAATTAACTGTCCTTCATTACTGTTCTTTTATTCAAGGATTTTTTGATTTTTATATAAAAAAATAGTTCTGTTTAGGAATATTATATAGTGAAGAAAAGTGTTTGAAATTTCCATTGTACTTGACCATCAACAAGTTGGCATCTGTTCGTAAAACTTTCCTTAACTATAACAAGCCAATTTAGGAATGAAATGTTCATTTAAAATTTTTGTTTCAAAGATTTCAGGTAGTGAATATCTTGCTTTGTGAAGCAATAGCAAGCAGGTGAAATCTGCTAGTATTCTTATAAACTGTGCCTCTTACTCTGTAACCCTCTACCTAGAATGGCTTTCATGCCTTGTACAGGATGAACAAGATTGTAAAATAAAATGTTGATATTTATATGAAAGTCATATATTTCTATAGTGATTTTCCAAGGGTATCTTAGATGTGGCACAAGGCTAAAAGTATGAGGCACCCAGTGAGGATTGAACTCACAAGCTTGCTAACCATTACACCGCCTTGTGGTGCCCAAGTCATAGATTTCTATATGTCTAATGGAAATAGATTGTTGGAAACTTATTTATGCAAGTAGATGCTATGAAAAGCTTAAAAATGTATTTCAACTCTAGCTAGCAACATTTAATCTTGATAGTTGACTATTTAATATGAACTCAACTCGTATATATGAAGAGATGAGTACAATTTGCATGTTTATAGGATTTAATCTTATTGGTTGGGTATTTGCCAATGAAGATGGACAGAAAAATCAGCAGCATGATATCTAACACTGAAGGAGCTGAACAATAGATCAAGACTTCCATACAGGAACATTGCACGTACAGAATGAATGCAGCCAAGACATTGGAAACACAAAGATGACAAACAAATTTCAAATGATGCTGGGTGACACAGAAATCTTTAGTAACACATGGCAATCCCATTATACGGTCAACATGGTCTGCTTCCAGACATAGTGCAGACGCCTGATCACGATAACACAATGTTCAACAAAGCCCTCTTGAAATCAAACTGGACACCTGACAATGCCTCTAAGTATCTGGATTACAAGAGTATGCCACGATTCTCAACTATTCCATGGGGAAGCTGATAGAAAATTTCTTCAAAACCAGATATCCCGATGTTGCCCCCGACATCTTTTGCTATCCTAATCTTTGGCTATTTCAATGAACCTTTGAATTTCAGTGTCACAATTTCTGTCCTCTGCTAAAACACTTCCCAGATATTTAAATTTTTATACTAGTTTGGTTTTGTATCTCCAGTTTGTAATTTGCATATTGGGCTGTTCCTTTTACTGACAACCATACATTTTATCTTCTTACAATTGATGTTTAGTTAGCTAGCCTTTTGTCATGATCACTTGTCCAAAGCAAATTTGCTTGGATACATTTGATTAATTATTGAGGCAGAAAGATTAAATGAGATTATCTATTGAAATGCAATCTTCTTATCAATACTTTTTTTTTAACTGACCTAAGTTAAAATAATATTAATTGAGAAAGGTATCTGAGTACTTCACATGAATTGCTTGAACAAATAAGACTGCAATATAAGAAATGTAGGAATAAAGGAAAATGATTAATTAAATGGTTCATTTTGCATGGGAACTCATACATGTCAGCTGTGGTTTAAAAGGTTTTAAAATAGCGATTGTGACATATCTAACAAACCTCGGTTGGGAAGGCAAACCACTCTGAAGGAAGAACTCTTGAAAAATATTATTGAATTATGTCTCGTTTATAATTCTTTTCAGAGATTAACCGGATGGAGGATTATAATTTTAAAAAGGAACATATTCACCATTGTTTACTGTAAGAATTCTGAAAGGGTAGTTCTGCTACAGAGGCATGTAGAAATATTGTGCATTGTATACGGGGGCAGTAAAGACATGTACATGTCAACTGTGGTTTAAAAATGGTGATTGTAACATATTCAACAAACCTTGCTGGGGAGGCAACCCACTAGCAAGGAAGAACTTTTGAAAGATATTATTGAATATGGCCCGTTTCTCTTTCATCTCTTCTTCTCGGCCCGTTTCTCTTTCATCTCTTCTTCTCGGCCCGTTTCTCTTTCATCTCTTCTTCTCGGCCCGTTTCTCTTTCATCTCTTCTTCTCGGCCCGTTTCTCTTTCATCTCTTCTTCTCGGCCCGTTTCTCTTTCATCTCTTCTTCTCGGCCCGTTTCTCTTTCATCTCTTCTTCTCGGCCCGTTTCTCTTTCATCTCTTCTTCTCGGCCCGTTTCTCTTTCATCTCTTCTTCTCGGCCCGTTTCTCTTTCATCTCTTCTTCTCGGCCCGTTTCTCTTTCATCTCTTCTTCTCGGCCCGTTTCTCTTTCATCTCTTCTTCTCGGCCCGTTTCTCTTTCATCTCTTCTTCTCGGCCCGTTTCTCTTTCATCTCTTCTTCTCGGCCCGTTTCTCTTTCATCTCTTCTTCTCGGCCCGTTTCTCTTTCATCTCTTCTTCTCGGCCCGTTTCTCTTTCATCTCTTCTTCTCGGCCCGTTTCTCTTTCATCTCTTCTTCTCGGCCCGTTTCTCTTTCATCTCTTCTTCTCGGCCCGTTTCTCTTTCATCTCTTCTTCTCGGCCCGTTTCTCTTTCATCTCTTCTTCTCGGCCCGTTTCTCTTTCATCTCTTCTTCTCGGCCCGTTTCTCTTTCATCTCTTCTTCTCGGCCCGTTTCTCTTTCATCTCTTCTTCTCGGCCCGTTTCTCTTTCATCTCTTCTTCTCGGCCCGTTTCTCTTTCATCTCTTCTTCTCGGCCCGTTTCTCTTTCATCTCTTCTTCTCGGCCCGTTTCTCTTTCATCTCTTCTTCTCGGCCCGTTTCTCTTTCATCTCTTCTTCTCGGCCCGTTTCTCTTTCATCTCTTCTTCTCGGCCCGTTTCTCTTTCATCTCTTCTTCTCGGCCCGTTTCTCTTTCATCTCTTCTTGATCAGTCTCTTTATTCTCTTTTTGGTTTGTTTCTCTTTCCTTTTATCCAGTTTCCGTTCCTTCTTCTTCAGCTGTCTCTGTTACCTCTTCTTTCTTTCCTCTCTTCTTCTCCACCTCTGTTTCCTCTCTTTTTCTTTGCCTGTCTGATTTTCTTTTTCACCTGTTTCTCTTTCTTTTTCTTTCCTTTTTTGCTTCTTCTTTACTTGTGTCTTTCCTCTATTCTTGGCCCCTCTCTCTTTCTTCATCTATTTCACCTATCCCTCTTTCTTATTCTTTCTTTGTCTCTTTTTCCTTTCTACTTCTTCTTTGACCATCTCTTTTTTCTCTCTCCTTCATTCCTTATTTTTTTATTAATGAGCCTTCTCTTCCTTTTATTCTCCCTATATCTTTCTAAATATCTTCCTTACTCATCTCACTCTCTCTATTTCCATCTTAATACTTTCCTTTCCATTTTCCCTTTTAACTTTGTCACCTCCAACTACTTCCTCATCTTTGCTTTGCTCCACTCAGTTTTTGTCACTGTGTAATTTGACTAAATTTCATTGTAATAATCAAATGTGTGTTACCTTTTATAATTATAGTCAAAAGCATATAAATTACACTGAATTAGTAAACCCAATACTTTAATTAGACGGACATAGAAATCCCTGCCCTGTTGTGACCCTCGGCTTAATGTGCATGATACCATATCATATAACTTGGTGCATTGTACAAGTAACACCAACTACCAATTTGTTCATTTGACTTGATCTGTATTTTAAATTTGTCTCATTAGTACTGCCAGTTCAGACCTTTACACCTAAGATGTAACTTGTAATGTCAGCAAGGTTGAATCTTTCTCATTTCCTCTGTATTCTACTTGTAAGAAGAAAGTTCCACCCAGACAGCTTTTGATAATTGCTATTTTGTAGAACAGAATCCCATGTGGGTGCTTCCCTGAACACTACAATATTAACCTCTTCATTGTCTAGTTCCTCCTCATTCAGTCATGCTCTACCTTGAGGCTGGTTCTTGTATTGCGTGTACATTAGTGTCAGAATTGTTTCAGGGAAAGTAGATTCTTTGGAAAAATAGCCCAATGGATTAAAGTGTTGGTTCATGAATTTGGTGACAGTAATTTCGAGTTCAATCTCTAGGCTGGGCAGTGTATATTTTGACTCTATAAGGCGAGCAATAAATGAGTGGTAGAAAATAAGAACTTGACAGGATATCCGTTAGACATCGCTGGGGAATGAGAGCAATCTACTCCTGTAGATTAAATAAAGGGGCTTCATTTTGAAATTCCCTAAAGGTTACCTGGCTCATCAAGTGCCTGATGAAAACCAGAGGGTAAAATGGATAAACGATTGTGATAACAACAACAAAGGTGAAGATCAATTGTAAATAATGTAAATATACAGGGTGTCCTAAAAAAATTGGCTTCATTTTGGAGTTTAATAACATAGTCAATGATCTCAAAATGTGTAAGAACTAAGTTGACTGTGCAAACTTATCTCATTGAGAATCTACCAGGAAGATGGATTGGGCCTGCCAGTGATAATGACCTTGTGCTCTTGAGATGGACATCATGTTCACCTGACTTGATACCGTGTGATTTTTTGCGGGGACTATATGAAAGCGTCCTGGGTAAGACGATAAACTACGTCCAGCAGCACCCCCAAACCCAGATCTCATCCTGAGTATGACAATAAACTACAGCCGCGTCCTGGGTATGACAATAAACTACATCCAACAGCAAGTCCTCTGATAATGTTTTTGAAAAAATAATGTTGCCAGCTGTACGTTTTTGAAAAAATATTACTAGCTATACGTTTTTTTGTTTTTATTTAAAGAATAGTGTTGCCAGCTATACGTTTTTGATAAAAATATCATCAGCTATACGTTTTGGAAAAATAGTATTACCAGCTGTACGTTTTTGAGGAAAAAAATATTAACAGAAATAGATTTTTGACAAAACAAAAGTATTACCAGGGAAAAAAAAAAAAAGTTGTTGGCATTAAATGACCCATTGAGGTTGATGTGCCGTAAAACAAAACAAACTAAACTATATGAAAGGACAGGTCTATATCCCCCCCTCTTGCTACAAGCCTAGAGGAACTTAAGCAGGGAATAACTGAGGCATTGGAGGAAGTTACGCAAATCATGCTACAGCATGTTTGGCAGGAGCTGGACTACTGACTTGACGTGTGTCGTGTCACACAGATGGTGCATATATTGCACATTTGTGAATCTTTGAAATCAGTTATAAAATTTACATCCCTTTGAATATCTTGTTTGAATTTTGATGAGTAAAGCTTTTATTGTTCAACATAAAGCCTATTTAATTTCGTTTACCTGGTACATGTAGTTACTCAGATATACACATTTTAAATGATGTTAATTTGCGGGTGACACTCTGTCTTCTTCATGTTGCATGCATAAAAGTTGTATCATTGTTCAAGTTTAACTTCTTATAATTTCTGACTTTTTCCAAAGATAAATTCCCTACTGAAATGTGATGAGGAGAGTGATAAGCCAAGTTTTAACAGCCCTGAAAGAGGATTCATCAGAGTGCAGCACTCACTGGCCTTCAGGCTGGGATAAAATGTAGTATCTGTTCTTCACCTCTCTGCCATGTCCCTGTCTTTGGACAATTCATGGAAAAGCTTTTGAAAGATGCGCTGGATTCCAACCCTGCATCACCACTTCCCCCTCATTGCATGTAGAGCAAGAATCAGTTTTCAAGATGAGAGATTGGACAAACCCAGATATTTATTTTTTGATTCTGCTTTCTAACCCGAACTGTCAGTACATTTATATGCTTGTAAAATCTGCATATCAAGGAGAAGATTCATGTTTGTTGATATCTGTTCACATCTCTCTATCCATTTCGATCTGTCCCTATCTTTCTAGCTGTCTTCATCTTTCACATCTCTGTATCTATCTCGCTTTGTTCACATATGTCTCTCCATCCCAATTTATTTACACCTCTCTGTTTTACTCTGTGTTCATATCTCTCATTCTCTTTGAATCTATCTTAGTCTACACACACACACACACACACACAAATTAAATTTCAGGCGTACAGTGTTCAACCACTACTGTATGCTTCATGCTTTTACGCAATCGTCAGGCGGTTGGTAGCTGTAGTGTGAAAATGGGAACCTTTATTCCCTCAGGCAAGACTGAGATAGAAAAAATATATATGTATGCATGATGGGTGTGTGTGTGTGCCTCAAAAATACAGTCAAGAACACGAATTTCAGAAGCTATGACCTCAAGGCAGTTATGTTTATTTTCTTAGTCAGCGTAAATAAGTGTCCATATGAGATTCTTTCCTGGGATAAACCAAATTTGGCAAAAAGTCATGTGCTTGGCATTCCCAGAAAGGAATCAATTCAGCTTTCCTGTGTTCCTCAATAGTATTAGGACACCAAAAATTTGAATAAATACTGTAATTATTCTGTACAGAATCTTCCCCATTCTTGAAAACTGAAACATACGAGGGGGTGCTGGAAAGTTCTCAGGCTAACCAAGAAATGATTTTTTTAAAAATTCTTATATTTGGTCATGTGATCAGATTTTAGGATGTAGGTCTGGTTGAGAACTTTTCAGCAATCACTCATAATTTAATCTCCATGAAGAAAAGCTACCAGGTATAGCTCCACAAACTCTCCAGTTATAGTATCTCTGGCAAATTCTTAGCAATTATCAAGACCTTCCTCTTGGGTCAGTTCATGAAAGTCATTGTTAATGACCAGTCTTCTGAAGCTCCCCCCTCAGCCCAACCCCTTTTGGCTTCATATTAAAAATCTGCCTAGAAACATTCTCAGATCGTTAATAAATATTCGTGCAGATGATACCACAGTTTATGGGTGTACCACCCCAAAAAATCAAGTCAACCAGAGCCTGGCAGCTGATCTCTCCTCTAAACGACCTCAAACAGCTCAATTGGGGAAAAACTAGCTTGTAACATTCAATAACTCTCAATAAGATCAAGCTAGTAGTAAAATGCAGGCCCTGAATTCATGATGAATAGTTGTACTATCAATTAGGCTCCTTGCCTTGACTGTCTATTGTCACTCAGGTTCACCCTAAATCTCAAGTGGAACTCATATATATGTCATTACTGAATGTGACACAAGGTCAATTTAAAGTGGGTATAACATCAATACTATGGAAAAATTGCTCAAAATCCCCCTTGAAGCTTTTCTCCTCATTGTGTCGTGTAATAACCCAAGACAGGTTCGAAAGTTTAATAAACTTTAAATCTAAATCATGAATTCTATGACTAAATTACCTTTAAAGCCTAAAAACTGACTTTAGGTGAATAATCCCTACTTTATTACCCACCTCGATTCGCAGTTTTCAGTTTTTCTTCAATTCCAGTGGTCTTTCAGTTAATCCCTTTTTCTTTTCTTTTTTTGCTGCTTACTTTATAGTTTTTGAAGGAATTCGCTTCCACAGGTCAAAGAAGAAATGAACATCTTCCTGGTTGTAGTTTAAGGTGTCTTCTAATTGAGTGTACAATTTCAAGAATGTTGATAAAGATTGGTCACTTTGATTTTGTAAAACAAAGTAAAACGTAAAATTTAGTCTCAGA
Organism: Acanthosepion esculentum; assembly: GCA_964036315.1. Taxonomy (NCBI): domain Eukaryota; kingdom Metazoa; phylum Mollusca; class Cephalopoda; order Sepiida; family Sepiidae; genus Acanthosepion; species Acanthosepion esculentum. The sequence continues at coordinate 21,883,887 of OZ038492.1, read as the reverse complement.
AAAAAAATCATATTTCGCATTTTTGGCTGTTCAAAGCAAAATACCGTTTTAACGCACTGCAAAAAATAATTCAATGAACAGAAGCACATACAAATTACATATTTAGAAAGATTATTTTATTTTCTTTCCAGCCATATGAATATTTTTAAGATTGGACCAGAAATTGTGAGTTGAACAGACTAAGTTTTAAATTTATCAATCTCAAACAAACAGAGATATTGACTGGAAATGCTATCCTTACACAAGAAAATGAATGGCTTCCTTAGAAAGCAAAAATACTTGAATCAAAAACCAAAAAACCGTGGTATCAAGGAAAAAAAAAATGATACCGAAACATAAATTGCCAAACTGACCAACTCTACCAAGCCCCCTCCCAAAGAAGAGGTACTGCCTGGAATTGCCCTACCCCCAGGGGCTTGAGCTAATATTATTTAATTATTTTTATGATTTTCTAAAGGTAGCTTAACTGTGGCAAAAGGCCAAAAGTGTAGAATGCCCAGTGAACTCGCTGCTTAATTTTAATTGATCCACTGGGGTTTAAAGGACATCAGCTCGGAGTGAGGGCCGAGTTTGAATTCCAGTTGAGTTTGTTAGATTCACTTGCACACAAATACTCTTGGGAAAGGTATGAATCCATCTTTTCTTCCCCAGCTATGGATTAAATAGCAGGACAGACTGGGTTCTTTAGCCTTGGTTGTCAACCAGTCTACTACAGGAAAAAATCTGCCTCAGTCATGTATTGAAAGATACATGATCATGCAAACGTGTATCACATATGGCACTTAACTGACTGACTGAGATAAACTTTTTAACCGGTACCCAACATTAAAGTACCCTTGGAACTTGTATATATGATAACTCATTAAAGATGCTTGGAAAACGGTTGGTTCTTTGTACTGATCCAGAAAGTACTTGACTTTTGCCATGATTTATCTTTCCAAAACAGACAGATCATACCATGGAGTATTGCTGTCGTATCAAGGCTGGAGCTGCACAATCCTCACATTCCAGCCTTGATATAATCCAAAAACATTTATGCAATCTTCTGAAGGACATGACTTATTTTCCACTCTACAGCCTCTTTCCGCACAGATGCAATATTACAAGCCTGTTGCTAATTCAATGGCAAATGTTCCAACATGTTCTATTGTAGATTAAATAAAGGGTTCATTTCAGAATTACCTGTAGATTACCCAGATCAATATAAACCTGAGGAAGGCTGGAGGACACAATGGCCAAAACATTGTGATAAAAACAACAAAGATGAGAACAGTCTGAATATAGTGTAAAGAATGATAACTCCTCATCTCGGAAATTCAGAGAGAAGGCGATCAGGTGATAATAACAACAAAGATGAGGACAATAGTCAGAATATAAATAGTGTAAAGAATGATAACTCCTCATCTCGGAAATTCAGAGAGAAGGCGATCAGGTGATAATAACAACAAAGATGAGGACAATAGTCAGAATATAAATAGTGTAAAGAATGATAACTCCTCATCTCGGAAATTCAGAGAGAAGGCGATCAGGTGATAATAACAACAAAGATGATGACAATAGTCAGAATATAAATAGTGTAAAGAATGATAACTCCTCATCTCGGAAATTCAGAGAGAAGGCGATCAGGTGATAATAACAACAAAGATGAGGACAATAGTCAGAATATAAATAGTGTAAAGAATGATAACTCCTCATCTCGGAAATTCAGAGAGAAGGCGATCAGGTGATAATAACAACAAAGATGAGGACAATAGTCAGAATATAAATAGTGTAAAGAATGATAACTCCTCATCTCGGAAATTCAGAGAGAAGGCGATCAGGTGATAATAACAACAAAGATGAGGACAATAGTCAGAATATAAATAGTGTAAAGAATGATAACTCCTCATCTCGGAAATTCAGAGAGAAGGCGATCAGGTGATAATAACAACAAAGATGAGGACAATAGTCAGAATATAAATAGTGTAAATAATAACTCCTCATTCCAGAAATTTAGTCATAAAGGATTGATAAATAAATTAGTTTGGATGCGTATTTCTTTGTATTATATCTGATGCATGACTTTCTGAAAATTAAGAGAATGCTCAGAATATGAGGCCATGGGAAATGTAAGGGAGATAATTCAGTGTTTGATATACAGAAATTATTTAGTCGATGAAAATCAACAACACCTTTTCTTTCAATAAGTAGCACTTGTTTTGTTGACTTCCAACCAAGAAATAAATTTGGCTATTAAGCATCTATTAGAAGAGAATATGAAATAGTCGATGAATATTCATGACCAATAAAGAGAGAAATTGTATCGAGCAAATGATCAGTGTTTCTGGATGGTTTTAATTAAGAACCTTCTATGAGATGTAAAGTCAGCTATGAATTTTGTTCTACACTCAAATGCAAGTCAAAAAGGAGAAAAACTAATAAAGTTAAGGAGGAATGAAATTGATAAGGAAATGTGATTACATTAAATAAGATCCATTGCGATAATATAGCTGCCCCCCCCCCCGTGTTTTTAAATAGAAAAAAAGAAACAAATCTTAGCCATTGGTGTGTTTCCAATCTTACCATCAAACAGGACTCAATAAGTATGAATGAGAAAAGATATTTTTTTTTATGCCACTATAGATGTTGAAAGCATCAGAAGTTCACTCAGTTCTTGTGGTTACAAAAAAGGAAACAGTTTCAAGACGTTGAAAAACAGCTGAGTCACTATTAGGTTCTTAATCTGTTGTTTTTTCACACCAACTACTGTTTGTATTGAGTCTATTTTGCTGTTTGTATTGAGTCTATTTTGCTGTTTGTATTGAGTCTATTTTGCTGTTTGTATTGAGTCTATTTTGCTGTTTGTATTGAGTCTATTTTGCTGTTTGTATTGAGTCTATTTTGCTGTTTGTATTGAGTACATTTTGCTGTTTACCAAATATTTCACAAGTTGTTGCATTTGCATACACTAAGTGTATGGCCATTATGGGTCAGAAGTAATATTTCTATTACCTCTTTTCTCTTATAGAAACTTTTAGAAGTACTAGGATCATCAAAATATCATTTGTACATTTGCCTCTGTAATAAATGGTTGTTATATATATATATATATATATATATATATATATATATATATATCCTGTCTTTTGTGGGGAGAGATACATCAACTGTACCCCATGCAGAGGGGTAACCTTAACCTTAAAAAAGGGATCTTCCTATTTGCTGCATCTAAGTTTTTGACTCTTGAGCAAGCCAAATGTATATCTCCCTTTTTCATAATGTAAACCACCCATTCTTCTATTGTTTTTTTGTTTTTTTTTAATTCATGGACAAAGTACCTCTACTTTTATTTGATACTCCCATGTTTATTTAAATTTTGAGAAATTAAATCCTCTCATTTGATACCCCCCCTCCACCAAACACCTAGTTTATTCAAGAGGCAACGGTATAGCATTGTATCAACTTTAAAAGACCATTCAAAATATCTTGGTAAATTTGAAAATAGAAAATTTTTTGATCCACAATAATATAATGGGAAGTATTGATTCGGACCTTATACTTATTCGTTCAGGCGAGAAGTGGTGTATTTCCGACAAGGGCAGTGATTTATTTGTTAATGTTGCAGTTAACGGTTATGATAACAGCAATGATAAATTTAACTGCTTCCACAAAAGATGCCATATTTAATGTTGCAGCTGGAATACTACAGAATGATGAATCCAATCCAAACTTTCTGGAAAGTTTTCTTTTACATTTAAAGACAAAACAAAATATAAGAAAATATGACATTAGGCATTTGAAAAATTCAAAGTATCTTCATTACAAGAATAGATTAATTGATTAATTAATAAATTAATTTTTGTTTATGAAGTTTCCTCAAAAAGTATCGGGACTGGCATGACAAAAAGAAACGACAATAGATATCAGTTCAGCATTTAATCTCCTTTAAAGTCACACACTTTATCAAGCATCGTTTCCATTGATGGAAGCACCCCCCTGACCCCCGACCCTCTCCCCTTTTTTTGATAGTGAGCAGCTGCCTTGCCACCTTGTCTTGAATTTCCTTGATGTCTTTTTTTTTTTTTTTTTTCCAAGTGAGATTTGATTTTTGAAAGTAGGAAAAAGTCCCAAGGGGTGAGATCTGGGGATAATGGTAGTTGTTGAACCTGGGGAATGGTGTTCTTGGCCAAAAACTGCTGCATAAGCCATGATCAGTGATGGAACCTCTGTGGTGTGGTGAGATGATCACACTCTACACACTCTCCTTCCAAACATTTCTACAATGTACCTTGGAAATATCACATTCTATTAAAGTAGAAACACCATGTTAGATTTTATTATGCAACTCAATGTTTGCTACAACTGATGACAAGAAAATTTTCAAGAAATATTTACATTAATTATTGATATACTAGCTTAAAAGCTGCACACGGGCAGATTTTTAAGCTAGCTCCTCAGGGAGGCTAATTCTCTGGTCCAGCTTAGAAAACAGCAATGATAATTTTGAAGAAATAACTTTGAATTCCTCGATTCACTCGATGGAACTTCAAGACTTCACTTAAACTCTGATTCAGGCTATAAGTTCAATTCCGGCCAAAAGACAGGCTGAAAATTGAGTTCTTCAAATCACAAACTCTGTGGAACTTCAAAACCTTATGTCATGAAACCTTTTACTTTAACTCTGATTCCTCGGAATTTTGAAGAAATAAAATTGATTTCTTCTATTCACAAAGTTTTGGAGATGTTTTAAACTGAATTTAAAACAAAAATTTTTATGTTACTTTAAACTTAATATAAATTAAAAAAAACTTTTAAAATCACTAATTTTTTTTTGAGATATTTTAAAATTTGAATTTATAACTGGTCCCTTCTCATCTGGACACAAATCCCAATGCTGGATGATCAATCACCAGATGAAGGGCAGATTTTCAATCCCTGGATAATCCTGATTCCAAAAAGGTATAATATGTCTATGTAAAGCAAGTGTGTCCTGAGTTAGAAGGGGTTTTAGATGCACAGACAGACAGAGAATTTGCCATTTATTTATTTAGAAGTCTCTACTGAAAATGAAGTCGGGGATCAGTTTTTTATTGTTATATAATAATAAAAATGGCAATTGTTCTGATGACCTTTCGTCTTTGGTCCCTGCATGAATTTAAGCATGCTACTAGATTGGCAGATAGGTCTCACTGTTTTACTTTTGAACTAGCTGATGTAACCATGAGTTCTATTCTAATAGGTTTTTTCTCACCTTTTGAAACTTTCTCACAGTTTCTTGATTCTCTGTCACGTATGAGGTGGTAGCACCTGTAAGGGTCCCAGCCATGGGCAAATAGTGACTCCATAAACAAAAATCAACAGTACATTTTTATAATAAAATGACCAACAATACGTTTTTATAGCAAAAGGACAATGGATGCAACACTAAAAAAATATAAAAATACATTTTATAATAAAATTACCAACAATACATTTTATCATCTACAAACTATATATCTTAAAAAACATACTTTTACTCTAAGAGTATAAAATTCTGTACAAAGTATTGGTAGTTGAAAGCATAAAAATGCATACAAAATATTTAGATTTCGGCATTAAATAACCTATAGAGGTTGATATGCCACTAAACAAGACCAGCCAACCAACCAACCAACCATACAGTCACCTATAATTTTCATAAATTGAAATGCATCATTAAACGCCATCTTCTGTCTTCCTGAATCCTATTCTTTTATTGTTCTTTCATTCTCCTTCAAACTCAGTCACCTTGCTTGGAGTGATTAAAAAAACAAAAAACAAAATGAATCCTCCTCAGAGTTACTATGTCACATTTAATGAATCAGGTGAAAATGTTTGCACAATAAAATTGGTATTAACCAACTGATGTTAGAAAAATTTTCATATAAGTAATATCTTTTGTGATATCAGTGAACGTTTGTTGCCACTTTTGGGATGTCAATGAATACTCGTTGTCACTTTCGTAATGCTCGTTGTAGTAGACTTTGTAATCGCCGATACAACTATAGTAACGCCGTTGAACAATACTGGTAGCAGACACGTTTGAATAGCACTCGCACTAATAGTACTTGCTCGATAATACTCTCTCGAAAAGTAACCCGTATAGTGATCCGAATAAAGAAATAGTATAGTGAATAGAGTAGAGAATAGCGGTCCGTATAGTAATAGAGGATAGACTAGAAATAACAATTGTTAGTCGTCAGCTACTTCCTACATATATGCATTTCCTCTATGGTCATGTCATCCACATAATTTATATTTACCAAAATTACACAAAAATATCTTGAAATACTAACAAGTTAATTTATTCAATAAAAATGCCATTGGCTGAAAATACGGCCTCCAGATGACTTTGAAATCTGCAAATCTTTTGGATGCTCTCCTTGTTTAAGTTGGTGAATGCTTGTGTGGCATGGTGCAGAGTCATGTTGGCAGATATAGGATCTTTCAACAGCCACCCTCTCGGCCTAGGGCAGAACTTGATGAAGGGTTCCATGTTGAATCTGAATGCCCATAGGAAGATGAATGGAGACATAACGTCACCATCAATAGTGATCACTCCAAACACCTTCTTAATCACCATTAGACTCATCCAACTCTTTCTGAATCCTCTGCACTGTCCTCAGATTGACATCCAAACACTGAAATGTTCCTATTGGAGCTTCTGGCACAAAAATTCATAGTGGAGTGAATTGTGTCGTGATGCTCTTTTTCTCACAGTTAGTGCCCAACTGACCCTACTATACTGTGCAGTTGATAAAATCAAAAACAAACAACGCGCATGCATAAAATTAAATATATATTTATATTAAAAACATAAGTGTGTATCTTATAACTAGTCAATTTTTTTTATTAAGATCTTTTCAGTTGTTTTGTCAGAGAGAGAGAAATAGTTGGTCTAAATATCTTTCATCTGTGGGTTGTACAGATGGATTTGCATACTGACTGTAACAAACTTGCCAGCAATGTTTCCAGTGAGGCACATCTTTTGTAAAGAGACAAAACGATTAGTAATTAGCACTTGGGTGCTATTAGTTGTGATTGACATGCTCTGGCCATTATGAGAAATGCATGACAAAGCTTCCTCTACACGAGTGCAGAATGTTGTAAAATGCCACACACTGACTCTAACATAGTGGCTATCTTACCCTATGCAGACAAGCTTGGTCATGGGCGCGGTTAAGGTGGAGACCTTGGATAAGTTTTTGGCTTTGACTTGCCCTGTTCGATATTCAGACCGCTGGAATTGGTTTTATAAATGTCGGGCTAGTTGCTGACACTTCTGGTCAGCTAGGCCAACATTCAGTAACCCAATGAATCAAGCAGTTTCTAATACTCAAATCAATACTTTCAGTCACTTATTATTTATGTGACCACATACAAATCTTATTTTATGGAGATGATGACTCACACACACTACTCGTACATATCTTGGCATTATTTTGGTAAGCAATATTGATCTTCTCATGTTGGTGCCTATATATTTGTTGTATAATGACAAGAATTTAATTTCTTTATGTATAATAAGTCATTTCTGTTTTGGGGAAAATAATTGTAATAATGAATGTGTTGTATCCTTAAAGAAGGTTACAAACAGACAAAGGTGGTACTTGAGTGAAAGGAACAGCAACACGGGCATAGATGAAAGAAAGAGAGGTTTATTGTAAAAGAGAATACACTACTGAAAAACAGGGAATTGGTTAACAGGCTAGTAATTCCTGAAGCAAATCCACCAGGTATATCCTGTGCTTACTATATATATCTACTGATATAGTCAGTCGACAATAGGCAGAGTGGGACATTCCATTGCAACCCCCCCCCCGGGGGGGGGGGGGGGCTAATTTTTCCATGAAATTTTGCTCAATACCTCTTCATTTTGGGGTCAGGACATAACTGTTTGACTTTTTCCTCTTCCTAGGACTTCTCTATCTCACCAGCACAAAAGAATGTATCATCCTATGTGGCAGTTAAGTAGAAATTTGGAATACACTGCCTTAGTTAAGCGGTGGTAGTATAGGCAGTGGATGAAAGGAAAAATATTGTTTATTTCCATTACAATGCAAGACCACATACACCAAGAATAACACAATACAAATTAGCAAAGTCCAAATTAGTGCAGTGGTCAGTTTAATATGGCAGTTGGTCAGTTTTACCCCAACTGCCATATTAAACTGACCACTGCACTATGACCTTTCTCAACTGCTGCTAAACACTTTGATAGGAAAAACTTTCTCTAATGAGAACCAGATTCAAGAGTTTATCAAAAAAAGAATGTTCGAAATCTGCGGAATTTTACTTACAAGATATTGAAAAACATGGCAACTAAGAAATGGCAACAAGTCATTTCAAATAATGGTGAATATAAAATTGAATAAAATGTAATTGTAGTTTATTTTTTTTCAAAGAATAAATTTGGTAAAGGAAAATGGAAAGTGTTTAGGACTCAACCTAATAAATAAATATTTTTAAAAGAAGTAATTTGGTCTTTGCTAACCAGATGCTTCCTCTGTAACTGAGTAGTAGGGCATGTCAGATCAAATGACACTTACTTGTGGGACAAAAGTTGGATTCCTGTTGGAGGACACATATCTTCTATGAAATTCCTCAGAAATTCAGGCCGGTAAATGTAGTTAATATGGTTTATTATCAACAGAGCATTTACTTAAATATTTGTTTCTATAAAAATAACATATAAACAGAAAATATATTAAAATAATTGTCGGACTTGGTCCATCACATAATATATATATATATATATATATATATATATATATATATATATATAAAAATATATATGTGGGACAACTTGATTTTTATATATCAAGAACAGTCTTAAGGAAACCTGTGACAAAGTGGAAACAGGTTTTGAGTGACGTATTTCCTCTTTTAGGGCCTCATCTTGTTTTTCTTTACACTTGCTTGATTATCCCAATCATTTTCAAGAACTGGGTGTTATTGGTATTGTAAGCAAGATTTATTTGATTAAAATCTGGCACTTTAGATTACTAGAATTGGAATCTGTTCAATGTTAAGTCATATGTAACAGTTAAACAAAAATGTATGTATCAAATATCTATACATGCTATAATGTTTTCAATACACACTTCAATATATGCCATAAGATCTGTAGAAAAAAAAATGAAAAAAACATGCATAGATATTTGATAAATGCTTTTCCGTTTAACTATTATATTACTTTGAACTGATTCCAATTTCAGTGCCAACAATCTGAAAATTATTAGAATTTAGTCAAAAGAATTTTGCTTACTATACTGGCAAGATGCAGTTTTCTACAATGACTTTGATAGTTAAATGTACTGCAATATAACAGAAAAAAAACATGGACTTCAGACAGTTTCGTCATAACTTCAATCTTGATGTACAACACTTTATTTTGAAATTGGAAAGATATAATAACATGTTGAATAGACAGACTTGTCTGTGGAATTTCATCAAACTTTTTATATATATATGTATGTATGTATGTATGTATGTATGTATGTATATATATATATATATATATGTGTGTGTGTTACTCATTGTAATGAGACTGACCACAATTTTGATTTTAAAATATGCTACTCTAATTAAAAAAAAAAAAATCGCTAAGACAAAAATGTTTAGAAAGTGCTTTAATTGTTGGTTCATTCACAGTAAATTTGTGTCCAGGCTCCTACAATGTTTCACTCTTTCTTGGCAGATCTTTTATTATCCCAATGTGGGATATTCAATAACAAAAGTGATGGAAACATAGACAAAAAGAAGTCAAGTAAAATCTGCTCTCGATTATTGTGCGCCCAAAATTTCCAGTATTTCTTGTTCACAAGCATGTGTTATCAAATCCTCATAAACATAATTTTTATCTGATAAAAAACCCAAAGGGCGAAATACATCGTATAAAATATTTTCTTTTTTGTCATACACTTTCAACTTAAAATTGTTCTTGATAAATAAAAAAAAAAAAATTATCTATCATTATCCCAGATACTCACACACACACACACACACACACACACATATATATATATATATATATATATATATAAGTGTCCACTTTTATATTTACACACGCTCTATCTCTGATATTGAGCACTTTATCCCATAAATATAGCACACTTTAAGACTATATTTCTTGTATATATATATAATAAAAAGACTTAAACACTAATATTCCATGTTTATAATTTATTACATTGGAATCGTAATTATGATGCATTTCATCATACCTACAAATTCAAAAAAATATATATATATATGGCATGATGATTATGTTTAGCATGAAACTGAATATTGACTTCAATGTTCACTTTTATATTTACATATGCTTATCTCTGATATTAAGCACTTTATCCCATAAATATAGCACACATTAAAACTAACTATATATATATATATATATATATATATATATATAATGTTGTTAAATATAACAGACAACAAATGTCTATTATGTTTGATCATGAGCCGTTTTAAGCTTCATATAGTAGCCTTAGTTTTGGGGGAAAATAAAGACAAAAACTGTCCAAAATTTGGATATTTTTTCATTATGCAATTTCTTTTTCTCCTGAAACTAAAGCCACTATAGTTATTTTCTAAGCATAGCTTAGATGTGGCACAAGGCCGAAAGTATGGGGCACCTAGTGAGAATTGAACTCACTTTTCAGTCGTAACTGATCTAGTGAGACAAGCTTGCTAGCCATTACACCACACCAAGGTGCTAAAGCCACTATATGACGTTTAGACGGCTCCTGATCAAATATAATAGATATTCGTTGTCTGTTATATTTAACAATATATATTTATATTAATGAGCTGCCCCAGTACACTAAGTTCAAATATATATACATATATATACTTAAATTGTGTATATTTAGGCAGCAATTTTTCATTAATGCATGTTTCATTAAATAATAAGTTTTGTCTATTTATTTTAAGTCAGTTCCTTTCATATTATCTGATAAGCTTAATAACATTATCGTTGAAAGACGAAAGGAAATCACCATATTGATACATGTTTTAATCCTATCTAAGCTTTTGGCTTATATAAGCCATTATCAAAGATGACAATTACATTTCAATATATCAAACAATACACGGATGAAACAACAATGATAGTCCGCTCTTGCTGCATGAAAAATACCAACGGCTTCCCATACTTAATACTTCTTGTGTTCACTCTCAGGCGGTCATGTGTGACGTCACGAGTTGCGATGCGATTTTCGTTTCCGCATCTTGTATACACGAGTTTGTTGTTGCTTTGAAATTCTTCATGCAAGAGTTGCTGGAAATTCCAAAGTCGTCTGGAGGCCATGGTTGAAGCCAATGGCGATTTTATTGAATAAATTTACTCTTTAGTATTTCAAGATATTTTTGTGTAATTTTGGTAAATATATCTGATAAAATGAGATGTCTGTTATTTTCATTTTTGTGTCAATTTATCAATCGTATCATTTTATATATATATATATATATATATATATATATATATATATATATAATTTTGTTGCTCACCATTAGCTCAACTCTGAGTTACCGGTTCATATCAACATTATCTGCAGTCACAACCATAACTTTTAGACAAGAAAAATGAGCAGGGCCACCACCTGACAGTTGTGTCCCACACAGTTAGCTTCAACTTGAACACGTGTATGCTTTCAAAATACTATGTGACAACTATTTTATGGCTTTGCAGCATTTTGTTTAGATTATTCAAGTGCTCTGTAATTTTTGCAGCCTTTCTGCTGATTGAAATTCAAATTCTGGTTTGCCTCTTTTTCTCCATAAACTGTTCAATTTCTTCTTGTAGATTAAAAAAATGTTTCAGCACAGCACCTCAGCTCAACCCCCCTTACCTCAGCGTGATATGGCAATGCATAAGTAAGCCCTATATCACTGAGAAGATTATTAAACTGTTGGGGATTCAAACTTCTCGTTCAGATGAAATCAACAGTTCAGACTACCACTTCCATGATGCAATCCATTTTTAACAACTTGCAACACAATTCCTCCTGGGGCAAAACACAGTGAAAAATCCCCAAATTACATCCTCCATTTGTAATTTTTACTTTCTCTCTGAACTGCAGCACAACACCTGCTCGTCCTGGGTACGATGTTAAACTGCATCCAACAGCAAGGCCTCTGATCAGGAGGTTTTGAGGAAGCGTGGAACCACCTCTTAATTGCTGGTGTTCCCAGGTCCACCCTGACCCGGTGTGGTAGCACTTGTTGGGGTCCCAGCTATGGGAAAATAGTGAACTTCCAGGTCTTTTCCAGCACATTGAAACAATGATGTTGCCAACTACACTTTTTTTGAAACAATGATGTTGCCAGCTATACGTTTTTGATATATTTAGTAAATACTGGATCTGGCATTAAATAACCCATAGTGGTTGATATGCCATAAAACCCCAAACAAACAACACCTTCTTTTTTCCCAATCATTGATGGTGCACCATCTGTCGCCGCACTGACAGCATGGGCCCAGTTCAGTGCTCCAACGAGAGAGAGATGAAAATGTCATTTGCTGTTGTGGTGGCCATCATTGGAACCAACTCCGGGAACTCCTTGGTGACGGTCAAAATCTTGTCTACATCACAAATGAATATGGCCAGTTGCGTAACATTCATAATGTCCACGCTCTCATCAGTTTCAACCGAAAATGCAATGAATGACTTGACTTTATGCTTCAGTTGCCTGTCCAAATCTTCAGAAATATCTGAAATCCTATCTTCCGCAGTTTTTCTTGTCGGGCTAATGTTGGTAAAAGTCTGTCGCTTCTCAGGGCATAAAATTTCTGCAGTCTTCAGTATGCATGTTTTCACAAACTTACCCTTCACAGTACAGCTTTGATGCAAATGCTATTTCTCTAGCAACAAGATAGCTAGCTATTACTGCTGCCCAACTGATATCTTGGCTTTGGGTTAGAGTAGGCTGTTGTTTCTTCAGATTCACTAACAATTTATTTATCTTCTCTCTTCTCATTTGTCCTTGCAAGTTATTGTATAGGTTGGCATGATGAGTTGGCGCCAAATGTTATATTCTTTGAGCGCTGAAACCTGCTGTGAACACACACTAAGCACGCAGGTTTTCTAATTCACTGTTACGAATAAATAAGGACCCACTTTTCTTGAAATGATTTACACTTTTCTTCTTTTTCACAAAGACATTTTGGCAAAGATTAAAAAGAGTGAAATATTGACCTAAAAAAAAGAAAACACATTGTTAGTCATTGAATTAATTTTAAAAAAAAGAAAAAGTAAATATATAATTTTTACACTTTTCAAAGTCATCTCGTGGACCAAATGAAACCCTGCAGTGGGTCAGTTCAGGCTCCCAGGCCATATCCCTGCTCTAAAGCCTATTTCAAATTTATACTTGTAATAATTGTGCCTAAAATCGGAAATTTTATTTACTATTTATTTATTTTCTTCAACAGGAATGGATTGATTTGTCTCTCGTCCAGTTCACACTCCTCCTTGGTCTTTTGAACAGGAGTAGAGATTTATCCCTTGTTTCCTGTTTAGGATTTGGTTTCCAATTTCTTTTAAAATTTTCTCATTCTCTTGGGCTCCCAGTAGCCTCTTGTGTCTTAGTGGCATTATCGCCTTGTTTGGGGTGAATCGGTTTAAAAAAAAAAGTTGTTTTGGGGTATATCAGTTTTTATGATGTAAATAAACTAAGTCCAGAATACATCTTTATCAACAAATCAGAGAGAGAGAGAGAGGGGGGGGGCTGTAGTAACATGCATTTAATTAACATAATATTCTTTATCTTTGAATAAATTATTTTATTATTTTACATTTCAGTATCAGCTCATTGACATTCTGTAACTTTCTTTTCACATTGATTCTATTAACTTTTCTATGAAACCAAAATATTACCCTGAAAATTTGAGTTGTGTTCTTAAATAGCCTCGTTAGATCAAGACTTTCATATGGATAACATTCATGATACCAAAACCATTCAGAAATATCTAAACTGGCAGCTGTCTATAACTACCTTCTAAGATCATAACCAGTATGCCAACCTCTCGGATAAGCAGTGGAATGGGGGTGGGTAGATAAAGTGCAGCGATGTCAGTTACTTTTCAAAAAGGCAATGTTCTTAAATAGCCTCTCCAGATCAAGAATTTCATATGGGGATCATGCATCATGCCAAAACCATTCAGAAATATCTAAACTGCCAGCTATATACAGTTGCTTTCTAAGATCAATGCTTAAAAATGGCTTTGAGCAAGTGAAGCCTTTGGATATTGGTGAAAACCATCCTTCAAACCTTGTGAACTGGCCCGACAGAATCCCAAACAAAGAACTGTACCAAATAACAGAAACCACATTACATGAGGACTACCAACAGCAGTAACAACTAAAACGGATAGCACATGTAACTCAAAGAGAAAATAGTGACATAATCAAGATGTTGACATTCCACACTACTTCAAACAAAAGGTTAGGAAGGAAACCTCCATCAATACTGGAAAGAGTGATAACAGCTACTGGGCTTGAGAAGAGAAAATAATGACATAATCAAGATGTTGACATTCCACACTACTTGAAATAAAAGGTTAGGAAGGAAACCCTCATCAAAACTGGAAAGAGCAATAACAGCTGCCAGACTTGAGAAGCCTATTTTCCTGAAGAATTGTTTTAAGAGAAAGCTTTTATCAATTTCAAATGATGTTAGAATTGGCTGCCGGACAATGAATGCTGAATGTTTCCTTATAAGGAAATGGCTAATATTACCATTGCTATCAGTGATGAGGAGAATAGATACTACACTTTAATCTTATCCCAATGTCTAAGGAGTGAAGAAAAGTGTAACTCGAATAGCACTGTCACTGAATGCTGAATGTTTCCTTATAAGGAAATGGCTAATATTACCATTACTATTACAGTTTTGAATTTAACATTACTTGTAGTTTTTATTGCTTCCAAGAGATCTTGAATACTATTTCCTATTTCTATATACATCTATTTTAATGATGAACTGCATATTCTTCTTATTGAGTTAATGTCTGCTGAGGCTGGGGAACATTCCATCAACTTGGTGTCTTTGAAACCTTTTCTTGGTAACATGAACAGGATTCAACTTTGAAAAATGTGAAAGAGGGAGGTTAAAACAAAACTTTCCCATTTCTAATTAAAAGTTTAGGTCTAGAAAACCTGATTTTCAGTGAAGAGCCATGCTGATTCCAATCTTGTCAGAATGGTCGCTAAGAACATTCCCTCCCTAAATTTATATACAAATCCTACAGATGCATCCTAACCTATAAAAATGGACAATTCTTGGTGTCATCCACCATATTTTTTTGTTCTTTCTTGTTTTGAAAGTTGCAAAGTTATAACCACTTGACTGTATCCCTTTCTTACTTTGTGAACCTTTTGCTTTGCCTACTTTTGACTTGAATATACAGTAGTGTCCAAAATTAAGAGACAAAAATTAAAACTTAAATATCTCTCTCATTTCACTAAATGGCAGTCATGCTTTAAATCTGTAAGATTTGGAATGAGAGAGAGAGCTAAGATTCAATTAATTCTTTACTCAAATATCAAGTGTTCAAAATTAAGGAATGAAACAATGTTTTTAATAAACAATAAGTGAACAACAAAATGCAAAAAAAAGTCTTATCAATATTTACTGCTAAGACCCTTGTTTTGAATCACTGCTGCACATCTGTGTCCACAGGATTTCACTAAATTTTGACATTTGTCAACTGTAATTTTAGACCATTCTTCCTGTAATTTTCCCTATAGATCTTTGACATTTCATGGATTCCTAATTATGAGATTTTGTTCTAAAGTCTTCCATAAATTTTCTATGGGAGTCATGTCAGGACTTTGAGCTGGCTAGTCCATAACGTTTATTCCTTGGTTTGTTCAGATAAGCAATAACCTACTTTGCCTTATGGCAGGGAGCATTATCCTGCCTGAACAAAGGATTTTCAAACCCAGAAATTTTCTTCTAATTCTTGTATATAGCAGCATTAACTCTATTATGTAAGTGTACAAGAGGTGATGTACCCAGATTTGAAAAGATGCTGAAAACCATCCTGCTGCCTCTGCCAAACTTGACTGTCTTCTTGGTGCATTTTGACCCCAACCTTTCACCAATTTATCTTCTTGCATAGTGTTTTCCATCAGAACCAAATACATTAAATTTACTTTTATCACTGAAAAATACATTGGACCACTGTTCTTCTGACCACAACACGTGCTTCTTTGCAAATTCCGTTCTTGCTGCCTTGTTCTTTTTGCCTGTGAAAGTCTTCTTCTGTGGACACTTAGCATAAAGTCCTATTTCTTGCAATTGTCTAGACACAGTTTGTCAAGATGCACAAATGTCATTTGAAATTTCTTGTGAAATGCCTGACACAGTTTGAAAACGGTCCTTCAGCGCTAAACGTTGAATAATCCTGTCTTCTCTGGCTGCAGTTTTCCTTGGTCTACCCACCTTGTTTGAACTCGTTAAATGACCAATGTTTTTGTACAGGCCCAGAATTTGGATCACAACACTTTTGGGATGCTTCACCTGTTCAACAGTCTGGTCAATTGTGTGATTTTTTTCATTTTACAGCTTGAGAACATCAGCTCTTAGAGACTCGTCTACTTTTCTTTGGTTTGGCATGTTGGAAAATGACGTAGTAATGATAAACAATCTTTATCTTAACCTCGCTAATGCTTATGTCTGTTATTCTCACATATTTCCTTAATTTTGGAAAAAATTAAATGAATCATAGCTCTCTCTCTCTCTCTCTCTGTGTATCATTCCAAATAACTTAGATTTAAAACACAACTGAACTGTCATTTGTCTACATTTAGAGAAAATTTCATAAAAACTGGACTTTTTGAGATATTGAGGTTTCAATTTTTGTTACTTAATTTTGTATTCTACTGTATATTGTTTGCTTAGTATTATTTTGCTTAGTATTATTTTGTGCTGTTAATTTTTCTTCCTTTTTTTTCTGCTGAGAATTTTGTGAATTACACATAATAGCCAATTACCCCAGAAGCCAAAATTCTCCAAAAAGAGCTTAAATTTTGCATTTTACCCATTTAAACTTTGGGCATTTTCAGTACCAAAAATGGTTTCACCAACCCCAAAAACATGAATAGAGGTCTAGATCATGATTTTCTGATACATACAAGAAAAGTTATGTCAAAAACTAATATTTTATTCCTAGCATATGACGTCAAAGGCAGGTAATGATCAATTTAATATATAAAAGGAACTGAGCATTGTTTAAGCATTGTTCCCCATTACAATTTTCTTACATTTTGCAGATTTAAATCGATTTGGGAACTTCCAGTAAAAAGGAGAAAATATTTTGTCTTTGACAAGTTTTGTTAATGTTATTTGAAGTTGGTAGTGGGGGGCATAGGCAAAAAAGCAGGCAAAATATAGTAGGATTTTATTTTGATTTGAATTTTGTGTAGTCAAGCTTCAAAATCCACTTGATATAGGTAAGTTTTGAAAAAAATTAAAGCTACCTGCCACTTATAACATTCATTTCAACAAGAATCCAATAACAATCCAAGCAAAAATATGCTGAAAAAAAAAATCTATCCAGACTTGATTATCTAAAAAATTAATTAAACATATCTTGTAGATTTGAATCAACCCACAACAAAGAAAAAAGTGAGAGTTTAAAACCTCTCACTTTTTTCTTTGTTGTGGGTTGATATCAAATATTTTTATTTTTGTCTTTTTACAACTAAATCTTTCACAGCATGTATGAGCGTTAAAAGGAGACAAGGGAGAAAGTGAGGAGCAAACTGTAAGTGTTATGTAGCTTGGTGAGGAAGACGAGTGAATGAATAAGGGAATCAATTTGAATCTGCTGTTTGTTCTCATTCCTTACTGGCTTGTCTGGTCTAGAAACATTGCTTATATACTCTTTAAAGGGATCACAAAGCATGTTTTTTTATTATTGGTAGGAACCCAATCCGTTGGTTGAAAAATGTTAAATATTTATTTTCAAAGGGTTAATTTCTTAACTGGAAAGATGCATGATTCCTCCAACTGAGAAACCATTTTTTTGTCATTTCATGATTGACTGTCTTGCTGTTGATTTCTGTCTTCATTCCACACATATACTGTGACAATATTTAACATGGCGTACGGATTAAAACGGTTAAAACAAAACGATTTTAATTTTTTGTCAGAAAGAGAATTATTTTCTCAGAATATGGGAATAAATGTATGAATTTTGTTGAAAAAGTTACACAACGTGATTCAGCTAGACACAGCTGGCAGGTCAGGGGCCAGAAGTTAAAGGAGTGAAGGTGTTAATGGGAAATTTTGGCTGACAAAATTTCCCTGAGAAAGAAAAAATTAAAAGCAGAAGATGACGTCAGAAAGGCTGACATCATATAATAGCTCCTCCCGAAGGAGGAGGGGATATTCCAAAATTGGAAATGTGAAATAGAAAACAAAAGAAAACGATTGGTTGAATTTTTGGGGATTTGCATAAAACCCACCGATTTGCCCGCACCACACCAGTTGAAAGGGACACCCATAAATACATGTGCCAATGTGAGCCAAAGTTAGTTGGAGCCAGCCAGTTGCAGTCGCAGTGATGTTGCGACCCGGAGTTAAGAGATTTCTGATATAACGCTGCTTGCCAACCTGATGAAAAGAATAATTATAATTATCTGCTGAAGAAAGACTCCAATGAAATCCTTGTGTCGTACTGGAAAGTACAAATCACAGTACTTGAAAATAAATCCAGTTGTCAAGTCTGGCCACTCTTCAAAGAAGTTCCCTGCAATTTTCGTTCCGTCGCCATTTATTAGAGCAGGTTGGGAAAAGAAGAAAAAGAACAAAGAAGAAAAGAACTGTAAATATTTTTTTTATTCTGATATAAACATCATATCGTAACTTATTTGGGCATTGTCCATTTTATTTTTCAATTTTGTATGCACGTGTTCAACTCCTTGGTTTAGCGTGGTTAAGATACCCCAGTGGAAATTCGGCTTGACTCTCTTAAGATCAAAATCACAACATGGGTAAGAGAGGTCACAGTTGAAGAGGTTAAAATTGAGACCAGCTGCTGTGTCAAACGCCATCAACAACCAACGAGTGGAATGACGGCTTGTTCTCTGATACCATGATCAATCCTGACCAAGTGAGCAGACCGGGATAGACCCTGAACAATGTCATATTTGGAAATCGTGACCAGGAACACCGTCATAATACAAGTTTTGTTTAATTTCAAATATTCACAACTTGAGAAACACTTGAAGTTAGGACAAAGACCAGTTCTGAAATCCTGAGACTGTCTTCTTTCCAACAAGATTTTGAATATATCACTTGAGAAATGTTAAAAAAATGCCAAATGTCTGCTTCTGTAAAAGAAGGTTGGACAATAGCAGTTGGATTATTAGAAATGTAAATAGTAATTGCCAATAAAAATTTTTTCATTCAGTTTTGGTTGGCTCAAAATCATGTCCTATACTTGTAACATGAATTGATCAAAAATACAAAGTCCTCCTCCTGATATATAGCAGCCATTTTGAATATCTTGTTTATGTGGCCTTGATATAAGTTAGCTAATCAAAAAGGACCTTACATTGAATGCATGGGGCTACTCAGTTGGCAATGAGATGCCATTGAGTGAGCTTCTGTACTCTGTGATAAAATAAAGAGTTCAGTTTGAAATTCCCTGAAGATTACCTGGATTGACAAGAAATTGATGAAGGCCAGAGAGGACAACAACTGAAACATTGTGATAAAAACAACAAAGGTAAGGACATTACTTTTGTTGTAAATAAATTATTTACCTTCAGACTAATCAGAAAATTATTTACATAACGATGATGTAGATGATAGTCTGAACGAAAATAATGATAACTCCTCTTTCCAGAAATTCAGGTAGACAGTAAAAAATTTAAATATGAATAAAAAAAATGTTATTAAATTTTGGTTGGCTTAAAACAAGTTTATGTTGACATTCATTTGTCTTTTTTTTTTTTTTTTTTAGTAGTGTAAATACCAATAAGAATATCTTTTCACATTGACTTTATTTAAACAAAAATGGTCTTGTATGACTCTGATAAAATATGGTACTGGTTCTCAAGGGACCCTCTTTTCCTCTCATTTCAGAATGTTATTCCTTGCTTCCAAGATCGTCTAACTAAAAAGGTATTTTGAAAAAAATTTTTTATAGAGACATCACTATTTTCAAAAGTTACAATTTTTATTACAAAAAATTTACAAATTTAGTATAGGGGATAAGGAAATTGAACATAGGAATAGGCTGTGCTAGGGATAATTTCTCATGATATCGCAAGTTTCTACAAGGCCCAAACTTTAGCCTAAAATCCTGTTCTTAAATAGCTTCATCAGATCAACACTTTCATATGAATGTCACACCTGGCACCAAACTCTTTCAGAAATATCTAAACTGTCAGCCATATAAAGGGCGTTTCGTTAAGGCAGATTATATATAAGGGTGTTTCATTAAGACGGATCAAAGTCAACAGTAGATAAATCAGTGTTATTGGTGAAAATTTATTTATTTCTCTATTGGATCATGTTATTTAAGTCATGGCAATTATGTGTGAAAAATAATATCACCAAATGTCCACCAAATCTGAAAAAAAAAAATTATTAGGCACTTAAGCTTAATTCATATTTAAAATCAGTCCAAGTTATTGGAACACACTTTACAACTGCTTTCTCAAATCAATGGTTAAAAATGGCTTCAATCCTGTAGGTCATAATGAGGACCATCCTTCTTTCTACCTTGTGGATGAGTGCTACGGAATTCCAAACCAAGAACTGTACCAAATAAAAGAACCTACATTACTTGAGGACATTCAACAGCAACAACTACTAAAATGGATAGCATGATGACATAATCAAGATGCTGACGTTCCACACAACCCCAAACAAAAGCCAAGGAAGTAAACCCCCGTCAATACTGGACTTTAGAAAACTATTTCCCTGAAAAATTGTTTTAATAAAGATAATTTCAACTGAAAGTATCACTGGTGGTGGCCCAATTCCCCACGCTGAAACCTGAAAATTTCCCATTTGAGTATAAATTCTGGTAGAACATTGTATTAAGTGTATATTTGAAGCTCATTTTAGATTAGTTATTGAAAAACATAACATATAAATATATAAAAAGTATATTAACAGATTTGAATAACAAGTTTATAATGTTTTAAAAGCAAAAATTCTCTGAAATTAAAAAAAAAATAACAGTGTAATATGATTTCCTGGAGAATGGCTTTTCGCATGACTTAACAAACATGGATCCAAATTCATTTTGATCTGTCATGGCGAAAAAATTTGTTTTGCAGTTTTCATCTGTTATGAAAGTTATTTTGTATGATTTTTAGCTTTTTTTACTCCCTCTCCTTTTACATTACAAAATTTCCTGAAAATGTTTTCCCTTCAAATGATCTTGGAAATATCAAAGTTAAAAATTGAAATCCCCATGAAATCTATCAATTCATACTTATCTAAACAAAAAGATACTGCTTTTTGTTTTTGTTCCTTATTTTACTGTTCAGTGCTCATAAAATGTATTAAATCGAATTACATTTTTTTTATTCTCAGATCCTGTTTTCTTCTCTATTTTTTAAAAGATTTCTTAACAATATGTGATTTGGCAAATTATATAATTGCAGAGAAATAAAGCCGAAGAGATATATATATATATATATATATATATATATATAATATATATATATAATTTAAATAAAAACAGACCACTTTAAGGTTCCATGTAATAAATTATTTCACCACAGCCCTTTTAAAGGACTGCGGATCATCAGACTTTACTTCTGATGATCTGTGGTCCTTTAAAAGGGCTGTGGTGAAATAATTTATTACATGGAACCTTAAAGTGGTCTGTTTTTATTTAAATTATTAGCTCTGATATACATTGAGCTCTCTGGATTTTATCCTCCTTGGGTCTACCCATGCGGATTACCTAGTTTTTCGTAAACTAAATATATATATATATATAAATTATTTTCAGATAGAATGTATGTGTAAAGAAACAAAATGAATAAAAAGACATGTGGAAAAACTCTTCTTACCCAATGTGTTTTATCTTTTGATGGACTTTATTAAAGCAAATATAGGATTTATTTTGTTGCACATGTTTTTATATAAGAGCAAGAATGTCATTGGTTTATGAAAACTTTTAAATTTGAGAACATTCATGAATATTCATCAGGTAGTTGAAAGGTCAGTCAAAAGATGTGGAGGACCCAAAGTGCCATAATTTACCTCACCAGACTTTGAATTATGGAACTTTGTGTCCTCCATAAGTTTTGAGGAATCATTGAAAGTTTAGATGTTATTCAGAAGGATTTTCTTTTTCTCAACTTCAAATTTTTAAGCTCTCTTATAAATCCTTTTTCCATGTTTTAAGCTTCTTTTTTTTACTATTGTTCACCCAATACAAGGCCCAAGAGCCACTCAAGGTGTAGGATTACTAAATGAAGTTGTAAGTGTATACAAGATGGGAGCAATAGATGCATACTCGGAGGATATGTAGGATAGATAACAGTTAATACTTGAAGAGATTAAGATTGTGGTGATTGGAGAAGCATCGTTTTGGAAGTTCATTCCGCACTGCAAGCAATCTGAGGAAGAAGCTGCCTGAGTGGAACTTTTTCCTTACCAGTGGAATATGGAGGAAATGAGGAAGAGTCAACTCAGTGTATGTGGCATGGCAGGTTCTAGCTATGAAGGTCTGAACTGGTGGAACCAATGAAAGTAGTTTGCTCAAACATGAAACGATAGAGTAGTGAGAGGCTTGCGATATTTCGTCTGCATGGAAAAAGGTTGTCGGGAGGAAAACAATTCACCACTCATAGTGCTACTAATTTGGAGCTCACTCTCTCTCTTTCTCCTTCCCTCCCTCTCCCTCCCTCTCTCTCGGCAAAGCTTGAATCCTATCTATGAGGTTCTATGTCTGGGCTGGAAGTCCTAATCCTCTCTTTCCAGCCTGGAGTTCAAATGTGTATATGCAATCTTGGGGGCAGGAATTCCTTTCCACTCTACAACCTCTTTCTCACAAATAAAACGTCACAAGCCTCTTGCTACTCTATTGCTATTACCATGACAGATAGGTCTCTTCCTTACCTCCTCCTCAGATCAATGTCCCACTTAGGTATTACCTCCTTTGGGCGTATCAGACCATTCATTGACCTATGTCAAGGTTGATGCCAAACCAAAGATGTTCACAGTTTACCATTTCATAGAACAATCTACCAATACACCAAAGCTGATTGGAACAATTTCAGATCTTACATCCCAGATGCTTCTTAATTTTCTGTATAAAAATGGACCTTCTAGAAAAAGTTCCATCATTTCAGAATGGATTGTCTCTGGCAGAGAACGTTTTATAACCCCACAAAAAATACCAACAAAAGCCAAATAGGCAGCCTTAGGTCCATGTTTGAATGTGTTGTCGTTATGGCCCACCGTAATGACTCCTACCATCTCTATCAGAGGAAACAGTGTAGCATAACTTTTGCCTCATTCAGAACTGTTGCTTGATTACTGCAAGAAAGAACTGGAAAATGCAAAGAGCTGCTATGTAGATACCCTAAGCCAAAGTAAAATTGGATCCTGTGAGTTCTGAAAAATTTCAAACATAATTCTCAATTGAGAACATAATTCATTCAAATATAATTCTCAATCGTTGGTGCATTCCATTATAAATGGCACCAAGATTATCTCGTTCATGTCAGATAAGACTAAGCTCTTTGCAATGAACTTTGCCTCTAACTTTACATTAGATGACAAACGATCATTGCTTACCTGACTTCCTCCACTACATGGAGTACAAGCTTTGCAATATCTGTATTATGGCTTGTGAAGTTTCCAGACTTACCAAAAGCCTTGACTTCATGAAAGGTACTAATCTGATTAAAAACCCTGTAGTTCTCAAGAACCTTGGCTCAGAACTATCTCCAATCTCGGTGAAGGTGTTTAGCCCCTGCCTGAAGAAATAACATTTCCCAAACGCATGGAAAGTGTCAAGTGTATGCCCTGTTTATAGGAGACTGGGTGAGTGTTCATCCCCATCTGCCTCCTTAGTGTCATGCTGTAACATCTTAGTTTTCACCATCTCTTCATCTCTTCCCAAGTAGTCAACTAGTAAGACATTAGGCTGGTTTACGAAATGTAGCAGCAAAAGTTACGTTCACTTTGAGTGCTGTGTATTTCTTAGTTTTGACACAAGGCCACATCATTAGCATTTAAATGATTATTTATATATATATATACACACACATACACACAAATGAGAGAAAGAACAGATGGAGTAAAATTCCACTGTTCATAGCATTTACTTTTTAAAAAAGTGCTCAATACAAAGTAGAGCTATATATATATCTATCTATATATATATATATATATATATATATATATATATATATATATATATATATAACAGAAGTGAGTGTGTGTATGCTATTTATGCACTTCCACATCTCTCAACCAATTTTGATGAAATTGTACAGACATGGTGCAAATTTAACAAGATAGATCAAGACCAACTTTTCAATCTCCAGACCCTCCACCCACACTAGATTTGGTTGATCGATTGATCAAACTGAAGGTGGGTACGTCTTTTTGCAAAAACCAAGGCAAAGTTACATGTGAACAAAATTTTTACTCGATGAGCTAATGTTTTTTGCACAGATGCAAAACATAGCTCATGTTACAAGGTTTATGTAGAGTGCTTTATAGATTTCCCGTGACATTGGCTTCATACAAAGATTCCAAAAGACAGTGAAAAAGTTGTTTTTTTTGTACTCCGTAAAATAAAAACTTGAATAACTTACTCATTTTTTTATCCAATTTTCTTCAAACATGTTCCAAAAAATTTGTCATCATTCAAGAAATAAGATAAGTGTAGTTTTAGTCCTGCTTGCTTCCCCGCATATAATGAAAAACTGTTCAAAAATCCCATTTTTTGGCAATAACTTCCTGTTTTTTCATTCAATGCTTTCCAAATTTGCCATGTAAATTACATATGACACAAAAAGTGTCTTGTGTGAATGTTTGATTTAGATTACTTCAGTTAAGTTGATGAAATCTGTGACAAACTAGGTCCGAAATCAGCGTTTACTATTTAGCCAATGGTTTCTTCATATGATTCCATTCTAAATTGGCATTCGAACAACCTTGGATGCAAAGATAGTTTGAAAAGAATTATTGAAGTGTTAAAAGGGAAAAATTCCCAAAGAACCTCTTATTAACCCCAGCTTTACATTAAGCGTGCGAAGAAGGAGGTGGGGGAACCTTCATGTGTTTGCAGTTGAATCGAGCTCTGATGACTCATCCCTGTTTTTGTTTGATTATTAGATTTGTGAACTATGCCATACTATTTGAAAGTTATTATGGCCATAGAAAATTTACTGAATATATAAAACATTGAAACAATTTAACCCTGAGCAATGACCACCGAAGAAGGTTTTATCGATGGAATTCTTTTATTAAGAATAATCAAACACTTGTGAAGGGCATACCGCAAAAAAGATGGGTGGGGAGTAGCTTAGTATACCAACAAATGATGCAGGGATTCAGGCAGATATTTCTAGATTTTATACAATTGCAGCCATGTACACCTGGTCAATGCTGGGTACCTCAGCTAGCATAAAAGGTTTGTTACTTAGCTGATTGGTGTTACCTTCAGCATCCTGACTCCAGAGTTTCATATATGAACCCTCAGGGAATCACTTTGTATAGTCATTAGCAGTTATCACCCATTGACTGGTTAGGCTTCTTGATTTTTCTTTTTTATATGCACTTTTTATTGGTACAAGTTTGTTTTTTTGTGCATTCACATCACCATGTGTCTGCATATATGTGTATGAGTGTAGAATGTCATGATTAATTGTCCTTTTCACCATTTTTTTTTTCACTTTTCATTCACTCATTGCTTTTTTATGTTTTCTCTCTTTTTCCTCTGATCTTTTAATTTTAGCTACTTTGACTTCCAGTTTTCCAGACATATACTGTTGCTAATTCTTAAATTATTTTACCAGTATGTTTCCTTTTGTCTTTTTTATATTATCTTTACAGATATTTTTTTTATATTTGAAATTTGACACACACACACACACACACATATATGTATATATACACAGGGTGTCCATAAAGTTCATGTGCACTTTAAAAATTTATAACTTTATTTGTATTTGCGATAGAAATAATTTGTAAAAAGCATTAGAAAGAAGTAAATCTATATTTTTAAGGTTTTATTGAAATTTTATTTAAGTTTCTACATGTCTTCCATCATTAGCAATACAAAGGGTAATACAATTTTGCAGTTGATGGAAAACATTTGCCAACTGATTTACAGTAATGCCTGAAATCACATTAGTTATTTTAGCTATACTTAAAACTAGGTACATTAAACTTTATAACATTTTTTGAACTTTATGGACAGCCTATGCATGAGAGAGAGAGAGGTGTGTGTAGTGTCATGATTAGCAATTCAGAAAGAGAAATGGACAAGGCAAGCAGAGTTCAAATTCCAGCTGATTTTGTTAAAATAACTTTGGGAAAGGTATGAATCCATCTTCCCCCAAATATGGATTAAACCGTAAGGTAGACTGGGCTCTCCTTCCTTGAGGTGGCAACCAGTGTGTAAAAAGGAAAACTTGAAAACCAGCCTGAAAAGGAAATGGGCTTACCCTAGACTAGGGGTCTCAAACACGTAATCTGGGGGACTTTCATGACCAATGTTATCTTCAAATTTTAACAAGTTTAATAAATTTATCATGCGCCCGTCCATATCAACAGTGCGAAACAATCAACTCACAACATCCTGGTGATTTCACAGAGGACAAAAGTTAAATTTTTCCCTTGTTGACTTCAAATGACAGTAATTAAAATTCTACAAGGGGGGAAAGTCAAAAATGATATATAAAGGGTGTTCCAATAACTTGGACCGATTTTAAATGTGAATTAAGTTTAAGCATCTAATGATTTTTTTCTTTTTCTTTCAGATTTAACAACTTAAATGTTTTGCAATTTCAACCGTGGAAAGATTAACAATCAAACAATGTGTTAAAGTTATCAAAGCCTATTACGAAAATGGACATTCAAACAGAAATGCATTTTGCGCACTTCACAATTTTTCTGGTGCACATAATCAACCAACTGAGAGTACAATTGGAAATGATGTAACATTGTTGTAGAGAGGTTCAATTCCTGTGTGTGATGACGAATAGAGGTGTCTGGATTTTCTGCCATATTCTTGTGCACTGCAGCAATGTTTACAGCTGAACAGTTTAAACAAGCACACAATGGTGATTTCACATCTGCCACAAAACCAGTTTGTTTGAATTTACAAACAGTTTTTCCAATTGCACTCTTTTAACTTTAACATGTTGTTTGATTGTTAATCTTTCCAGGGTTGAAATTGCCAAAGACTTAAGTTGTTAAATCTAAAAGAAAAAAAATCATTAGATGCTTAAACTTAATTCACATTTAAAATTGGTCCAAGTTATTGGAACACCCTTTATATATATGTCATGGAGAAAGTCTAGATAATTTTTTTTTACTTACCTCAAATTTTTTGAATTCAGTAACATTTGTTCTCATCTTGTAGCCAAGATAATTCAATTATGATATATGTATTTACTTTGATTAATGAATAGTTGCCAATCTGGTGAATAGATAACAACTACAGCTGTTCAATATTATGCCCCTTGCTCACTTTACTTCTAGTAAGGCCTTCCAATCTATGAATGTGATGTAATCTAATGTCAACCCCACTCTCTGAACTTGATGCCCCCCACTGGATTAATTGCCCTCCATATTGGTAATGATGACAGGCCTGTTTTTTTTTGTTCTTTTTACTAATGTTCTCCTAATGCAAGTCCCAAGAGTCCCTCAAGGTAGAGGATTACTGTGTGGTATTGAAAAGAAAAGGTGAGAAGTTCAGTTCATGAGGTTATGCAGGAAAGATAATGTCTAACCTTATACTTGTAGAGGTCATGATTGTAGAGATTAGGAAAGCATCCTGTCAGGAGTTTGTTCTACAAAACAGCAGTGTTTGGGAAGGAGCTGCCCAAGTGGAATTTACTTAAATGGAATGAACATTATTTGTCCATGTGTGGAAAAGTGGGCCACAGCAGTGAAGGGCAGGACTGCTGGAACTGAGGAATGTATCTTTTGTCAAAACATGTCATGGAAATAGCAATAGAGCAATGAGATGCTTGCAACATTTCATCTGTGGGGAAAGTGGTTGTAGGGTTGAAAACAATTCATCACCAACAAGACTGCATAGACACTTTTCCTTTGAGGCAGGCAAGTGAGGATTGTGCAATCCACTCCATATGTGTTGTTTTTTTATGAATTTACTCCAAGCCAGTTGATAATGCCACTAAGATGCAAGGAAGGGACTACTGGGAGTGAAGCAATGAGAATACTTTAGAAGGAACCGGAAATCAAATCCTAAACAGGAAACCAGGGATAAACCTTTACTCCTGTTCAAAAGACTTGAGAGGAGTGTGAACCAGACAATATGCAAACATTTCTGCTCCTATTAAATATGGCAACAATAATTCATTTCAATTTGCTTTTCCTTTGTATGTAATGGCTTTTTTATGTCCTTGAGTTTGAAACCCCTGCCCTATATCTCCTGTGCATTTGGTGCACCCATGACCCTAATGGGTTATGGGACTTGTGACATGACAATACATATTGAATATTGTCTAATTATTCAGGGTTTAAGGCATATTAATTTTTTCATTTTCATAATATAAATTTAGCCTGTGGGTTTTAGTAGATTAATAGCTCTGTCGATTGAAATTAGTACATTGGGTTTTATGTAAAATCAAGGCCTCTAAAGTTATCGAAGTGTGTGGACATGTAATTATAATTAAACGCTTACGGCAAAGGTTGCTTCATTTGCGTCAACAAGTTCTGCTTTAATAAGTCTAACTGTTCATTTGTTGGATGATAACATGAAGGTTATTTGTTGAGGAGAGCAGAGAGTGCGCATGTTAACAGCTTACAACCAGGAATACAAGGGAACAATGAAGAAAATTTTTCTTTAAAAAATAGATGTCTGCTAATTATCTTTTATAGAAAACAGAAAACTGACTTGTGTCTTAAACGTTACATAGAAATGACCAAATTAAGTTGGAATGTGCAAAGTGCTATGTTCAAGCCCTTGTAGTTATTTCCTTTTTCTTCTTCTGAGTTTTCCTTCCTTCCTTCTTCCTCTTTCTTTCTCAACCATTCCTCCACTTTCTTGTTTCTCTTTTCTTTCCTTTCTTCCTTTCTTTTTTATCCTCCATTTTTTCTTTCTTTTTCTTCACTTCTACTTTCTCCTTTTTCTTTCCTTCTTTCTCCTTTACTATTTGTTCTGTTTTTCTTCCTTTTCTTCATTCTCTTTCTTCTTTCTCTCTTTTTGTCTCTTTTCCTTCTTTTTCTCCATTAATTCTTTCTTTTTCTTCCTAATCTCATCTTTCCTTCTCTCTTTTCTTCCTAATCTCATCTTTCCTTCTCTCTTTTCTTCCTTCTCTCTTTCCTTTCCCCGTGCTCCTTCTCTCTTTCCTTTCCCCGTGCTCCTTCTCTCTTTCCTTTCCCCGTGCTCCTTCTCTCTTTCCTTTCCCCGTGCTCCTTCTCTCTTTCCTTTCCCCGTGCTCCTTCTCTCTTTCCTTTCCCCGTGCTCCTTCTCTCTTTCCTTTCCCCGTGCTCCTTCTCTCTTTCCTTTCCCCGTGCTCCTTCTCTCTTTCCTTTCCCCGTGCTCCTTCTCTCTTTCCTTTCCCCGTGCTCCTTCTCTCTTTCCTTTCCCCGTGCTCCTTCTCTCTTTCCTTTCCCCGTGCTCCTTCTCTCTTTCCTTTCCCCGTGCTCCTTCTCTCTTTCCTTTCCCCGTGCTCCTTCTCTCTTTCCTTTCCCCGTGCTCCTTCTCTCTTTCCTTTCCCCGTGCTCCTTCTCTCTTTCCTTTCCCCGTGCTCCTTCTCTCTTTCCTTTCCCCGTGCTCCTTCTCTCTTTCCTTTCCCCGTGCTCCTTCTCTCTTTCCTTTCCTTATTTTTTATCTTTCATTTTTTCTTTTTCTTCCTTCTCTCTTTTCTTTTTCATCTTTCTACTTTCTACTTGTTTCCTCTTTATCATCCTTCCTTCCTTTCTTTTTGCTTCTTTTTGCTTCTTTTTCCGTTTCCTTCATTTTTAACCCATTTCCTGTTTCCTTATCCATTTCTCTGCACTTTTACATTCCTCTGCAGGCAAAAAGGGGAAATCTTTTCCCCCTTATTTCTGACTACATTACAATTTGCTGTTATAAAAAAAAAGATATAAGAATATTTTTATAAGCTTCTGTAATTTACACTATTTACCAAAAACCATTTTGTTGAAATTTATTGCATTTCTTATCACCTCTACTAACAATGACAACTTGTCATTTACATGTGTAATTTTGTTTGCCACCACTTTCAGACCAACTAGGAGCACTACCACAACACCTGTCTGCTCTATTATTTAACCCATAGGAGGGAGGTGAAAGTATTAATACCTGTCAATCATCAATCTCATGTTCTGAGCTACAAACCATTACCCACACAAACAAATGCATGCTTATATATATTTGTGTGTATATAATGTTAAAATCGACTGACAAGGTACTACAGTTAGGTTTTATTTAATTTTTTCTTTTTCTTGTGTTCTTACAATTTTCTTCTTTTCTGGACATAAATTATGTAGAAATTATCCGAATGTTGTGTATGTTCAAGCACTTTCGGCTATACATTTAGCTATTATCAAGGATGATCTTATATTTACCTTTAACTGAATCTATAGATCATTTTATGTATGCATCTAGAGTGATTTATAATATATTTTATTTTTCAAACACTGCCAGCACATTGTGGCCATGTTCATATTTGATGTGATTGTAAAAAAAAAAAAGGTAAAAAAGGCTAAAAATAATGGAAAAATTATTAATAAAAATAGAAAGCCAAGTCGTTGACATCAACTATGAACATGGCCACAATGTACAGCGATTCTGAGAGTATTAAAGGTTTCTTAGCAGGATTCATTATTGTGGCTTCATGCTATCCTCAGCATTCTTCTGTAGAGCTCTTCATCCAGGAGGAGATTGTCCAGTATCCACTGCCATATAGTTCAGTACTCTTTTTCTTTTTTTTTCTTCTATATTTCCAGGGTGGTTTTGAGCATGGTGAATGCTAAAAAAAGCAAGAGGGTACAAATGAAAAGAATTAAAATTGTCTAGGTTTCCATTTCACTAAAGCTGACTTTAAATGCATGATAGTGCTGTCGCCTCCTCTATCTGCCTTTTCTTTCTTTCATATGCTTTCTATTTCCAACTAAAACCAAACTGTCTCTCATATAGCTTTTTCTTCTGTCTTTCAACATTTTCAAAAGGAAATGGTCAATTATTTATCTGAGGTAATGGCTGGGTATATGCTAACATACTTCCTATTGGAGGAACATGCAGAATTATATTTCCTCTCTTTTATTTCAATTTTATTTCTTTTTACCATTTTTAAGAAATTTTTTTTGCCTGCTGATGAACTGCAATCTGACCTTTTCTAGTCAGTTTTTTTTAACACCAAATGTTCATTTTTTTTTTTTTTTAACTTATTTTAGTATTGGCGGCAGGATGACTGTCAGGTATCACTTATACATGGCCTCATGTTAACAGTTAGGCTGACACCACACATTTCTCAAAAGTAATATTGAGTAAGATGGTCTATTCTGCCATTGGACAGGAAAGCTTACAAACACAGGTTCTTGGATTCGTGCCAGGTAACAGAGAGCAGGTAATCCATGGTCAACAAAGCAGGGGGTAGGGGTTAAAAAAAGATGCCTAAAGCTGCATTCTTTCTTTCTTTCTTTCTCTGTTCAAGACAACTGCATTGACCATTGCCGAGTGTGTAACAAGAGGAGAGGCCACGTCAGCTGAAGAATGAAAAGATGCCAAATGTTATCTTTGATTTTTCTTACAAGCCAGTAATAGAAACAATAGACAGACTGTGGTAAGCAAAGAAAGATGGATGCTGTCAAAAGAAGCAAGAAAGATCATGAAATCTCGTTTTAGGGAATATTCACTGATACATAAAAATCTTCATGGGTCTGTTTTGTGGCTGAGAAAGTTACACACCATTTCTAAACTAGTGTAGTACCTATCAATGATAGTAATAATCTGGCTCCAAAAGACTATAAAATCAAGCATGACAAGGTAAGAACAGTAATATTATAGGAACTGTGCAAGAACAGGGTAACAAGTGATAGTATAGGACATTTATATTTAACATCGAAAAAGAACAATATTTTTATGGTACACAATGAGAAAAGAGGACTTAGAAAATTAGGTACTCACAGGGTGTATTGAATGCACGAAGGAGAGGGGAAAGCAGTGCATCACCTGTATAATGTGCTTGTGTAAATGGCTGGCAGAACAGAGACTGAGACTGATATTGAAACGAGAGACTTTATTTGAGCTAAAACGGAAGGGAAGTTGTGGATAACCGTGATCGCCCACATCCTCATAGAATAAGATTTTAAAAATGTAATTTAAATCTTAATATCCACTGACACAATATACCCCTATCAATGGAATCATTTTCTGTTGATGTTTCCCACCCACAAATTTTGATGAAAGGGAAAAGATTATATTAATTATTATTAATAATTAATTAATTATTAATATTAATAATTATATTAATTGGGCATCAGATTCTGATTCATTTGAAAAATTAAAATTGATTAATTTTATTTGTTTTCAAAATTCTATTTGTATTAAAAATTAATGTTTATGTTGTTTTTAGTTTATATTTTGGGAAGAGGCTATTTTACCAGTCCTGGTAAAACAGACAAATATGCTTTTAAGCTCGTTTTACCGGCCTTGGTAAAATAGACAGACGTGCTTTTAAGCTTGTTTTACCAGCTTTGGTAAAATAGACAAACGTGCTTTTAAGCTTATTTTACTGGTCTTGGTAAAAAAAAATACCCCCACACTATTTTACTGATAAATATTTTTATTTTTATGAAGGCAGGTAATGTTAAAAATAACAACACACAGATTTAATGCAGAAGTTTATTTATTTTCATCATCAATTGTTAAGATAATTTAGAAGCTTTTCCACTATCAATTGTTAAAATGCAAAATAAAATCATTTATTCATCATAAATTATTAAAAGAAATATAGAAGTCTTTGAATATTTTAAGCAATTCAGGCCTAACAGTCTCTGCAAATCCAAAACTTTCTCTTGGGTGTGGTTCGCTTGCCAGTACACTTCAGGTGAACCCACTGAAGACAGCAGTCACAGAATGCACAGTGTTCAAGTCCTACCGACACAGCTCACACAATCACTGCACTAACAATTTCAAGGTTCCATAAACATGATGGTGGAAATAAATAAACACCTGCATTAAATATGTGTTGTTATTTAACATTACCTGCCTTTATGCTAATAATAATATTTACCAACCAAATAGCAAGGTGGTCTATTTTAATGAGACCAGTAAAATAAGCTTAAAAGCATGTTTATCTATTTTACCGGGATTGGCAATATACCCTATTCATATATTTTTTTTACTCCTTTGAGATATATTTTTCCAAATTGTTTTTGTTTAATAAAAATGTTGAAAATGAAAATTTTGCTAATGAGGTCAGCCCCAGATATGTTAAAGATGGTCGGTTCCATTTCCGACATGGTGGTTTTAAATGCTACTGATAGATCTGCTTTGCTGTCATATTGTTTGCAAACTTCACATAATTTCATCTTCACAATTAACCATAGATTTTCAATCAGATTCAGATGGCCATTCCATTATCTTCTCTCCTATAAGCTTTTTATGTTAACAAATTTCATGGTTAACCTTAGATACATAACTCGGCGCATTGTTATGTGGAAATGTATGCTTCACTTTGAAACTGTGAGGCTGGGACTTGCACCATTCAAAGAATTTCTTGTTCTTGAAATTGCAATAGTTACCACTGTTCAGTTTAACTTCTTCATCAACTTTGAATGGTTTAGTTAACAATTCCAGCCCATACCATCATGTCACTTCCTCCTTGCTATCTTCTTTTAGCCACAGGTACATCTACATCAGATAAAATCCATCCTTTTACCTTTTTTTTTTTTTTTAATTTTTTTTATTAAGCTTATCACCCCAAGCAAGGCTGGAGGCCACTAGCACGCAAGGGGTTACAGAAGGTTTGGAGGAAGAGCAGATAGGAGTGGTAAAGGAGAGGATGTGGAGAAAGATATTGGATCGATCAAGGCAAGGGGGTTACAGAAGATTTGGAGTGAGAGCAGATAGGAATGAAAGGTGAAAGGATGTGGAGAAGGAAGTGGATAGATCAAGGCAACTGGAGGTGTCGATTGACGTTACACTTAAATAGTTGGAGATTGTATTTGTCAGGGAAACAGGAATAGGGAAGGGAATTCCACAGGCGAGATGTGCGAGACATGAAGCTATTGGAGTAGAAGATACGTCTACATCTAACAGTTTCAATGGTGAAGCGGTGGCATCACCCATGATTCGCCGTGAAAATTACTTCAGAAAAGTCAATTTTTATGCATTTGTTGGCCCAATTTTAAGGCTTTGAAATATTTGCTTACTGAGAGGAACTTGCCTAGGTGATTCCATGACAGGTTCCAATTTGTTGACTCATTTTAAACGACTAATTTACACATGAAACAAAGCTTGAATTAAAAATTGTAGATAGTTTCAACATTCAAAGAAAGTCCTGTCCTTGAAATTGTAATAGCACTGTTCACTGTTCACTTTAACTCTTTCATCAACTTTGAATGATTCTATAATGATTTGGTCGGTGACATCACATTCTTGCCTCCTTGCTGCTTTCTTTTAGCCACAGGCACATCTACATCAGATAAAATTCATCCTTTGGCCTATCCATAACGTTCATCGAGTGTCACCTGAGATTTATCCATGGAAAAAAGTCAATTTTTATGTATTTCTTGGCTGAATTTTGACTCTTTAAATTATTTGCTTTTCTGAGATGAGTTTGCCTAGGAGATTTCTTGACAGATCCTAATTTGTGAAGAATTCTACACCTTTTGTTCTTCTCGACTCTCTCAATTCTAGCCTGTTCAGAGATTTGAACACTGGCCAAAACTAGTTGTTTTGTTATAACTCACTTTAGTTTACATTCTCCTCAAGGGGACAAGTTCTTCAAACCTTTTTTTTTGCTTCTTGTACTCAATGATGAAGAGGCCTATTGAAAACATCAACAACCCTCTTCATCGTTCAATAATCTCTATGAAGCACCTTTGATATTTCCAGTGTGGACATTCCCTCGCACAATAACTTTTGCTATTTTCTGCATTTCAGCATTTGTTTCGTCCTTTCCATGACCCATGTTTCAAAATATATTAAAGAAAAAAAATAGTTTTTATTAGATTTTAGAGGCCTTAAAATAATTTTACTTTAATCTGCAGTTTTTATAGAAATCCAATAACTTTAATAAAATATTGGGAAATTACCTAAAAATTTAACTCCAGCTTTGTTTTGATATTTAAATTAATTGTTTAAAATTTGACGGAAATTGTTCAAAGCAAATTGGAGTTATTGCAGTTTATGATTTGCCTAATAACTTCAGGCAGACTGTAGTTTTGATATAGAAAAAAATATTGTTGGACTCATGTGAGTCTAGATAAAAAAAAAGAACACAAAACAAGGAATTTAAAACAAGCAGCAATTATATGCATGTGTTGAGAAAAGTAATAGGATGTGTATGCAATTGAAATAGAAAGGAAAAGACATTGAAACTACCTGTAAGAATGTGCATGTGTGAGTGAGTTCAAAAGTCAATAGAGGACCAAAGAAGCGAATGTAGCAGTGATCTTTATCTAGATTTGACTGCATTTGTAAGCAAGAGTCAAAAAGAGAGATAAATGAAGATAATGTTTGACTTTTTATAGACCTAGGCAGCACTGCCTTAATGGGCATTTTTGGCAAAGCTAAGTGGGATAACCCACAATATATAGATGATTTATATATAAAATTGTGTATTTGGTCCCCAATCCCTCTTTTATACAAATTTCATTGAAGATGACAAGGTACTGTGATTAAGCTTTTCATTTAATTTTTTTCTTGTTTTCTTTTCTGGATATAAAGTGTAAAAACTGTCCAAATGTTCTTTATATCTGAGCAATTTCAGATATTCTTCAAGCCATTATCAGGCATGATTTCTATTTGCTATTTTGAACTGAGTGTGTGGACTATTTTTTATGTACGCGCATCTGCAGTTATAGGAATATTGTTTTTTTTTTTAATTTTCAAACACATTGTGGCCATATTTATACTTGATGTTATTGAGTGTTGGCTATTTCTTTTTTGTTATTAATGCTTCCATTATTTTTATGTGCAGATGTGTTTATGTATATAAATGAGTGTGTGAGATATGTGTGTGTGTGTGTGAATGTGATCTCAGCATTGAAAGTGTGACATAGTGACACACTGACATTCGCATTTCTTACATATCGTAGAGTAATGGATAGTGGCTCAGATTGAGAAATTGGAGAGCCAAGTTCAAATTCCAGTCAGATCCATTACATTCACTTACGTGCTAATACCCCTAGGAAAGGTATGAATTCCCCTCTTCTCCCTCCCAGTTATGTGTAAATAGTAGGACAGACCAGGTTCTATAGCCTTGGATGGTAACAACAATCGATGCCTTAGGAATCTTCATATGAACCATACCACAGTTTGATGCAAGACTTGTGCATGAAGTTCCTTATTCAGAAGCCATCAATTGTTGTGCTAGCAAAAGGTTTCAAATCATCATGACCATGTGTTTGAGCAGATTGGCATTGTTCAAGCCACTGATCATACCAGATTATGCATTGTCCCCCAGAAACCGTAACTAGCATCTGATCAGTATAGTTGCTGCATAAACTACAGATGGGTGTTAAACAAATACAAACATGCCTGAGCAGGTGTCTGTGACAGGGATTGGTTAACTAACCAAGCAGAGGTGTGCTTGGTAAAAGAGAGTAACAATATTTTTTTTTTTATATATATCGGTTATGTGCCATGCCTGATACACGCTTAGGTGATCATGTATCTTTTGATACATGACTGACGAGGCAGATTTTTTCCCTGCAGTAGGTTGCCATTTCTTTCTGTGGTAGACCAGTTGCCATCCAAGGCTATAGAACCTGGTCTGTCCTGCTATTTACCCATAACTGGGGAGGGAGAAGAGGGGGGATTCATACCTTTCCCAAGGGGATTAGCACATAAGTGAATGTAATGGATCTGACTGGAATTTGAACTTGGCTCTCTGATTTCTCAATCTGAGCCACTATCCATTACTCTATGATATGTAATAAATGCGAATGTCAGTGTGCCACTATGTCACACTTTCAATTAAAGGGCCACAACTCTAAACTTTCAATAGCTCATGTTATAGAAATTTTGGATTTGCAATTTTTCATTACTGTAATTGTTTTCTGCAATTATTTTTTTTTTTTAATGTGATTTTTATTGTAACAAATTTTTTGTATAGTAATAATTTTTATAACTTGGAAATAAATTTGGGAATAATCAAAATTCACTGTGAAATCCAGTGAAAGTCACCGATGAAATAAAAATAATTCTTTGTACAGAAGGTAAGGACCTCTGTACATCAAATTGTCTTTAAATTATGTGGCAGCAGAAGAATTATCGTTGAAAGGTAAGCTTAAATATTAATGCAATACTTAAATGCAGCGATCAATTTTGAGTTCTTCTGCAGTTTATTGTTGCCTATTGTATACAGCAGCAGTATGCCTCACAAAAAAATCTTTGCTAACAGAGGACTAGATTGCAATCAAAAGGACCAAGTCTGCAGTGAGGAAATGAAAGTCCTGTGCAAATGAAAACCCAGGTCAAACGACAACCAGGAGAGCTTCCAATACTGAGAATAAGCAAAAAACTTAAGGACTCTCAAATTCCTGAACAAGCTGAAGGCTCAATCAAGAGTGCTTTGCAAGAGCTAGCTTAAATGATAGGGTGACTTTTAAGCTTTTATATATATATATATATATATATATATATATATATATATATATGAGAGAGAGAGTTTTCATTGAAAATGACTGACAATGCACTTCAATGAAGATTTCTATAATTTTTTTCTTGTATTCATAAAATAGATTTTCTTTTTTGGAAATAATGTGTAAAAACTTTGCAAATGATCTGTGATTCTGCATGCATTTGGCTAATGTATTGGCCATTATCATTCCTTAATATGTAGATTTTTTTTTTTTTTTTTTTTTTTTTGCAATAGAAATGTTTTAATTCATTTGGACATTTCTTATAGATTCTGTCCAAAGAAAAAAATCTCTTGCAGTAGTTGTCTCAGATGCCACCTACCCACTCAGCCAGACCAAGCAAATGAAAACCTGAATAAAACACCTGTGTTATATTATTGCCAATAGGGTTTCAGTCATCATTTCTTGATTTGGCATAAGCTTTTATCTTTTGTTTCCTTTTGAATGTGTAGCAGGCTTTTCCCAGTTTTTGGTGCACACTGACATGAACAAGAATCGACACAACTTGAAGTAACCATTGGCCAGTCGGCCAGAAGCGAGGCTCATGTTGGACATTTATAGGATGTATCTATTCATTTCTGCCTCCTTTTCAAAGGTTAGGATGATGATCTGACTTTTGGCTGCAATGTATTTACAGATTCTTGACAAAATCCAAAGAAGAATTTACAATGTTATCAGTCATGCCCTGGCATCTTCAGTCTTTTTCTCACTACTGTAAATTAGTTTCCCTGTGCTTTTTCTATAAATATTTCCATGGTGGTGGTTCTGATGAGCTTTTCTTTTTAAGTTAATGTTTTTATTCCTCTCCCCTCACAGACAAAAAATTGTACAGCTGGAGACTAGTTAAGACTTCCTAGAGACTTTGTGGTATTATGGTGGCTGTAGTAAGAATAGGATGTAAAAATGTGTTGTTTTGGTGTAAGGAATATTGTAGAGTGTTTGGGTCAGTAATTGTGGCTAGCTAGGTTTGATTATGAGACAGAAGACGACCAGCCTTTCTCACCCACCTTTTTGGCCTTGTGTCACATTTTTGCATTTTACAAAATAAATTTTGCTTTCCTGTTTGGTATTTATATTTCACAAATTTATACTCTCTAAAGCCCATTCAGAAAGCACATGACTAGTTTTCCACTTGACCAAGTTTAGATAACCCAATTTCTAAAACTCTTCTTCCTATGACATCATCAACAAATATGTCTTCATGTAAAACAAAATTACATTGCCTGTTGGTTTATGTGAACAAATTTCTCAGAAGCCATTTCCCTGAAATTATTCTCCCTAAGAAAGCACATTAATCCAATAGGTTGGTCTTTAGATAAACAGTTTAATCTAAAGAATTATTAGAGATGATTTTTTTGACTTCGACCGAGGAATTGATTATTTGTCATCATCTTGGGCTAACTTTGTGAGTGTAGCAGGGAAGTACAAGACTGTAACTAGTTATCTCAAATACACAGGTTCAGTTCCTTTTTTTTTTTTTGCAATATGGTGTTAAGCCTGCTCCCATCAAGAATGAACAGAATAAGGAAAAAAAACGATATGACACAATATTATCATTAGGAAACATTGTATTACACAATATACAATTATGCAATGAAGAGTGATGTTTGCGGCGTAACTGAAGTCATTGTAACTAGAAGAGATATATTCTCTGGTAACTAGAACTGTGTCCATTTGACGGCTTGTCTGTCTTGGTTAAAGCTTGAAGCAGAAAGAGAAAGAGCTATAGAAGATTCGACTTTTGGCACCATTTTGATAGAGGCCTATGATTGCCTGAATCCCACAGTGCCTCATGCGAATCAAAATGGGTGGTACGAATCTTCTTGGAAACTCTTGAACAAACAAGTGAAGTAACTTTGCTTGAACTGAAAAATGTTTTTTTCTATGCACCTTCATTTTTAAAAGGCATATGAATCTGCAGGAGACCCAGTCAGTGTATTCTGTTCTCTATACTGGATTTTATCTTGAATGGGTACTCCAATTACAATGGTCTTGTACCAGACTAAACTAAGCTTAGTAAATAATTGTTAGACTTACCATGATCTGACACATTTACTCATATAATGAATTTTAGCTTGTATGGTTATTCCCATTTACAATGGCCTTGTACCAGATTAAGCCTAATATGTAAATAATTTTTATGTCCCAGATGGTTAGAAGTTCATTTACTTTTCTTAATACAAGCCCAAGAGCCACTCAGAGTAGAGGATTACTGAATGTGATTATTGTAAGGATAAAAGTAGATAGGTTCACCTGTCATCTGTTTCACAAACCTCCTTGGTCTTTTGAACCGGTGTAGAGGTTTATCCCTTGTTCTCTGTTTAGGATTGGGTTTTTGGTTTCTTCTAAAGTCTTCTCATTCTCTTTCATTCCCAGCAACTCCTTGCATCTTGGTGGCATTATCACCTTGCTTGGGGTGAATTAATTAAAAATATAAAAAAAATAAAGAGAAGGAAGTAAGAAGTACATCTTATGAGGATATGTAGGATAGATAACAGTTGAACATCGACTTGATGATTTTAATGATCAGGGAAGCATCTTACAGGAGTTTGTTAAAAAATGTATTAGTTCTGTGGAAGAAGCTGCCTGAAAAGGACTTCCTCATTGCAAATGCAATACAAAGAGAATGTGTTTATCCTGTGCATGTGTCATGGTGGTTCTCAGTGGTAAAGTCTGAAATGGTGGAACTAAAGAATATGGCTAATAAAAATTTTTATTCAACAGGTTGAGATCATAGACAAAGAACACCATTGGAAAATTTGTAAACTTAAGGAATCAGCACATATGCTAGGACACAAAAATCTCCTGAGCCGACCAAGCATAGAAATGAATACAATATGGGAACCAGTAATAAGGAGTGTCAGAGAAAAGCAATAATAACAACAAAAATTGCAATATGAGTTCTGGTAAAAACATGAAATGATAACAGAAAAAAGTGAAATATGAGCACTGGTAAAAAAAAAAGGTTGCTGAAGACATTAGGTTTATAATACCCAGAAATTCATACACAGATGTCCTCAAGGACACATGGCACAGTGGATTAGTTAGATCCAGTGACAGGATCCAAAGAGTGAGAGTTCAATACCCGGTTAAGGTAGTGGAGAACTTTCAGAGGGAAATTAACAGGAGATAACTGATAACTGACATCCATTAAACATGGCACAAAATAAAGGGTTCAGTTTGACATTCTAACCACCTGAAGAAGGCCGAAACGTTGTAATAAATATGGCGACAAAGATGATAATAATGATATAATATACATAATACAGAAATATAGACAGATAATAAAAAATTTGCTTTGAAAATAGCAATATAGTGAGTGAGAGGTTAGCAAAGTTTGTCAGCAGGAAAGACGTTGTCGTGCGGAAAGTAATTCATCAATCATAAGTCGGCATAATCCCTTTTGAACACTGTCAAGATGGGAAATTTACTCGTATAATGAGTTTGATCTTAAATGAGCACTAAACCTATTAAGTCACTATTAATCATTAATAAGATTATCCATTTTTTCTTGACCATTTACTACAGGGTGCCATCCCCCCAAATGCAGGAAATTTTGTACAGTTTGTTTAATTGCTGGAATTTTAGTAACAGTTATTTGAAACAAAAGCAAAAGATAGAAATTTAGTAGATTAAAACAGAAGAAAAAACAAATGTTAGATGTGGTGCTCAAACTAAAGAACTCTAGCAAAATTTCTTGGCATTTTTTTTCAGTTTCTAAGTTGGATGTTCTTTCTCAAAGAGAACAATCACCTCAAATTTGATAACTGTCATCCTGTGTCAACAAATGGTTAAAAAATTTATATGTTAGTTAATTTTTTTAGTTTGTTTTTATCTTTTTTTTTTTTTTTTCTCAAGCGTTTCACCCCAAGCAATGCAGGAAGCCACTAGCACACAAGGGGTTACAGAGAGTTGGAGCTAGAGCAAATAGGAGTGATAGAGGAAAGGATGAAGAGAAGGATAGGGGATAGATCAAGGCATCTGGAGACGTCAATTGACATTACATTTGAGTAGTTGGAGATTATAGCTATCAGGGAAACAGGAAAAGGGGGGAGTTCCACAAGCGAGAGGTGTGAGACATGAAGCTATTGGTGTAGAAGAGACGCCTACATTTAACAGTTTTGACAGTGAAAGGGTGTGAGTGAGATGCCTAATAGAACACTTAAATTCATGAAATATCATAAAATATGTTAATTTTTTTTTTTTCCTCATATAGTAAATCTAAAATTTCCTGTTTTTTGTGTGACATCTTGCAGTATAAGGCAGTATAGCATATATACTTGTGTAAACCTTCACAGCAAGGATGCACCATGCCATTTACGTAGTAGCAAACAACCCACATTTCCCTCAGTGGGAAGTAAGTTCCACTCAAACAGCATCTTCCTGCAAACCACTGCTCAGTGGAGCCTACTCACTACAGGATCTTTTCCCAATCACTACAATCTTAACTTGTTCAAAGTTAGGGTTAACTGTTACCTTCCCTTCCAATCCACACAAATTGTCTCCTAACATAAGCCTCTACCTCAAGTGACCCCAGGCCTTGTACAGGGTGAACCTTACTGTAAAATAATTAAAAAAAAAAAAAAAAAAAAAGAAGAAAAAAAGCCAACTATATAGGGCAGCCCCTGATTTTTTTTGCATAAATTTTATCCCCTTCCTTAATATATTACGACCCCCTATTCTTTAGCTAACCTGCACTTGACTATAAATGGTAGTCACTTCAGTTACAATAGCCTTGTACCAGATTAAACCTAATAAGTAACTTTTTCCTTGATGGTTAGAAGTTCATCTTGTCTAATTACTTTATATAATGATCTTGATCTTAACTGAGTGCTCGGAAATTTTTGGCTTTGTGCCAGACTAAGATGAGTAAGTATTTTTGTATTGGTCAATATCTTAGCTGAAAATGTGTAGTAAATTGTCCTAAATTTACAGAGCCGCAAATACACTCATCAGCTCCTATTTTTTTATTCACTGCTACTGACTTCATATGTATTTGGTAGCCAGCACATCTGGGTGATTTCATCAATCCCATTGGTAGTACATCCAGGCTATTCCATAAAATATCTTTTATAAATGGTGGAACGAGTCTGCTCTGGTTTTTATTTTTGGCATGGAGTCAGTGGCATCAACAGGTACACACTTTCAGCCTTTTTGAACGTAAGTGGTTTTCTTCTGCACAAAGTACTTGTACATAGAATTTTGAATACTGAAAAAAGCAGGCCCTCCCCAAGTTGTTGATTTTTTTTTTTTTTTTTTTTCTCCACTAAGACGCAAGGTGTTATTGGGAGTGAAAGAGAATGACAAGTAAATATAGTAGATAAAATTTCAAATTTTAGGCAGACACATTAGACGTATAGAGCTGAAGTAAACTTTTGAAGGAACCGGAAACCCAATCTTAAACAGGAAACACAGGATAAACCTCTGTCCAAAAGATCGAGGTGTGGAGGAGTGTGTATCAGATAAGCAAACCTATCTACTCCTATTTGTGTAATACAATCTTTCACAATTTATTTGGCCATATGCCAACAAAGCTAAGAATACTAATAATAATATCAAGAAGTAAATTGTTTTTCAGTAACTTCAGACACATAAAAATGTTAGATTCGCGAATTGTGACAAGTTACATCATAATTTAGTGATGCATAAACACTGCAAGTGTTAGAAGCGAAAACACAAGTGAATTAATTGCACCAGAACAGATTGTAAAATGACATGTCATCAAACCATTTTTAATTCTATTGATTTCATAGAACGACAATATGATCAAAGGACATTGAACATCTGGAGTTTGAACTTGGTTTAGTTGATTCCATTATTTTCACTATTAATTGTTTTGACACCCTTGAGAAAGATAGAAACTTTTTTTTACATATCCCATCAATGGATAACGATTACTGATGAGTTAGAAGCTGTTGTCAAAATGCAAGATAAATTACAACAACAATCATGCAAGCAAGCAAGCAATATCGTGAAAGCAAATCAAACAGGTAAGAAGGCAAAAGAATTCACAAACTATGAGTTGGTGTTTGTACACACAATAGGTCTGTCAAAAGCAGATGTGAACTGAGTCATGTCAAAACGCAAACCATCCTGTTTTATTGGCAAAGAAAAATATCCCAGCATGCATTTTGTGTCCTGACTATAAGAGGAGGAGAGGAAAAACTTTTACAATCATAAAACCCCGACATTAGGAAATTCACAATTACATTAGCCTTTTCTATACAGAAAACATTTGCCATTCATTAACCCTGTTTTAGTCACCTCGGATTTCCGAAAATAGATAGTGTCCCCTCGCACAACAACTGAGCTACAACTGCACCACACCACATGCTACATATCCTCACTGCGTTAAGAAAGTAGTGGGAGGGGGAGAAAATGAGATAAGTTACCAACTAGGAATTACAAGTACTTTAAAAATTTTGGGG
This sequence comes from Acanthosepion esculentum, assembly GCA_964036315.1. Classification (NCBI taxonomy): domain Eukaryota; kingdom Metazoa; phylum Mollusca; class Cephalopoda; order Sepiida; family Sepiidae; genus Acanthosepion; species Acanthosepion esculentum. The sequence continues at coordinate 21,839,449 of OZ038492.1, read as the reverse complement.
TACCTAAACATCCCTTGGAACTAATGCAGGGTTAACTGAACAGTTAGTATTACTGTCGGTTGAAATTTATGAAATTCCTTTCTTAAAACAGCTTATCAAGCAATTACACTTCTCAAGTGTCATTCAGATCAGGCTTAGGCCTGCTACTGGTAATGCATGATCCAGTACAACCATGTCATGCCCACACAATGAAAAACAAGACCTATCAAAGGGAGGAGCAGAGAGAGAATATATACATACAAAATATATATATATATATATATATATATATAGAACAACTATAGTGCAGAAATTCGACATTTTCATCCTGTCATTATTTTCTCTTCTATTGCTATTCATTTTAATTGTTACTGCTGTTGGAAGTCTTTAAGTGATGTGTTTTGTTACTTGGTAAAACAATTTGTTTGTGATTTTTATATTTATAAGGGCTTTCAAATTTAAAGTATATATGGATTTGAAGCCATTTTTAACCATACATCTGAGAAAGCAGTCATAGATGATAGTTTAAACATTCATGAACGATTTGAATACTAGGCATGACATTCATAGGAAAGGTGAGATCTGATAAGGCTTTTTAAGACAGTCGTTCTTTTTGCATCCTTTTCACCATATGTCAGACCTTTCCAAGATTGTCTGACTGAAAAGATGCATTCTAAATAATATGCATATATTATTGAAAATCTTTATTCTTTTTCATATTAGGACATATACATTTGTATGGGTTAATGTGTAATGAATGCTTTTTCTCTGGGTGTAGATTCTTTGAGGATTTTTGAGATTTGCTCTACTAAGACAGATGTGAGCACATTCATTACACATTAGATCAGTGATTCTGAACATTTTTGCCCAATGCATCTTTTCCACCATAAGTCAGAATGTTATTCAACATCCCTTTCCAAGATTTTCTGATTCAAATGCATATATTACTGAAAAATCTTCATTCTTTTCCATATTAGTACACACACATTGACATGGATTATTTTTATAAAGGAGATTTACAAATTTAATAGCAGTTGAAAATTGAATCCATGTACAGCAATTTGTTTTAATTCCGAACTAATTATTAACTAAATAAACTGGAGCATATTTCAATGAGCAAAACTGTTTTATAGAATGCTAGGGTATTGTAATTCAATTGACAAAAAGTTCAATAAAAAGTCTGAGTATTTAAATCAATTATAGCCAATGAGAAACTTGTAAAAAAAAAAAAAAAAAAAAAAAAAAAAATTCCCCTCCCACTGCTGAAACCCTGAAATACTCCCCCCAGGATTATTGCCCCCCCCCCGGTTGAGAACTCCCTCATTTAAGAATATGACTAAAATCAATATTTGCGTTTTGTTGCATTTTACAATACTCATCAAAAGTATCTCTAGCACAACATGGCAATATTTAACTTTCATGCCTGCAAAAAGCAATATATCAAAAGGATAGTTATTTCCTTGTCACCACTGTTATTTTTTACTCTCTTGATAATGTTTGTTTTAAAAAAGCAATTACTGGAATTTTAATAAAACCCAAACATATGAAAGTGAATTTATGTTTTCTTTCTTCTTGAGAATTAACAACAAAGATATCAAACCCTATTTATTTATTAGATTTGCTTATTTACAAGAATAATTTTATATTTACTAGATTATAAAAATATGTGGTCTAATTATAATGAAATATTTATTATTCACCATTTCATAAAGAAATAAATGTGAAAAATGTTTTTATTCATAAATTTATAAAAATGTCTGAACAAGAAAATTTACATAAACACATAACAAGTCACCGTAATTATAAATTTTGAGAAAAAAGCTTTTTCTGTAAATTTCTTTCATTTGCTCTTGCCACATAAATTCACTAAAATAGGTTGAGAGCATCTCTTCCTCTGAACCAAACATTATTTTAATTTTAGATTTCTAGTGAGGCCACAAACACTTAATATTTACATAACACATAACGACAAGTCACCGTAATTATAAATTTTGAGAAAAAAGCTTTTTCTGTACATTTCTTTCATATGCTCTTGCCACATAAATTCACTAAAATAGGTTGAGAGCATCTCTTCCTCTGAACCAAACATTATTTTAATTTTAGATTTCTAGTGAGGCCACAAACGCTTAATATTTATGGTGTGTGTATCTTCCTATTCATTGGATGGACAAAGTTTTTCTTGTCTTTAAATACAGAATGTCTGTAATTTTTACCACAAATATCGCAGTGTCGTTTTACATATTTTGTGATTTTTTTTTTTTTTTAATAAAGATTTCTTTGGAAATTTGTTTCTTTATAAAATGGTATATAATAAATATCACATTCTACTTGGTTCACATATTTGGTAGTCTTGTAAATAAAGATTTCTGAGCGAGTCCAAAAACAGTGTAAAATCAGTGTTAATGGAACAACCATTCCTTTGACAAACCATTTCTTTGCAGGCGTGAAGGCTAAACATTGCCCCAAACTGAACCTGGGATCAACTTCTTTATCTCTTATACTAAATTTGTTACAATTAATCCACACATTGCAGTATTTACTATTTAGAATTTATCATGCATTTTTATGATGGCTTCAGAATATAACTTATTTCACTTCCCAGTGGTAGTTTCTGTTTTAGCAAAGTTTGTCTAAAGTCCTCATTTGGTATAGAATGATTTTTATTTTTTATTTTATTTCTTTATTTTTTTTCAAGATCATTTTAATACCAAGTGTGAAACCTTATGTCATCAGCATAACCATCCTTTATCATTACACCGGCCTGTAGAGGATAAAACAACTAGTAGAAAGTTTCTCATCTGAATAACCTTGTCTTAGTTTAATGCCAGGGGAAGTAACTATGAGACCTAACTGATTTCCAGTATACCTTACCTGAACCATTTCACTATTTTAGTCCTAGCTTTTTAGAAAACATTAGCAGCAAATTGCTAGTGCCATTCTAATGTCTATCAAAAAAGAGGGACTATCCACAGACCACTGATCTTCCATTTATTTAGAGGCTGAACAGAGATTAGAGCACTAACTTTATTAGTTATGGTCAAGAGATTTAACATTATTTGAAATGCGGGAGAATGAAGCCGTAATTACATTACTGAAAGGTGTTTCAGAAAACAAGTTACAAGAACGTTTCCAGCTATGGAACCATCATTTTACAAAGTGTGTAGTGTCACAAGTAGTGTACTTTGAAAATGACAGCAGCCAGGTAAGCAGATTTTGCTTTCACAAGGTCATTCCAGGAATTAAATTGTCACACCTCATATATTTGGAATGAAAGAACCAGTACATTAAAATTTATGTTCTGTAAAATTTTCTTTGATTTTTTTTTTGTTTTGTTTATATAGAATCATCTTGAATTTTTGCCATACAACATTTTCTCTGACATGTTTAGCTATAATTGTTATTGATAGCTGAAATAACAATGAAAATATTTTATTGTCCATGTAGACAAGCTATAATGGAACCAGAAATTACTGTTTAGCATTAATCTCCCATAAGCTGGTCAACTGACCCAACATATTGACCATCTGACCATCTGCTTTCATCAAGGTTTCAGATATTTTATTTACTTTTGTAAATCTTGTATATTTTATTGCTCATTATAAACTGGTCTCTTCGGCAGCCATCGTTAGATGTGAACATTTGGCTCTATTGTAATGAAAAGGTCTGAAGAGTCTCAAATTTGATGTCAGCTAAGCAGAAGCTTGCTGGCTATTGATTCAGACATTTTTTTTTCTCATAGGGATTTAAAACTATCTACAAAGGACAGGCATTTACAGAAAGTCAGGTGAGCTGCTTTCGCTGGTTCCCAGGCCTCATGAATTTAAGCGTCCTACGAGGCTGGCATCCCGTTCCCACCCCTTCACTGTCGAAACTGTTAGATGTAGATGTCTTTTCTACTCCAATAGCTTCACGTCTTGCACCTCTCGCCTGTGGAACTCCCTTCCTTATTCCTGTTTCCCTGACAAATATAATCTCCAACTATTTAAGTGTAACGTCAATCGTTGCCTTGATCTATCCACTTCCTTTCTTCACATCTTTTCCCCTTTCATTCCTATCTGCTCTCACTCCAAATCTTCTGTAACCCCCTTGCCTTGATTGATCCACTATCTTTCTCTATATCCTTTCCTCTACCACTCCTATCTGCTCTTCCTCCAAACCTTCCGTAACCCCTTGCATGCTAGTGGCTTCCAGCCTTGCTTGGGGTGAAAAGCTTAAAAAAAAAAGAAAAGACAACTCCCAAATTAAAAAGGTGTGCATGCTGTTGATTGCAGGGGCAGGTCACTATCCTTGGATCTACATTGTTTTTTTATCTTCATCAATGACCTTCCTAGTGTCATCAGTTCCCGAATAGGTATTTATTTTGATGGCACAACTATTTACTTGTCTTAGTAGGAAGTCCAATATGGCTGATAAAGTAAAACTGGTAAATGATCCTGAAAATGACCTCCAATCATTTGTTAAATGGGACAAGAAATGGCTTGTTAATTTTAATGCCTCTAAAATGATACTTGTATCTTCTAATCATTATAGACAGCCATTTTTGCTTTCTGTCACCATGTCTGATGCTGTCCTCCTCTCATTGCGCCTTCTTGAATCATTTGCTAGGTAAGTTGATACACTATGTTGTACTAGACAATTTTTCTCATCAGAATCCATCTTGCACAATTTATAAAATTGGTAGCTATCACTCATCATTTTACTTTTGAAATTGCTCCATTTATTACTATATCTTGAACATTTATAATATTACTACCATGTCTCGTTTGGTCTGGTGCTTCAGTAATAAATCCAAAGATTCTTGACAAAATCCAAAGAAGGGTCTGCACTGTTATTGGTCATGACCTGGCATCTCGGCTTCAGTCACTTTCTCACTGCCATGATGTGACTTCCCTCTGTCTTGTCTATAAATTTTATCATGGCAGTTGTAGTAATGAGCTCTCCTCCTTGGTGTCTGCATGAATTTAAGTGGACTACTAGACTGGCAACTAAGCCATTATTGTTTTGTTGTTGAAATACCTAAGAGTAACCTTAACTTCTGTTCTATTCGTTTCTTTCACCTGTGAAACTCTTTTCTGGTTTTTTGTTTCCCTCTCTCCTATGATCAATCACCATCTTGTGTCTACCTGAAACCTCTTCTTTTATTTTCCTTTCTCCTTAATAAAGTTTATCTCATTGTTTCACTGTCAGTAACCCTTTGCATCTTAGTGGCATTATTACCTTTCATGGGGTGAAATGCATAAAAAAATATGGAAAAAAAAGGTATATTCTTATTCTTTACCACAAGATTCTGTTTCATGCATGATTGCGTTGAGCGTGAAAGTTTAAATAAAACCATTTCTCTGATAGTATGAAAACTAATGAAACTACGTAGAAAGATTAACAAACTATTCCTTGCCTGTCATATTCAGTAATACATGTGCATACACATGCTTAACGGGACCAAAAAGTTGTCAGTTCAACAAACATACCAATTTCTTTTTAGTGAGAGGATTCAAGAAACTTAAGGTAGGATGTCCCAATTTTTTTTTAACTTAAGGATATATATATATATATATATATATATATATATATATATATATATATTGAACAATAAAAAATATTAAAAAATTAAAATCTTCAGACACACTGGGTTGTATATTAATATTCCTTCGTTTTTATTATTACTTTATTTAGATTCCTCGACTAGTTTCGGCCAACATGGCCATCATCAGGAGAAAAATAATTTTCTGCTTGCTGGTAGCAGTGAACTACAGAAATGAATGTCTTGATGGAGAAAATGAACTTTTGTCTGTAGTTTTCATTTGTTTTTTTTAATTTTTTTATCATGACTTTTGGTCAGTCCTTGTGTTGGTCAAAAAGTCACTTTTAAGTTGTTATTTGAGATAAGAGCTGGATGGATTCATGCTGCTTTGAATTCCCTTGGTCAGTTTGGCAGATTTATTGATTCCTGGAAAGGGGATGTCTCTGTTAAGTGTGTGTGTTATTTGGTTCTTAGGGAGTGAGTGAGTATGATGTGTGTAAGCGTATATATACATGTGGATGTGTGTATAAATGTGAGGGCTCAACACCTCTGTAAGCATGTCTGTCTTGTGTGGGTGAGAAATGTGGGTAGGTTTTGATTTGTAGGGTTATATATTAATACTGTCTATGTTGTTAAATTTATGGTTAAGTTTTTAAACGTTGTATCCACTTATTTTCATGGAACTCTAAAATCTTTCTAATGTTATCTGCTCTGGACTTTTCTATTCTCTCAATTATAGTGAATTTGGCATGGGTTTTAAAATCGTGTTTTTTTCTAGGTGGAAATGTTGTTCTACAGGTAATAATATTTCATGGGGAGTCGACTTAATTTGATTGTGATAATTATTAATTCTGTAGTGAAAGGGCCATTCAGATTTTCCTACGTATTGTTTCTGGCATAGTGTGCATTCTAGGAGGTAAATTATGCTACGACTCCTACAGTTAGTCGTGGTAGATTTTGAAAGTAGATTTAGTGACTGAGCTAGTGAATGAATTTGTGTATTTAATGTGGTTGCAGTATAAGCTTCTTGTGTTGTTACATGGTTGGGAAAATCCTGTTGTTTTTGTTGCTGGTTTATTATGGATTACCTTGTCCCCTGAAATGTGGTTACTACCTATGATTTCTTTTAGGTTCTTAGGTGTACGATATGATAGAAGATCGGGTTCCTCAAACAATTTTTTTAGGTTTGATTTGAGATGTAGTATTTCCCAGCGACTTTTGATTATTTGGGATAGTGGAGGCAGAGTGGGGTTGAAAGTAGTTACTAGAGGGATGCGGCTGGGTTTATTTTTAATCTTGTACATTAGGGTGTCTTCTCTAGGTGTGGAAATTGCTTTATTTATTTGTTCCCTGATTAGGTGTTGTTTATAGCCACGTGTTGGGAATTGATGCTCCAGATTTTCAATGTGTTTGTTTAATTCTTCATTGTGGGAACATATCCTTCTGATTCTAAGTGCTTGTGAATACGGAAGGTTCTCTTTGAGGTGTTTAGGGTGGGAAGACTTAAAGTGTAGATAGTTGTGGGTGTCGGTGATTTTAGTGTGTGGTGTCATTTGTAGTTTCCTGTTTTCATCTATGTAAATGCAGGTGTCTAAAAATGTTACCGATCTTGTGGATTTTTCATAGTCAAACTTAATTGAGTCATGCACTGTGTTTAGGGTCATGAGGAATTGGATAAGCTTATTGTCACTGCACATGTATACAAAGAATATATCATCGATATACCTTGCATATAATACGCAGTCGTTACCAATGAGGGGATAGATATGGATCTCCTCAAATTTTCCCATAAATATTGCAGCATATTGCAGGGCTGCAATGGTGCCCATGGCACAGCCTCTTACTTGCAGGTAGTGTGCTCCATTGAAGTTGAAAGTATTCAATGTAAGAATATGCTCCATGAGTTTTGATAACTTTGGGGGGGAGGTCTTGTTTTTTTCATTTAGTAAGTGCTTCCTGAAGTGCAGTTCACCCTTCGATGTGTTTAATATTTGAATAGAGTGATCTTACGTCCATAGTCACTAGAATAGCATTTTCTGGAACTGTTTGTATGTGGTTAATTTTGTTTAGTAGATCTGTTGTGTCTCTGATGTAGGATTTTACTTCCTTAGCTAGGGGTTGTATGTAATGGTCTACGTATTTGGAAATTTTGGTCGTGTGGCAGTTGAATGATGCAATGACCGGCCTTCCTGGAATGTTGCTTTTGTGTATTTTAGGAAGGAGATAGAAGTGAGCAGGTGTGATGTTTGTGGGTGTAAGTGTTGGGCATGTTTCCTTGTCGATTAGATTGTTGCGAAGCATTATGTTTAGTGAGCTAGTTAATTCTTTTTGGTATTCGGAAAGAGGATCTGTAGGTAAGCTTTTATAGGTTTCTTTGTCGTTTAGCTGATTGTTGGCCTCTTTAATGTATTCTTTGATTCCCCAGATCACTGTGGCACCCCCTTTGTCAGCCTGTGTTATGATTAGGTCATCTCTATGTGTCAGCGTGTCAAGGGCTATATGTTCCCCTTCAGTAATATTGTTACGTGGCAGCTTATGTGCTATTGTTTTCTTTGTCATTTGCTATGACTGTTTCAAATGTCTGTATAGTAATGTCTGTGTTTTGTGGGGTGTATGTAGTATCCTTCTCTTTTAATGTATCAAGTATGGAAGGTGAGTGATCATTGTTCCCATAGTGGGCTTTTAACCGTATTCTTCTGAAGAAGGATTTCAGGTCCATTTAATAAACTGAATGTGTTGAGTGAAAATTTATTGTTACTTAAATTTATAACTCGCCTGTATGTGTCAAGTTTGTATTTGCAAGCATGGCAAAGTTCTTTCGTAAAAGCTCGAAAGCTTGCATCATATCTCCTATTAGGAATGCTATACCCCCATCTAAGTGTCCTGGTTGGGGGCTTATCCCGTTCTTTTGAAGGTTGAGTATGTTTGTTGCTGATTGTCTACTAGGGGCTAATCTGGATGGTCTGGGATGTTTAATGGGGTTATGTATTCTGTAGAAGGACTACTGTGTTTTGGTTTGTGTATGTTTGTACGACACCCTAAGGATGTCCGCGTAAGTTAGTGGTTTGTTGTGTGTGTGTGTTTGTTTTGAGGTTCTACCTATCGTTGATGGTGGCCGTGTTATTATTGGTTGTGGTGCTGGGGGTTGTCTGTTGGTGTATTTATTTGGTCTATTTTGTGTTTGCATTGGTTGTGTGGTAGTCATTGTGGTTGTGGTGTTTTGTTGTTTTCTTTTGTGGTATGGTCGTTCACTTTTTTCTGAGTTTGGTTTGATTTCTATTTTGTTCTTCTGTCTGGAAGAAATATTCCATTTTAATTTTCTTTGTTTTTCAGTTGTTTTTTTGTGTGTGTGTATATATATATATATATATATATATATTTATATATATACACACACGCACATACACACTGAATAGTCTGTATGTTTCATGACTCCGTATGATTCTTTTTGGGTGTGCTGAGAACTTTTCAGCACCCTCTATCGACACATATTTCATTAAAACTCCAAGTTTGTATTTTTACTGAAAGTTAATTAAATATCAGCATAAATGAAAAAAAAATGTGATTAACTCACATCACTTTTGTAATTGTATAATAAATTCTGCATGAGGAGGGAGAAAATTATATATATATATATATATATATATATATATATATATAATTTTCTCCCTCCTCATGCAGAAATATATATATATATATATATATATATATATAAAGAAATCTAGATAGAAAGCACTTTCAAAAAACCTCCATTATCCTCATTATTCCATCTACAATGCAAACAGAAAGGCATACATTATATACAACCCCCAAAAAGATGATAATATTATTAACAGCAATAATAATGTCCACTATCCAAAACAATTTATCCACTCTAGACAAAATCAAACTAATTACAACCACATCTAAAACTATTATAGATATGATCAGAACCCCAAATAACCATCTCAATGATTCTGAAGTAGCTATATATATATATATATATATATATATATAAAATATACTGTCAGAGTGCTCTTCAAAATACCTTGGGGAAACTTGCAGAAATTTTAAACATATATGACCACAAAAAGGATCTTATGCACAACAATTTCTCAAATGCAGCAGTTACCACAACAAAATTGAATATGACATCACTGTCTTATGTACTCTGGCTCTAGATTTGAATTCATAGTTTTTCTTCTCATAGACTGGTGGCCACCCAAGGCTATAGAAACCAGTCTGTCCTGCTATTTACTCATAGCTGGGAGATGGATTCCAACATTTCTCAAGGGTATTACCACTTAAGTGAATTGTATGAACGCGATGGGAATTTGAACTCGGCTCTCCAATTCCTCAATCTGAGCTGCAGTCCATTATTGCACCATGCCTCATATATATATATATATATATATATATATATATATATATATATATATGATAATTTGTTAATAACACCTTTTTATTTTTTACCTGAAAATTAATTAAACACTCTCATAATAAAAGCAATAAATGTTAAAGCAGACATGAAGTATCACTTGTAATTTTTGTAGTAATTCTCTTTGAGTCAAAAAAGAATTGGACACTTGATAAATAGCAGTTTTTGTTATTAGATAAAAGTTAATTAGACACTCAAATCAAAGTTACTTGTCATTCCTGGAAGTTTCTGATCAATTGTGACTGGAAACCAATAATAGCTAGTTATAGAAGCTTAGTTCCTGGGGATATGTCTCTTGGGCCCTACCTCCACACTTAACTGAAAGAGATGGGGGTCATTAGTTGGCTGGTTGATTTTATAATATTACATCCTTAAATAGAAATAGCAGTAAGGCTTCAGAAGAGGCAGCAGCAAGAAGAGTGTGACCTTGGGGAATGCAATCAAATTTGGCATGCAGCATCAGCCGCAGAAGGTTTAAGGCTCCAAGTTCTACAAATGACAGTAGTTTCATGGATTAAAGCATTGGTTTGTGAATTTGGTGACATAGTAATTTCAAGTTCAATCTCTATGCTTGGTAGTACAGACTTAGTGGAAACTGGGTAACTGAGCAGTCTCTCTCTATATATATATATGTGTGTATGTCTGTATGAAGTTGTAGCCTTCGTCTGTCTGTTTGTTATCGAACTCCTCCTAGGGTTTTGGAGATAGACCCCCATAACCATATATATTCTAAAACTACATTACCCAGGGTACTTGAATAAGAATATTTAATTTTGATCAAAGAGGGTCACCATGGTGCGCCCCCCCACTGAAAATATTTACCCTTTGATATAAATTAAATTTAAATTTGAACAAGGGAATGACTCCTATCTAAAATATATGTAGGAAAAAGCCAGAAGATGGAGGTCACTTTGGCAAAATTCTCCACAAATCATAACTTTGATTTAACATCAATCATCATTTTTTTACAAAAAATATGCGACACACAGCAAGGCGCTAGTAATTTGGCTAGTAATAAATAAAAAATAGTTGATATATATCTAGACATTGGCAGTGGAAGGAGGACAACTATCCCCATAGATTAAATAATGGGTTGAGTTTGAAATTCCTGAAGGCTACCTAGATCAACAGGCACGTGAAGAAGGCTGTAAGGCAAAATGGCCAAAACATTGTGATAATAACAACAAAGATGAGGACAATAGGCTGAGTTTTAATAATGTAAATAATGAAAACTCCTCATTTTAGAAAATCGGGTACAAAAAAGTTGCCATTTTTTTTTTCCAATTTTTACCCAACTGAACACAAGATCAGTAAGATGTAACGAAAGTGGTTTACTAAGATATATACAGGTAAAAATCCGTGGGTAAGTAATCCAAGTGAATCCTAATAATATAAAATATTAAAACTGATTCACAAACAGCTCAATGCATTTATTGCAGAGCATATATAGATTTTATCTTTAAACCCTTTGATGTTAATAAACCTTGGAAGATTAATCTCTTACAGGGAGAAATGGCCATACAAATGGGGTATTGAATTTCATTTATATGTAATATATATAGTTAGGGACAAAGGTCTATAGCATTTTTAAGTAAATTTCTAAGACAATATTTAAATATTTATATGCCAATTTAATCAACTACATATGTGCCATTTTGTCCCAGTACCTTTTGGAATCTTTGAGGCAGATTCAGGATTCAAATTGTGCCTTTAATCAATCCATTTTGGAAGAGTATTTGTCTAAATTCAATGTCTGATTTTGTGGAAGATGCTCCTAATTGACAATGGTCTTCAAATCTATCATCAATAACTGCAGACTTATCAAAATGTTCTGTTTGTGATGAAAATATCCTTTTCTGAATGTAGTGCACTGACTGCAATCAGCCCTTTCAGCTATGGCACCATCTTCCTAAATGGCACATATCTTTTTTGCCTTTTCAGAAATAAAAGTGCATCAAATAACAAAAAAAGATGTATCTTCTGTTTGCACTTTTAACATCCAAACAGTTAAAATTCACAATCCACATCTGAATCATCTCGAATGTTGCATAGAAATATTACCTTTCAGAATGTGGATATATGTCATAACTTTCAGTCACATGTTAAATGAAATCATATGTTCAAATGTTGTTGTACTACAAGTTTTGTCCTAACCCAAGAGATTTCACGTGTAGACCAGAACTTGTTTTAATGCTGAAGGTGGCTGAAACGTGATGATAACAAAGATAACGATATTAGTCTGATTGGAAATAATGTGAATATTAGTTTCTGTCTGAGTTTCCAGGATGAGGAGTTAAAATTCTTTATATTTTTTACAGTTAGTCTAATATCTTCATCTTTTGTTATTTTCACAAGTTACAGCCATTGGCTTTCTTCAGGTACCTGTTGATCTGAGTGACATTGAAGGAATTTTCAAATGGCATTTTTTATTTAATCTCTGAGTAGATTCTGCTCATCTGGTGTCCATATCTGAGGATATCTTGTTTTTCTTTTTTTGTTTTTTAGCATTGCTCAGGTGTTGTAATCCTGATTCCATTGAGCTATTGTCTTGTAAAATGAAGAAAAAAAAAACAACCTATTTTCAGCTACACCTTTTGTTTTAGATGTTATAATGGCGGATATAAGTTTTTAAGATTCCATCAGTTTTCATTTATTATTTTAAAACGAGTAAACCTGTGCCATCAAAAATGAAAGCAAGTTTTAGAAAGTTTTAATATGAAATGAAATAAAATGCTTTCAAAAATGTATTGAAATCCAATAAAGCAGATCCAAAAGTTACAACTCAGTGGCCAATGGATCCTTTAATTAATTCATTTCTTTTAGAATTTTTTACATGGTCAATGGTATCTATGATACATTAATTACTCTTAAGATTATGTGTGTTTGTAGGATGTGTAATAGTATCTGAAACAATGGTGAAGATGATGAAACGACATGGCAAATTTTATTAAAGATGTCTTTCACTGGATCTGTTCTCTTTGCCGTCTTCAGTTTAAATGAAAGAAAGACAAAACTGCATGTAAGGAAATGCCTTGGGATCTCTAACGATAAGTGAGTATCATAAATCAAATTAATTACCCTAACTTTCACACACACAGTTTTGTCTTTCTTTCATTTAAACTGAAGATGCCAAAGAGAACAGATGCTTTCTCCAGTGAAACATGTCTTTAATAAAATTTTCCACTTTGTCTCTTAGACATTATATAAATTGCTTTTTTAATCAGTGTCTTTTCATGTTAAAAATCTTATTTGTTTGGTAAAATGGTGACTTGGAGTGGAAAATACATGTCGAAAGCCTATCTCAAGACCAAGTTGAAGCAGAATGATCACTTAGTAGACAAAGGTTATCTGAGTGCTTCACAGGAAAAGCTTGAACAAATAAGAGCGTAATCTGAGAAGCTTTGAAGTAAGGGAACAGATTATTTCCTGAGCAAAATGAATGAATTAATTTTGTCTAAATAATGATAAATATTTTATTTCTATAGATTATTAAAATAACTAAGGGAAGTAACTGCTCATAAATTTCCTACCTTAAGCTGATTTACCTCCCTTCTCATATAGTGTGGCACTAAAGATATAAAATACATGCACATCAGTAATTATACGGGTTAAGGCAGTGGAGAACTTTCAGAGGGAAATTAACAGGAGAAAACTGATAACTGACATCCATTAAACATGACACGTGGAACTAGAACAGTCTACCCCAGTGAGCGAAATAAAGGGTTCAGTTTGACATTCCATTCCAACCACCTGAAGAAGGCTGGAGTATACAACGGCCGAAACGTAATAAATATGGCGACAAAGATGAGGACAATAGTCTGAATAATGTAAATAATGTAATTTCTATCTGTAGATAAGGTTATCTATCACCTGGTTCACACTCCTCCCCAATCTTTTGAACCAGAGTAGAGGTTTATCCCTTGTTTCCTGTTTAGGATCCAGTTTCTGGTTCTTTCTAAAGTCTTTTCATTCTCTTTCACTCCCAGTAGTCCCTTGCGTCTTGGTGGCATTATCACCTTGCTTGGGGTGAACTGATTTACAAAAAAAAAAAAAAAAAGCAACTTCCTGAATTCTGCAAGGCCCATTTACTATATAATAATAGCTGTTTTGTAGAGCATTATATAATTTTATTTGAGTTAGCGCAGACGTTTAGGAATTTGTCATACCAGCTATCATGGTCCTGCATCATGGTCGGAATGTTATTATGGTGGCATTCTGTGTCATAAAATAGCTGGTCAATGTAGGTGGTGGTTGGACGATCAACTTGTCTTGATTCATGGCTAGATGTCCAGAGCAATAGATCACTCAAAAGTTCTTGTTTTGCACGTCAGAAGTGTCCTGCAAAGTGCATCCTGCATTTGCATAAGATTGTAGAAATATCAGGGATGAGTCCATTGATACGGGTCCCTAATTTACTTGGATGGTGTCTCCAAGAGATGTGAAGTATAGCTGTCAACATCTGAGTGTAGATTCCATCAAGTTTAGTGTTTTAGTTAATTTCCAGTCAGTGGCTAGTTAATTGTACAATAAAGTGTTGATTAAAATGAAGTTACTTTTTATACACCGGAATACAAGAAAACTAAATATTTAGATCTGTGATGATTAACAAATGTTTTTTTTTTTTTTTTTTTTTTTTTTAAAAAAAAAGGAAAGTAGATTAGAATGTGACTTTAAAAACAACAAAGATTAGGGTAACAATAAAAAAAATAAATAAATAAATACCTTGAAATTTAGGATAACATTATCAGAAATTGTTTGAGCAACATTTGATAAGAATTGTTTTTCAATCCATCGTTTGTGACCCAGTTTTGTATCAAGAAAAATATTTTGTTTATAAGCAAGTTGGTGTTTGTCTGAACATCTAAGATGATGATAAATCATTATTTACTTATCTTGATTGTTAGTAAGCAGAAAGAATGATTATTTACATTATTTACATTCAAACTAATATCACAATATAGAAAGGAAATTACAGGAACTCTTACAGAAGGTTCTGAACGAAAGCAAGAAGAAAGGACTAAACTCTAAGAAGTTAAAATGTATGTGCAAAAATTTCATAGTAAATCTGTAAAAGGACATACTGAATATAGACAAAAGGAAAACTTAGCCAGTATGTTTATTATTTGCCTTGATAAAGTCTATCAGAGGACAAACTGTGTCAGCTAAGTTTGCCTTTTGTCTTTATTCATAGAATGCCTGTTTGTTAACAAAAGGAAAAATCCAAGATACAAATCATGACTTGGAGAAACCAAAATCAAGCCAGTACAAAAATTTAAATGTCTGGGAAGTGTTTTAACAGGACGGAAAATGCAACACTGAAATCCCAAGGTTTATTGGGATAGTGAAAGATGCATTTCAAAAATATTAAGCAAGAGGAAAATTTCATTAGAAACAAAAAAAAAAAAAAGGTACTAAACTGTTATGTAATATCAGTCCTGCTATATGGCAGTGAATACTGAACCTCAAAGATAAAGAGGAGACTTGAAGCAACAGAAATATGGTTCTGCAGATGGATGAGTAATGAAGAAGTTTCCTGGAAAGTAGAAATAAAAAGGACATTTATGTTTAGGACCAGAAACAGATAACTGAAGTTTCTAGAGAAGTTGACTAATTTAGTTCTGGTGATAATTTGGACTTAGGCAGCACTGGTAATGAAAATGTGAATGATCACTACTCTCCGCAACACGTTATCCTTTGTAATTCTAAGCAATGTTTGTCCGCTTACTATCATCCATTTAGACAAGCTCATTAGGTAGGTTATTCTGTTACTATCTTGCCTTCATTATGTCTTGTGAGTATCACATTTTCTCAGCTCTTTTTCCTTAACTGAATATACTGTTGATGGCAATACATAATGTGGCCCATTGGAATAATGATGGCCAAAACCAAATATAATGAACATGCTTCTGTTCCAGAACCTGAGTAGAATCCAATCTGAAAATATGTGGCAATAAGTGGGTCAATTTTGGCAGATAACTTATAAATTGAATTTCAATTTGACTTAAAACAGGTAAAATTTGCAAATAAATTAGGAATGAAAAGGGTTGAGATACACATCACAAATGTAACATGATTCATTCTAGGAAATACCAGAGGTTTGAATTGAATTTACTGTCCTTGTAGAAGAGTTGATCTGTGGTGACCCCAATATGTACTGGGTTCAATCTAAGAGATCCCAAAATAAACCTTGTAGTCAGTGTCATGTCAGAGCGTCAAAAGAGCTCAGTGAATTAACTTAGAGACCTCATCGAAACCAAGTTCAGAATTGCACCTCAGAGGATGTTGGTTTGTGCTCTGGCATTGTAAAACAAGAAGTAAACCGAACTGGACTTACTATGATATGAATGTGCAACAACTTATTCAAAAATTGGTAAATAAAATAGAAAAATACACAGACTGTATCAATTGAATTTACTTTATATATATATATATATATATATATATATTTAGTTTACAAAAAATTAGGTAATCTGTATGGGTAGACCCAAGGAGGATAAAATTCAGAGCTAATTATTTAAAAAAAAATGAAAACAGACCACTTTAAGGTTCCATGTAATAAATTATTTCACCACAGCCCTTTTAAAGGACTGCGGATCATCAGACTTTTCTTTCTTTATATATATATATATATATAAAATGTAGTATAGCTCAGATCTGGCATAAGGTTGAAAGTGTGGAGCACCCAGTGAGGATCAAACTCAATACATAATTGATCTCGCAAGACAAGCTTGCTAACCATTACTACATTGAAGTTTGCACAGTCCAAAATATTTCTACATAACATGCACCTATATCCTAGGGTTAAGGGCCCTGTTGACTGGGGCTGTAGAATACGCCAACTGCACCTCTGCAGAGGGGCAAGACCCCCCCTCAATGGGGTGTCCTGAGTATGACAATAAACTACATCCGCGTCCTGGGTAAGATGATAAACTACGTCCAGCAGTAAGGCCTCTGATCAGGAGGTTTTGAGGAGCATGGAACCACCTCTTAATTGCTGGTGTTCCCAGGCCCACCCTGACCCAGGCTGGTAGCACCTGTTAGGGTGCCATCTATGAGCAAATAGTTAACCCACAAACTTGGGTCAAAACACTATGAAAGTGTAAAAATAGGTTTTAATACCAGAAATACTTTGTGAAAAAATTATCAGCAATACATTTTTGAAAAAAAAGTATTACCAGCAATACATTTTTGAAAAAAAAAAAAAGTATTACCGGCAATACATTTTTGAAAAAAAAAAAAAGTATTACCGGCAATACATTTTTGGAAAAAAAAAAAAAGTATTACCGGCAATACATTTTTGGAAAAAAAAAAAAAGTATTACCGGCAATACATTTTTGAAAAAAAAAAAAAAGTATTACCGGCAATACATTTTTGAAAAAAAAAAAAAAGTATTACCGGCAATACATTTTTGAAAAAAAAAAAAAAGTATTACCGGCAATACATTTTTGAAAAAAAAAAAAAAGTATTACCGGCAATACATTTTTGAAAAAAAAAAAAAAGTATTACCGGCAATACATTTTTGAAAAAAAAAAAAAAGTATTACCGGCAATACATTTTTGAAAAAAAAAAAAAAGTATTACCGGCAATACATTTTTGAAAAAAAAAAAAAAGTATTACCGGCAATACATTTTTGAAAAAAAAAAAAAAGTATTACCGGCAATAGATTTTTGAAAAAAAAAAAAAAGTATTACCGGCAATAGATTTTTGAAAAAAAAAAAAAAGTATTACCGGCAATAGATTTTTGAAAAAAGTATTACCGGCAATAGATTTTTGAAAAAAGTATTACCGGCAATAGATTTTTGAAAAAAGTATTACCGGCAATAGATTTTTGAAAAAAGTATTACCGGCAATAGATTTTTGAAAAAAGTATTACCGGCAATAGATTTTTGAAAAAAGTATTACCGGCAATAGATTTTTGAAAAAAGTATTACCGGCAATAGATTTTTGAAAAAAGTATTACCGGCAATAGATTTTTGAAAAAAAGTATTACCGGCAATACATTTTTGAAAAAAAAAAAAAGTATTACCGGCAATACATTTTTGAAAAAAAAAAAAAGTATTACCGGCAATACATTTTTGAAAAAAAAAAAAAGTATTACCGGCAATACATTTTTGAAAAAAAAAAAAAGTATTACCGGCAATACATTTTTGAAAAAAAAAAAAAAGTATTGCCTAAAATAGATTTTTGACAAAACAAAATATTACCAGCAATAAAAATGTTGTCGGCATTAAATAACCCATTGAGGTTGATATGTCGTAAAACAAACCAAACCAAACTTAGGGGTAAGAGTCTCTGATTGATGTCAAATCACTTGAGCTTCTATCCCAGTTTGAAGCAATTGCATGTCTAACCACACTGATGAGCTGTGATACAGCGAAATATTCTGTCTGTGGATGATATATAGTTTCCAGGTATGCTATATTTATGGGATAAAGTGCTGAATATGATAGAGCGTATGTAAATGTAAAAGTGAACCTTGAAGTCAACACTCAGAGCCGACAGACTGTTTCACGCTAGACGTAATCGTCTAATACAAAACAAATGTCTCCATTTTATTCCATGTTATCATTTTATCCTTAGGCTAGTCAATAAACTTTTTCTTTTTTTTTCATGTATAAACAACTCGTCGGCTGGTGATAAGTAACTGGAGAATGTTTTCGTTGTGTAAATATTTTCTTTGATTATTTTTCTTTGTTACCTTTTTTGTAAAATAGGTTGAATTATTTACATGAACAACCTATCTTCTCATTATTTGTGGGAGATATTGAACCTTCGAACATTGATAAATCAGTCCTTATCATATCGTAAACTGTGCTAAACATACATACTTTTTTTGCTCGTCACTCTGCGATAAAGTGTTATATTTGCATCAGTTCTTTCCGTCAGAGAAAAAAAGGTGTTTACTGCTGGGGCATGAGTATGTCACTTCAAAACAACATGTAAGTAATTTTTGTTTAAATTTCTGGGACGAAGAGTTATTATTACTTTCATTAGTCACATAGAAACTATTGTCCACATCTTTGTTATTATTACAACATTTCAGCTGTTGTACCCTCCAACCTTCAACTCAGAACAATAACTCAGGGGTTAAAGTATTGGTTCATGAATTTGATGGCATAGTAATTGTGCGTTCAATCTCTGGGCCAGATAGTGTGTACTTGGACTCGTTCAAATTGGTTGGGAGCAATGACTGAGCAGTGTTAAAAATATGAACTAGATGAGATATTCGTAGACATGGGCATTGGAATGAGAACAATCCCATTTGTTTAAATAAAGGAGTTAGTTTGAAATTACCTGATGAAG
Organism: Acanthosepion esculentum; assembly: GCA_964036315.1. Lineage (NCBI taxonomy): Eukaryota > Metazoa > Mollusca > Cephalopoda > Sepiida > Sepiidae > Acanthosepion > Acanthosepion esculentum. The sequence continues at coordinate 21,820,229 of OZ038492.1, read as the reverse complement.
GCTGAAGGGTATACTGAACGAAACGTTGTGATAAGAACAGCAAAGACAATAGTCCGCATATAAACAGTGTAAATAATAACATGTAAGTAGAAGTTATTATGGTTCTTACAGTTTAGGGCAATGATTCTTTTAATTGTGGGACAGATACCCGGAAAAGAAAAAAGAACTTTTTTAACGTGTGCTATTTGCATGTGATCTTATATGTCTCATTTAAAACTAAAAGTATTTTTGTTTTTTAATCAGTTTGTTATTTCATATTCACTTTGTACAAACTGCCAAAAATAATAGCAGCGATGAAATCAATATTTTATTTAAATCATTACCATATATAGACATCTGAGTTTCTAAATGTTTTTTTCTGTTATATTAATATGCAGTAATTTCTGGGGGATCAATTTATTACTAATTAAAAAAAGAAAAAAAATCGATCCCCCTCTTTATGCCCAGTAAAATCTTAAACCCGTTAAACCTTTCATATTTAGACATGAGTTCTTAAATACTAGAATTTTTTTTTCGCTGATTCGTGTCTAAATCCTAACATTATTTACTATTGTTAACTTTCTTTGTTGAGATTGACAAACTCTGTTTTGTTCAATTTCACAAACCAATTGATGAAATATGAAAATTCAAAAAAAAGATATCCAAAAATAATATTGCATTTTTATTAAATAAAGTATTTGTTATTCTAATCATTAAATTGTTTTTAAAACAGTGTGAGTATTCTGTATGTTAAATAATAAAACTTTTAATTTTCCCCTAAAAATTAATGAAAATTTATTGTACTAAGCTCTACACACACCCTAGAAGAGCCAACTGTACTTTGTAGCCAGTTACCTGTTTGCAATTTGATTTCATTGGTTTCAATGTATGGCTATTTTACAGAGAGTGATGGATGGACAGCTGGAAGTCACAGATTTTTATACATAAATATTTTTCCAGTTATATTAATCTGCAGTCATTTCCTGGGGGATCAATTTCTTACTTATTATCAATAGAAAATCTGTCCCCGTCTTTATGTCCAGTCAAATCTTCAACCAGCCAGTTAACACTTTCATATTTAGATATGAGTTTTTAAATATAGCTTGCAGATAGATTATTAATATGTAATAATTTCAGGGGGGGGGGGCTGTTTTTATATTTTCTAACTATAGAAAACCGATCCCCCTCTTTATGTCCACTAAAGAAAAGTTAAATCTTCCTGCCAAAAATGATAGAACATTTGAAATCAGTATTTTGTTTAAATTACTATATTTAAACATGTGAGTCTTTAAGTTAGTTATTATAGTAATGTTACAGTTCTTGTAGGGATGGTCAATTTGTTAATAATAATAATAGAAAAAATCTGTCCAGTGGACTCTTCTATTATTACTACTACTACTACTTCTATGTGCCATATCCCCCCTCTGTATGTTAACAATCATGGCTCACCACAATTAACTATTCTTTGTAGATCTTAGTAAAGTTTGTCTTTTTGTTATATCTCCAAATACCTGTCATTAGGTTGGTTATATGCTACTTTCCTCTGTCTTTCTTACTTTCAATATGTCCTGTGTGTGTGAAATTTTCTAGGCCTTCTTTTCTCATTATGAGCCCTAAAAATTTCAACTCTCTTTTTCTGATGTCAAGTATAACTATCCTTTTTATTTCCATTTTCTCTAAAACTTTGTCCTTGCTTAGATGATCTCTCCATGGTATTCTCAGCATCCTTCTGTAGGACCACATTTCTTTTGCCTGAAGTTGATTGTTCAGCATTCAGTGCCATATAGCAGGACTGATATTAAACACTATTTTCTTTGTTTTTAATGAGATTTTTTTATGACTTCTTATGACTTAGCTTTTGAAAGGCATCTTTCACTATCCCAACCCATGCTATAAAAATGACTGGATATTTTTTATGTCCTTACCATTATTAGGTTTTTGTATTTCACATCTTTACAGGTATTACAATCATTATTATATGTACTAATTCAGTGGGGGTCATTTTATTACTTAATAATAATAGAAAATGAATTCTGACTTTATGCCCCCCCCCTCCAATTAAAAGTAGTGTGCCCTGGCTGTCAAAATGTTAACATATGAAATCTGTATTTTCTTTAAATCCTTTTCATATTTACAAATAAGAATATTTAAATGCTTATAATCGTATCACATTGAAACACTAGTTCTTGTCCAATCACTGAAGTTAAGCAGTGTTGGACCTTGCTAGTACCTAGAGAGTCGTCAGCACCTGGTATTTCCAAGAGGAAATACCAGGTGCTGTAAGCTTGGATGTGCGGATGGTATAATGATTAACGGCGTCAGTGTGAGAAATCGAAGAGCTGTGTTTGAATTCCAGTTAGGTTTGTTACATTCACTTTCACACAATTACTCTTACTAATGAAGAGCTGTGTTTGAATTCCAGTTAGGTTTGTTACATTCACTTTCACACAATTACTCTTACTAATGAAGAGCTGTGTTTGAATTCCAGTTAGGTTTGTTACATTCACTTTCACACAATTACTAATACACATTTGCTCAAAGCAGTAGAGTAATGGCTCATTCCTCCCATGAATGGAATCGGGGTACAATGCCCAGCAAAGGACCTAACGATGAGGAGGAGGATTGGTTGATTTTGTTTAATGGCATATCAACCTCGATAGGTGATTTAATGCTAAAATCTAAATATTTTTATACAACTTTATTTTCATTTTTTTATTATTTATTTTATTTTACTTTATTTTTTTTTTTTTTTAGATAATAATGGTTTTAGTGATACAAGACTTACTAATTCGCACCTAGTGGGGGATGGGGAGAAGAGGTGGCTTCATATCTTTCCTAAGAATATTTTCATATAAGTGAATATAATGAACCCAACTGGAATTGGAATTTGTCTCTGATTAACAATTCTGAGCCATCATCCATTACAGTACCTGGTATTCCCAGGTGGTCACCCGTCTAGACACTGATCAGGCTCAGCTTTGCTTAACTTCAGTTATTATATGGGAACCAGTGTAGAAGAATAATAATCTTGAAATATATTTTCCACTTATATTAATATGTAGTAATTCTAGTGGGGGTTGAGTTTATTAATAAAGGAATGATCCGCCACTTTATCCCCTGTAGAATTTTTATATTAATTACCTATTCTATGTTGTAAAAATGAAAGTATATTGGGTTAAGTTCTTCCATTATCAGAAGATTTTCATTATATGGGTCTTTATATATAGTTTTTGCATGTATTTATTATATATAGTAATTTAGGGGGATCACTTTATTACATAATAATAGCAATAAAAAATGATCCCTTATTTTATACCCATAATTAATAATTACCTAAGTCGTAAAAATGAAAGTATATTGAATTAAATACTTACCATTATTGGAAGTATCTGGATGTGAACCCCCAATTTATTTTGGCTGTTTGATGCTTCAAACTTGGAAAAGACAACTTTTTCAACACCCAATCATAATACTCACCCCCTACTACTCCCACTCATAAACAGAGATGAACAGAGCATCTGTCCCTTGGGGACAAACCTATCTGGATTTGGTCGAGCAATTGATATGCAAATTTGTGGTACCAAATGGCATAGTTACTGTAACCCATCTTAATTTAACAAAGTATGTTCTTGATAACAAGAGTCATGCCTGGTGTAGTATCAGGATTTTTCTTTTAGTATTATAATAATAATAATAATGATACTTATTAGTAAGTCTTTAAATGTGTACATGAAATATGCTTTGGGGAAAAAGCCTGGAGCAAAAATGAAAATACTTTTGATACGTATCAATATAAAATCCTATTTTTATATTGATTCTTTTTAGCCTCAAAGATGCTGTCAAATATTTTTAAGAAGATTTGTAAGCAATATATGACTGGTAAACAAAATAATTCACCTTTTTTTTTCCCTAAAAAAAAAAAACCCAACTTCAGCTTTTATCGATTTCTTTCTGAAATAATTTGCTCTATAATGTTTAAAAAAACATTTTTAGCTACATGGGAGCTGCTGTTTGATATTCCAAAGCTTTGCTTCTGCTAATGCCAAAGCCTAATACAGGAAATGTAGATGGGAAGAATGTGTTGCTCCGAACATTCAAATGAGGAGAATCAGCCTGGCATGAAAATTAAAAATCATCTGGCATTTAATTACTAATATACAAATGCTAACAGAAAGTTTTTCTTTAACTACTCTAACTGGGCAACAAAAAAACTTTTCTTTTTTTTTTTAAGTTGAAAAATTCAAGGCTTGAAATTTCCTTTTATTCGAACCCTTAGAATGATCAGGGCATCTCTCTTCAAAGTCCAGCAGTAATCAGACATTATGAGTGAATCCCAGTGTCTCTGATATCTGGTCTCCATTTCTTTCATGTCCTGATGGAATCTCTCCCCCTGTTCATTGCTCATTGATCCCAGATTCTCAGGAAACCAGTTCATATGTGTGACTAAATAATGCATTTTGATGTTTATGTTGTATCCAAGCTTTCTGAAAGCAGTCAGCATATTGATGGCAGGTTCTGTGTAGTTCCTGGCCTTGTTGTTGCCAAGGAAGTTCTTCATAACCAGAACAAATGCCTTCCATGCTTCCAATTCCAATTTGTACATTGAGTTTTCGAACTCTGGATTTCTGATGAGCTGATGATTTTGAGGGCAATTAAAGATGCCAGCATTCAACTTCTCCGTTGTCAATCCTGGAAAAGCTTGGCACAAATAAGTGAAGCAGCCACCATCCTTGTCCAGAGCTTTGGTGAACTGTTTGATCAAGCTAAGCTTGATGTGCAGCGGTGGGAAAAGTATCCTGTCTCTGTCCACCAGAGGCTTATTGATGACGTTTGTTGGTCTGCAAGGTAGCAATTCCTCCTGAACAGGCCAATCCTTTTTCGTGTGATGCTGAGCCGTATCCCTAATATCCCACATGCAAAGAAAGCTTTATCCGGGTCACCAAGTTTAATACCAGAATAAAGAAAGTAAGCACGCTGTATGAAACCTGTGACTGGATTCCTGTTAGAAACAATGGTGTATTCACCACAGATGTAGCAGAATACGTCAGGCTTATTTTTACAAGATCTTCTGGTCAAAGCCATTTCATTCACCTGTAAAATCAAAATCTCAATTAAACAGAAATTGGTGCATTTATCTCTTCAGATATCATTTATTTCAAGAAATAAAATAATTTGCATCATATGAAGTGAAAATACCTGTACATATTGTAGGAATCCTTTTACCTGGGTTTTAGTTAAACGTTAAGAAGTGAAATGTGGGACTGCTCATAATTTGGCGTTTTTAAAACAATCCCATCACATTCCTTAAAAGAATAAAATCATGTATAAAAACACAATGGAATATTAAGAAATAACATTAATTTTATATAACAAGAATTCAAGCTGGGATATAAAGTTGGTTGAAATGTATTGAATGTCTAATGTCTTTTTTCTCATTGTCAAAACAGTTCTTGTGTATAGTACAAATTGTATTGCATATGTATGTGAGAAAGGTGAAATGTTGTTACTAGTGTGTTTGTGTGAGATAGTATGTGTATGCATATGTAATAGTAATGTGTATAAAGGAGATAGATAGAATATAATCTCTTACTGTAGATGAAAGCAGCAGTGTCTGAAGGTTGTCCCTTTTAGGTTTGGTCAGTGATGCTGAGTCATTTCTTGATAGTTTGTGTGTGGAAGTGAATGAGGTTTTGAATGTCAACAGTTAATGACATGGCCCCCTAGTGAAATCTGAGAGACTCTTTTGTTGAGGTCAAACATTGTGATTTTTATACCGTTATTCCTGAGAAATTGACTCTTGAATTATATAATTTTAGTCATTCCTAAAATATCATGTGGTATGTTTACTATTACATTCATGCAATATTTTAATGGTAGACCTAAATTAGAATGACTAATAAAACAACCTTTCTGATTTGTATTCAATGTTTTTGTAGTGTACAGTTTAATTGGTGTCTTTTGAGATGTTCTTGCTTGTTATTGGTTTATAAATATTTTGGTGGCATGTTTTAATATTTATCAGCTATTTTTGGCTGAAAATAATTCTGATGGGTTAAAATGATTACGTTTATAATTAACATAATAATTAGTTTTATTGTTTGCAATATGTTAGATGATTAAATATTTTAATGGATACGAAGATGTAAAGAAAAATGTAAAAAACAGCATGTGGCCAAAGCTTCAAAAGTTAACCAATGTAATTTTTGGATTCAAACCATCACAGCAAGAATATGCCATGCCACTTACAGAGTAGCAAATGTGCTACATCCCTCCATATTCCATTGGTGAGAAGTAAGTTCCACTCAAATAGCTTTTTTCCATGAACTACTGCTCTGTAGAACTGACTCCCAAGATGATGTTTCTCCGATTACTACAATCTTAGTCTGTTCAAGTCTAGAGTTAACCATTATCTTCTCCTATCCACATAAATTGCCTCCTCCTAATGTAACCCTCTACCTTGAGTGACCCCCAGGCCTTGTACAGGGTGAATCTTACTGTAAAAAAAAAAAAAAATTCTGAGATAAGGTATTGTAACTATTACACTATTTATATCGTTCAAACTGTTGTCCTCATCTTTATCGTTATATTTCTAACGTTTCCCATGGACTGAATAAAGGGTCAGTTTGAAATTCCAACATATATCACCTGAAGAAGGCAGGTGTGTACAATAGCCAAAACACCGTGAATATGGCAAGAAAGATGAGGACAACAGGCTAAATGATGTAAATAGTGCAAGCAGTTAATTTTGTAAAAACTACCATATATCCCTTCAGGACATGGTCGATCATGACTCTCCACACATTCCGTTTCTTTATTACATGTGAACTGCCATGACCTCTTGGGGAGAAATAGTGATCCAACAAATGATTTAATTAATTATAAACACTTACCATGCTACATTGTTATAACACTGGCTATGCTGGCATGTTTTGGCAAAAAATAGGATAATGCATATCACTTCAGAACAAAAATAATCATGGCTCCCTCCTTAGATATCTCTTCATTATTATCTGTGAATTGGGATGTCTTCTTCAAAAATGACAGTGGAGTGGTTTCCTGTTGCCTTCATCATGGTTTGGAATTCTGAGTTTTTCTTTTAGATTGGCTAATATCCAAGGCTAGAGAGCCCAGTTGATCTTGCTATATCTGTGTGGAGTTCAAAAGTGAACCCATTAGACTAGGCTGAAATTTAAACTTGGCTTGCTGACTGCAGTTGCCTCACAGCTAACCATTACACTACCCACACGTTCCAAGCAGTTAATGCTGTCATTTAAATGGCATTTTTTCCCTCTATATTCTTCAGATATGGGATCCAACAAATGACTTAATTAATGAATTATTAGCAATTATAAATGATTCACAGTAGCGAAAAGATGAAATTTTATTTTTGGGATTCTATATTCATTTTAGTTTGATTAATCTTTTAAAGCAACTTCTTGTCGACTGGTTTCGATAGATTGCTGCAATGTAAAAGGACATAATTAAACATTAAAATCAAACAACGGAAAAAGATAAGAAAATTGTTTATATTTATCATAAAAAGATAAAACGAAATAGCAATAAAAGATTAATCAGATTTCATTCCTCTTACATCAAAAAGTATGAGAAAATGCCAAAGACAGGAGACATACATCCATACATATATATATATATATATATATATATATATATATATATATATATATATATATATATATATATATATAGTGTGTGTGTGTAATTTGGCAGCTACTTTTCTTTTAAACATGTTGTATTGAATATCAAAGACAACATAGTCCTGCAGATTCTCTTTTGAATTTTCTCATATTTTCTAATGAGACTTTTTATTTGAAAATTATATTGAAATAAGACAATTTGCAAACGGTTTAAAAAATTTGACTCTACATATATATATATAAGACATTGTTAAAAAAATTTGACCCTGAAGATGAACAATGATGTTCGAAAGTACTCGGTTATCTTACAGACAATATTTATTTCAATATAATTTTCAAATAAAAAGTCTCATTAGAAAATATGAGAAAATTCAAAAGAGAATATGCAGGACTATGTTGTCTTTGACATTCAACACAACATATTTAAAATATCTAATATATATATATACATACCAGAGGTTCTCAACCAGGATCCTTATGCACCATTACTGGGGTCCACACGAAAAATAGCAAATTGGTGGTCCATGGTAATATTTTTAGTGTCCCATAGTGTAGTTTCACTTCAGAACAGTTATTATAACTAAGAACTGGAATTTCTACGGTAATCTATGGCATATTAAAATACGAAAAACAACTCTAAAACTAGCAGAAAATGAGATTAAGTGATGTAAGTTAGTCTTCTTTGGTCTACTGGATGTTTTGATTGTAAAAGTTGAATAAAAAATGAGAAGGATATATAAAGAAAGGATTTTATTTAATATATATATATAAAGTGAACATTGAAGTCAACACTCAGAGGCGACAAGATGTTTCATGCTCGACGCAATTGTCAGGCCTGATGATTGCATCTAGCATGAAACAGCCTGTCGCCTCTGAGTGTTGACTTCAATGTTCACTTTCATATTTATATACGCTCTATCTCTGATATTGAGTACTTTATCCCATAAATATAGCACACTTTAAAACTATATTTCTTCACACACACACATATTTATATATATATATATATATATATATATATATAAATAAAAAGGAAAATTATATAAAGATTTGTCCTTTTTCTTTTTCAGTGCACCTCTTTATGGTAACTATAAAATATTTTATATATTTGTTTTTGTTTTTTTTTAACAGTAAGGTTCATGCTTTACAAGGCCCTGGTGGTGGGGCACTTGAGGTAGACGGTTTTGTTAGGTCATTTGTGCATATAGGAGCGGAAGGTAACTGTTAATCCTAGCCATGAACAGGCTAAGATTCTAGTGATTGGGGAAACATTCTCTCGGTAGTCAGTTCCACAGAGCAGTGGTTCGCAGGAAGAAGCTATTCAAGTGGAACTTACATCTCACTGATGGAATATGAATGGAATGTGGGTGATTTGCTTATGTGTATTTGCCATGAGATGTTCTTGTCATGAAGGTTAAATTTGGTGGAACCAAGGAATGTAGTTCATCTGAACACTTACTGTGGAACTTGCCATATCTCGCCACACCCTGCCTGTGATTAAGATATGTAAAATCCAGTGATATCATTGGAAAGTATTTATAACCGAATAAGCAAAACATCCAACCTCATATCACACATTTTCTTTCCATTGATCCTTTTTAGTATCTATGCCAAGTCTATTTAATATTCAATGCCTGTACATGATCCCACGCATTTATTAAAAGCCACTATACTTCTTGAGGTGTGTGCAGGTAGTGTAATTGTCATCAACGTCTTGTGTAGACTTAATGAGCTGTGATTTTTAAAAAGGCATGAATTCATCTCTTCTCCCTCTCTGCCAGCTATGGGTCAAATAGCAGGACAAATATGGACGTTCTAGCTCTTGTTTGACAACCAATCTAAGAGAAGATAAAAAACATGGAGAGGTCAATAGGAAATTACTCCACTAACTTTCCCAAGGATGTATGGGTGCCATAACGGTTATTGGCATGGGAAATAGAATCATTGGTTCAAGTTCAAATTTTTGGTTAGTCTGCTGCATTCACTTTTTAACTAACACCATTGGAAAATGCATGAATCTGTCTCTTCTGTCCTCCAGCTATGGGTAAAATAGCAACATAGACTGGATTGTCTAACCTAGAGTAGCAGCCAGTCTCAGAAAAGGAAAACTCTGAATTCCAAACTGTGGAGAAGGCAATTTAAAAGCCACTCTACTGCATTTGCCAAAAAGGCACAGATAATAAGGAAAATGAAAATGTGGAGAGCCATGATCATTGTCCTGAAGGGAGAATGAAAGCTCTGAATTTAAAAACACTGGAAAATGTTCCACTGTATTTCGCGAATTATTAAGACAGTTTGCAAATAATAAAGAATAGGAAAGTGTGGAGAGCCATGAATATCTGTGTCCTGCAAAGAGAATGAAAACTCTGAATTCAATAACATAGAAAAAGCAATTGGAACCAATTCATTATCTTTCCCAGGAAGATGTGACAATTCACAGATAAAGAAAAGGAAGATGTGGAGAGCTGTGATCATCTATAGCTTGAAAAGTGTATGGCACTTTTTCAAAATATCATTCTTGAATAGTTGTTTACTTTATTAGCAGGTTGGAACAAAATAAATGGCTACTTGGAAGATTTTGTTTTTAAAATGACATAACACAGCATCCGAGAAAATTTCATCAATCAAAATAAGCAGAATTCGAATCAATACAATGTTGCCAAGTTGAACGCAAGGGTCAACAAACTGCTGGAAGATGTTTTTAACTTGGTCTGCATTGTCCCACACTTACATGTCAGACCCTGGGGAAAAAGTGGTAATCAGCATCAAACTGATTTCTGCATGGATAGAGTAGATGAGGTTTTGCACATCGTCTCACAAAATACACTATTGTCTCGTATTTAATGCTGGGAAAGTTGTCACGAGAACAGTGTGTTGAAATTGTTCAGCAACAAGAATTAACGGGAAAATTTAATAGAACAAAAATTTCGGATCTGGTAGAGTAAATGGACACATATGTGATAAAGAAATAAAAAAAATATAGAATAATGTGTACTTTTTGTAGATATCATAAACACATTTTTGGCAAAGTTTAACCTTTAACCCCCCCCCCCTCAGCAGTTGTTTGCCTCTTGACATCACTATTCAGCCTTAACAATGTTTATTGTTTTAAAAGGCTCTTTAGGATTTTCATAGAACAAAAACGTTTCACATTATTTGGTTGTTAGATTATTTATTTATAAAATTAATTTTATATATATTAACCAAATGATAATTAATAAATCATAAAATGAAAAATAGACACTAAGTTCCTTGACCAAAGCAATTGGTGAATTGTATTCTTAAGAATGGTTAGCAAAATATTAGGTTAAATGCCAATCAATTCAAATATTCCCATATTTTTATAACCTTGTAAATATACAATCTAGCAACTAAATATAGTGTAACATTTTTGTTTCATTAAAATTCTAAACACAGCTTTTTAAAACAATAAATATTGTCGAGAGAGCCTACAGTAATAGCAGTGTCAAGAGAATAAGCGTCCTTTTGACACAATTTTTTTTTTGTTGGTACCTAGATTAAACATTACCACATTTTCTCTCTTATTAAAATATCTGTTTCCTTTGATATCTTATGGCATAAAGAAGTCTATAGAAATGCTTTTGTATTTTATTAAGGCTGGAAAGTAACGACTGAACAGTTCCAGCCCAGCAATACTTCATTTTTGGTCTAATCTAACTCTTGTAAAGATTACGGCTACATTACACTGGGTCTTATCAGTTCGCCAAAGTTAAACAATGTTGAACCCGGACAATACCTAGATGGGTGTCCGCTTGGGAATACCAGTTGCTGTAAACTTGGATGTGCTGTGTGCAGGTAGTGTGATGGATGGCGGTTAGGAATGAGAAATTCATGAGCCAAGTTCAAATTCCAGTCGGGTCCATTACATTCACTTATGTGCAAAAACCCCTGGGTGATCGTGAATCACATCTGTCCCTACCAACGCACACTGGGACAGTATGGTAAGGTAAAGGTCCATTCCTCCATATGAATCTAGGAAAGGCCGACATCCAACAAAATGAAGGCCTACGGCCACATCATCTTGAAACAATGGTTCCCATACGATCGAAGTTAAGTAACATTGAGCCTGGTCATTACCTAGATGGGTGCTGTAAGCTTGGATGTGTAAGTAGTGTAATAGATAATAGCTTGGAATTGGAAATCAGCTGGGTGTTAATTTCTATTTTGGGTTTGTTATATTAACTTACATGCAAATAATCTTGTGAAAGGGATGAAGCCCACCTCTTCTCCCTCCAGCTATGGGTTAATTAGTAAGACTTGTATCACTAAACCATTATTATCTAAAAAAAAAAACAAACAAAAGGGAAATTCTTACAATGTAGGAATATTTTCTGCCTTTATATAACCTGCAATGGGTTGATAAGCTGTAGAAAATGAATCAAACCAAGAAGAACCTTCAAAAGCTGAGCATAATAATAATGATGATGGTTATTATTATTATTATCATCATCATCAACTTGTAAAGCATGATAGGAGGATTTAGATACTTTATGGGTTGCTAAAGTTATCTGATCATTATTCCTTTTGTTACATATATGAATTCATCTTCAGGTCTGGCTTGTAATGTTGCATCAGTTGGAATGGTGATGTAGTGCCAAATAAATTCAGCTTTTCTCACAGTTGGGATAAAAGAAAAAGCAACAATAAAATGGAGAAAGAAATAAAAAAAACCCAAAACAAACTAAAGTAATCTGCATTGTAAGTTAGTGTTTTAATCCTATACTGCACTAAATCCCCAGTCTGGAGACTAATTTGAAAAAAAAAAAAAAAATACTGAAAATTGTCCCCAAATGACCTGTTAAACATAAATCTTTTTCATTGAGGAATCATTTATTTTGCACTTAAATAAAATAACAAAATTTGTCAGATTTTGTAGTTTATTTTTATCTTCTGATTTTATGTTCAGTCTGTCCAAATTTGAAATAGCTAATATCATTCCAGCAGCCATATTGAATATAGATTTACCTTCCATTAAGAGTTTTTGTTTGATAAAAAGTGTAGTGAGAGGATGCTTTTGGTAAGAGAAAAATCTATACACTTGAATAATTTTGTTATTGCTTTGATTTTAAATTATTTTTTTTTCTGCTGCCTAAATATAGAGACTTAAAACAAGTTTGAAATAAACTGAAATTGACCCGTTACACTCCTTTAATCATGTTTTTATCAAATATCTCTTCTGTACTCAAGATGACAATTTTTTTATCCATTTCTTTTTGTATACTCCATTAAAAAGAATAAATTTAAAGCACAAAAAAAATTTTTGTCTGAATTTCTGGGATGAAAAGATATCATTATTTGCACAATTTGCTCTTGCTCTAATATCCTTATCTTTGTTGTTAAAATTGTGTTTCTATTCCTGGGTTCAATAAATTACATCTGGTTGCAAGGCCTCTGATCGGGAGATTGGAGGTTTTGAGGAGCATGGTACCACCACCTAATTGCTGTTGCTCCAAGGTTCACCCTGACCTGGGTGGTAGCACCTGTTAAGGTCCCAGCTATGGGTAAATAGTGAACACCCAAACAAAACACTATGAAAGTATGAAAATACATATTTATAGCAAAATGGTCAACCATACATTCAATTGCATTCAAAATATATTTAGTTTAAGCCATAAAATTGTTTAAAATGTTAAAATTTTGGCATTAAATAACCCATAGAGGTTTTGATATTAAATGACCCATAGAGGTTTTGATGTTAAGTACTAGTTTCTTTTTTGCTTTCATTTTCTCCAAAACTTTGTCATTACTCCCACGTTCGGTCCGTTGACTGTCTACATTAAACTAAATGTTAGGGAAGCAATGCCCATTCGTAGTAGAAAGAGCTATAACATTTAGTGGACTTGAGAATCCTTTTTTTTTCTTCAATAACTGCTTCAAGAAAAGGCTTTTATAAATTTCAGTCAACAGTAATGTTAACAGTTCAGTCAATGAATGCTGAATGTTTCCTCTATAGAAATGGTTAATCTCACCATTACCATATGGATATTCATATCAAAAGGAGTTCACCATAGTTGGGATCATCAAATTAATATGAACAATCCTTTCCTTAGGTACATAGTATGTGCTTTGCCAAGGCTACATAAAGTTTTGAATTCAGAGTTTTCCTTCTCCTAGATCTGTTGCCACCCAAAGCTTTGGGCATTTACTATTTATTTAACATTTTGTTTTCTTGATATTTATGTCTAATATTTCCATTTTTCCCAGTTAGGATTTTCTTTTATTAATGGATTGATTTCTATTTTTATATCTTAACAACCTTTAGTCAGTTATTTAAAGCTGAAACACATTTTTGGATTATAAGAATAATTCCTTTTTTTTTTTGTAAGTGAATATTATATTAATAATTAAGAAAATAATGATTCCCAGATAAAGTTCTACTATTTAACTCATAGCCAAGTGGGGAGAGATGGATGCATGCCTTTCTCATGGGTATTTGTGTGTAAATCTATATATTTAGAGATTCTTGATAAAATCTGTTGTAGCATACCTATGGAAATAATGGGTATGTCCCCATTCACATAAATACAGTAGTAAATACTGTATGTTGGTCTGCAGTTGGAGATTTGTTGTAAAATTCACTTGACTAACTTCTAGCAGTTGACTACTACTTCTGTGCAGCACTGGTGAATCTTATGTGTTATTCTTGTCCTAAGTATTATTGTTCATTAACAACCTTCATGTGATTATTCTATTCAGTAACCTTCCCTAGGTTACAACAAAATCCAGAGAAGAATTTGCAATATTAGTAGTCCTGACCTGGCATCTCAGCTTCAGTTCCTTTCCCATTGCCGTAACCTAGCTTCCCTGTGCCTTTTCTATAAATACTTTCATAGTAATTGTTTTGATGAACTTCCCTCTATAACAAATTGTACATATGGAAACTATTTAGGACTTCATAGAGACTTGGGGTATTATGGTGACTGTAGTAAGAATGGTAAGTGAGAATGTGTTGTTTGGGTGTATGACATAATGTGTTATATTTGGGTCAGTAATCGTGGCTAGCTAAGTTTAAGATAAGACAGATTGAAGACCAGCTTTCCTCTATCTCTCCTTTTGGCCTTGTGCCACATTTTTGGATTACTCAAAATAAACATTTTCTTCCGTGGTGCCTATACTTTATGAATTTAAGTGCAGTATTATATTAGTGTCGAGATCTCATTTTACAGTTGAAATGGTTAGATGTAAACGTAAGTCCCATGCTGTTTCTTTTCTCTCACTTCTTGCTTGTGAAACTTTCTTCCAGCTCCATGCTTTCCAGCCAACTTTGATCTTCAAAAACTTAAATGCAATGTCAATCGTTATCTTCTGTCTTAATTTTTATTCTTTTATTGCCCTCTCTCCTTAATAGTATTTTTCCCTATATTCTCTAACACTCAGTAACCTTTTGCATCCCAGTGGCTTTATTGCCTTGCTTGGGGTTAAATGATTAAAATAAAGTGAATATAATGAAACTGACTGGAATTTGAACTCAGCTCTTTAGTTTCTCCTTCCAAGCCATTATTCGTTACACCACCTGCACATCCAATCTTACAACACTTAGTATTCCTTAGCTGTCCCCCATTTACATACTGACTAGGCTTGATGTAGCTTAACCAGTCTTTTAATGTGATATGGCTGTAAGCCTTCTAATTAGGAAACTGGATGAAATGAATCTATATATTAGAGTAACAATTTTTTTTTGTAAATTCAGAAAGATTTTTTAGTGGGGGATAGAAAATAACGTGGAAATCTTTAGGTATATTTGAATAAGAAAGATGCCTTTCAAAAACTAAAAGTATTAAGAAACAAAGAAAAGAGTGTTGAACTGCTATATAATATCATTCATCCTATATGGCAGCAAATGCTTAGACAATACAGATTTGGTTCTACAGAAGAATAATGAAGATTATTTACTTTATTTGGACTATTGTCCTCATCTTTGTTGCCATATTTATTACGTTTCGGCCGTTGTATGCTCCGACCTTCTTCAGGTGGTTGGAATGTCAAACGGAATACTTTATTTTGCTCACTGAGCCCATTAGCTCAGCCAAAAATTCCCATAGACCCTGTATAAAATGGGGTCATGTAGCTGTTTCCAGAGACGAGATTCTGCCCTCCTTGTCTGGAGATCTTCTCTGCTCAGAGGCAGAGAGTTTGACCAACACAGCTGAAAAAGATTTCAGCTAGTATCTAGCAACTGTCATATGTGGCACAAGGCTGAATTTAATGTGGGGTTCCCGAGCACATAGGCTTGGCCAAAAAATCCCTGTAGACCCTGCATAAATGGGATCGGGTCTGTCTACCTCCCCGAACAAGACTCTGCCCTTCGGCATAGCCTTGTCCAGGTTCCTCTCTGCCCGAAGGCAGAGAATTCACCCAGCACAGCTGAAAAAGATTTCAGCTAGACTCTGTAAGATACTTACAGGTAGTTACTACCTATAGTGTAGTCACTCATGGGGGTGACAGGTTATTCCATTACATCAAGAATAAACATCAATTGCAAGAAGACAATGTAGCAAAAGGAACTGTTGTATTGTGTCGCTCTATGACACGTGATCGGTAATCAACTTACTCTCGTCTGACTCTTTACCCTATATTTTCTTTCTCCTATAACCAACATATGAAAATAGGTAAAATCTTATTTACCAATCCCATTACAGGAACAGGCCACCATGTAAATGACAAATTGGAGATACCATAATCAAACAAATATAACAACTTAAATATCTGGGAAGTGTTTTAACAGCGAACGGAAAGTACAATACTGAAATGTGAAGGCGCATGGTGATAGTGAAAGATGCCTTTCAAAAGCTAAACGGGGTATTAAGAGTCAGAGAAAAACATTATTAGAAACAAAGAAAAGAGTTCTGAATTGTTATGCAGTATCTGTCCTCCTATGCAGCAGTGAATGCTGGACAGTCCCCTAACAGATGAAGAAGAGACTTGAAGTAACAGAAATGTGGTTCTACAAATGGATGCTGAGAATACCATGGACTGAACATGTGAACAATGATAAAGTTTTTGAGAAAATGGAAACAAAAAGGACACTTATAATTAAAATCAGAACCATTTGAATTATCTAGGACACAAAACAAAGAAAGAGGGCTTGGAAAATTTGATGCTCACAGGACAGATTAAAGGCAAAAGAGACAGAGGAAAACAATGCATAACCTAACCTAGTGAGCTTGAGTGAATGGATGGCAGAACAGTGTTTAGATAAAGAAAAGGCAAAATTTATTAAGTGCTACAAAAGACAGGGAATAGTTGAGAGCCATGATTGCCTACACCCAGAAGAGACTTGCCCCCCCCCCCCATAGAAGAAGATATTTCAAATCAGAAATAAACAATTGACATTTCTGGGACATATAATGAGGAAAAAATACTTGGAAAATTTAACACTCACAGAACACATTAAAGACAAGACAGGGGAAACCTTAGTAGTCTGTCTAACAAGCTTGTGTAAATGGTTGGAAAAAAACGGAATGGCAGGGATAGTAAGAAGACAAGCATTGCTTGGAGCTACAAAGAATAGGAAGTTGTGGAGATCCTTAATCACCCAAGTCCTGAAGGATCATGGCACATAGAAGAAGACATTTTTGTCTTTCAACTTTCACAAGTTCAGCTGTACAAGTTGTATGTACATAGATCTGCTATCATCAGGCTTTGAATGGATTACTGTATATTGAGACTATAACAATAAAACAATTCCTGACAAGTTGAAAGGAGCAATAAAAATAAAAAAATATTATATATAAACATATATAAGCATATATAATCTATATCATAAATGTGAATGTCAGTGTGTCACATTTTTTTCAACTTTGCTCCCAGAGGCCATAGCTTAACATATCACACCATTTTGGAATCAGGCTGACTCCATGAGCAAATTAAAAACATCCTGAACTGCAATCCTGAAAGTTTCAATTCCCAAGTTTTCATTACTGCAGTTATTGTTGGTTATTTTTTTTACATGATTTTTTGCAACAAATTTTTTTGTATGATAACAATTTTTATAACTTGGAAATAAATTTGAGAATAATCAAAATTAATTGCAAAATCCAGTGAAAGTTACCCATGAAATAAAATAAATAATTTGTATGGAAAGTAAGGATCTATGTTCATCAAATGGTATTTAAATTAAGTGGTAGCAGAAGAATTATCATTGAACTTTTATAAGCTTAAATATTAATGCAATACTTAAATGCAGCAATCAATTTTGAGTTCTTCTGTAGTTTATTGTTGCCTATCACATCTACTCCTCCCTACCTATTGTGATGAAGGCTCAATCAAGAGCCCTCCACAAGAGCTAGATTAAATGCTACTTGATAGGGCGGCTTTTAAGCTCGTATATAATATGAGCATATAATGAGTAATAAGAAAACTTATGCAGATGGAATGAAAAACTGAGAAATGCACCCTCAAGGAATCACTTTCATTTGTGAAAAATGAGGCTTCTGACAATAAAGACAAGGAATAATGAAAAGGAGAGAGAAAGAGAGTGAAGAAAGGAGAGAGAAAGAGAGTGAAGAAAGGAGAGAGAAAGAGAGTGAAGAAAGGAGAGAGAAAGAGAGTGAAGAAAGGAGAGAGAAAGAGAGTGAAGAAAGGAGAGAGAAAGAGAGTGAAGAAAGGAGAGAGAAAGAGAGTGAAGAAAGGAGAGAGAAAGAGAGTGAAGAAAGGAGAGAGAAAGAGAGTGAAGAAAGGAGAGAGAAAGAGAGTGAAGAAAGGAGAGAGAAAGAGAGTGAAGAAAGGAGAGAGAAAGAGAGTGAAGAAAGGAGAGAGAAAGAGTGAAGAAAGGAGAGAGAAAGAGAGTGAAGAAAGGAGAGAGAAAGAGAAGTAAAATAGAGAATGGCAAGAAATAGGAAGGGAAGAAGGAAAATAAAAGTGGAAAAGGAAGGAAAAAACAGAAATGCTTTTCTCAAAGAGTATTTGAAAAAGGTGAATAGTATCAACTGGAATTTGAAATCAGAACACCAATTTTCGGTCATGTATTCATGGTATTTAAAAGGAATGAAGTAAACTCATAGCAGACATATTTTATGGAATCATCTCAAAACATGTGAAGGAAATTTGCAGAGAAAAAAGGAATGAAAGAAAATGCATTAAATAAAAATCCCAGAACATTTAAGGATGGAACGAACAAAGAAAAGTAATAAGCTTATAAATAAAATAATTTTGCTAAGAATGAAAGAAAAATAACAAGGTTAGAAAGAAAGAAAATAAAGAAAATTTGCTGTCAGAAGTAAGCAAGGAAGAAATAAAGCTAAAAGCACACCATTTACAGTGCCATCGTCTGATAACAACGAGGACAATAGTCCAAATGTAAATAGTGCAAATAGCAATAACATAACTCTTCATCCTAGAAATTCAGATTTAAAAGCACACTTTTGATGACAACAGTATGAATCCTGATAGCAGTATAGAAACGAATACAAATACTTAATGGGAAGAAAATTAGTTAGGTAAAGTCTTAATATTCATTATTCTGAAAGAAAGGAGGGATTAAAACTATCTAATAAGAAGCATTCCTATTAGGTTAAAAAAAATATGTAGACACATATCAAATTTGTTTGATAATGGACTGAAAAAAAAATGGATGCAACAGAGAGCTCTTCTCTAACTTGGAGAATCTGCAGGCATTTCTGATTACTGCCCTTGATTAGAACTTTGCTTTTTTTTAAGGTAGAAAAAGTATAACAATCTAATAGCAACACACTGGCTTTCTACTCTAGCAAGTAATTTTCTCTTTCATCTGCTAATCACTTATTTAAGTAGGGGATATGAAGATTTGGGATTCCATGCAGTGATTTAATTTAAGGTATTATTATTATTTTTTTTTTTTTGTCCCAGTCTCTTATGGTAGTTGGTATATTGATTGCCTAAACTAGATAGATTCTCACAAAGTGCTCCCTGATTATGGCTTTGGTGTCAGAATTTATATAATGCTGATTAACCAGAATGTTCAGATTTAAATACCATTTCTCTCAATACTATCTAAGAAAGTTAGCTCTCTGTGTTGTGCTAGAAAATTTTTCTCTCCAGAATCTATTTTACATATTTATAAGTTTACCATTCATGCATGCTTTGAATATTGCTGCCACCTTTGGTCTGGTGCTCCTGCTATATACTTAAAGATTCTTGATAAGATCCAAAGAAGAGTCTGCAATATTATTGGTCCTGAACTGGCATCTCAGCTTTAGTCACTTACTCACCACTTTAATGTAGCTTATGTTTTCTATAAATACTTTCATTGTAATTGTTCCAATGAAATTTGCTCTATGGTACTTAGACTTTATGAATTTAAGTACAGCAGTAGATGGACCAAAATGTCTCATCATTTTAAGTTGAAATGGCTAGATGAAACCGTAAGTTCTATGCTAACAGTTTCTTCTATCACACTTCTCACTTGTGGAACTCTCTTCTAGCCACATGCTTTCCAGCCAACTTTGATCTTCAAAAATTTAAATGCAATGTCAATCTTTATCTATTGTCTTTTTGATGCCTATTCTTTTATTGTTCTCACTCCTTAATAATGTTTTTCTTTTTCTTATTTTTTCATGCTCAATAACCCCCTTGTGTCTTAGTGGCTATATTGCCTTGCTTGGGGTGAAATGATTAAAAAAAAAAAGAATCTTGTAAATGATTTGTAGATATTTGTATTTTTTAACATTTTTGGTTGAATCTGCTCAATCCTCACTTTCTGGCATTGATAGATTTTAAAATCATTTATGCGATCTTGCAAATGATGACTTATTTTCCACTCTACAACCTCTTTCTACAAAGACACAAAGTGGAAAACTTTTTGCTACTCTATTTTTATTTCAATAGCAAATGTTCAAATGAGCTCCACTCTTTAGTTCCACTAATTCAGACCTTTACAGTGAGGATATACTGTGCCACTTCCATGAAGTTGAATCATCCTCATTTCTTCCATGTTCCAAAGGCATCAAGAAAGTTCTATTCAGTCAGCTTTTTCCCCCCAAGAACTGCCACTTTGGAGAACAGATTCCTGTGTGGATACCTCTAATCTCTCTCTTTTTTTCTCTTTTTTTTTTTTTTTTTTTTTTTTTTAAGCGTATCACCCCAAGCAAGGCTGGAGGCCACTATCATGCAAGGGGTTATAGAAGGGTTGGAGGAAGAGCAGATAGGAGTGGTAAAGGAGAGGATGTGGAGAAAGAGAAAGACAGTGGGTTGATCAAGGCAAGAGGGTTACAGAAGATTTGGAGCGAGAGCAGATAGGAATGAAAGATGAAAGGATGTGGAGAAGGAAGTGGATAGATCAAGGCAACTGGAGATGTCGATTGACGCTACACTTAAACCGTTGGAGATTGTATTTGTCAGAGAAACAGTAATAGGGAAGGGAGTTCCATAGGCGAGATGTGCGAGACATGAAGCTATTGGAGTCGAAGAGACGTCTACATCTAACAGTTTCAACGGTGTAGGGGTCAAAGCTCGTCAGTCATTATCCTACCAACTTATCTCCACTTCAACCCACCTTCTCTTCTATTCATATCACCCACCTCATTGATCATTACCATTTCAACTATAAATTTCTACCTTGAGTGACTCTCGTGCCTTGTGTTGGGTGATATATAGAAGAGTTAAAAATGAATTAACCAGCGTGGAGGTAGTCATTCTGTCAGATTTCCTTAGTTTATAAATGATCATGGACATGCACAGTGTTCTTTTGTTATTAATATCCATGAACAATGCATTGCTGTGATTGTCCTTGGAAAAGATCTTTCTTGTAAAGACCATCTCTCTTCAGTCCATAGGCCATCATGGCTCTCCACATTTTCCTTTATTATCTGTGACATGCCATCCATTCTTGAGAAAGATGGTGAATGTTTTTTTTTGTCTTCCTCATGGTTTGAAATTCAAATATTTCTTTCTTTTAAACTGGTTGAATTCAGTCTGCCCAGGACATGGTGATCATGGCTCTCCACATTTTCCTTTTCTTTATTATCTCTCAGTTGGCATACCTTCTTAAGAAATGCATTGGAATGGTTTCCAATTTACTTCTCCATGGTTTTTAATACAAATTTTTCATTCTCTCTTTAGGACATGGGTGATCATGGCTCTCCACATTTTCCTT
Organism: Acanthosepion esculentum; assembly: GCA_964036315.1. Taxonomy (NCBI): domain Eukaryota; kingdom Metazoa; phylum Mollusca; class Cephalopoda; order Sepiida; family Sepiidae; genus Acanthosepion; species Acanthosepion esculentum. Next base: position 21,798,503 of record OZ038492.1, on the reverse strand, counting down.
TTCTTTATTATCTCTCAGTTGGCATACCTTCTTAAGAAATGCATTGGAATGGTTTCCAATTTACTTCTCCATGGTTTTTAATACAAATTTTTCATTCTCTCTTTAGGACATGGGTGATCATGGCTCTCCATATTTTCTTTTTCGTTATTGTCTCTGAATTGATATACCTTCTTGGGAAATATAATAAATTGGTTTCTTATTGTTTTTTCCAAAGTTTAGAATTCAGAATTTTCCTTCTCATGGTAAAAGTGACCACTTTAACATCTCTTAGCTGCTGAGAGTGATCATTTTAATATCTTTGTATTCATTGGATGGAGATGTTAAAATGACCCCCAGACTATTCTTGCTAGCCATAGTTTCAGCTTCTTGGATGTTGCACTAATTTGTTTCTCTATCAAAATATTTCAGTTCCTTTTAATTTTCTCTTTTGTTATAAATATTTTCTCATTTTTTTTTTTATAATTATAATTCTATTGTTTACCATTTTTTCGCATTTAAAAAAATCGTTTCATCTGAAGAAAGGCATTAAAGCCACTCAGATGCATGGGTTTGTACATAGAAGAGCTGACCAGAGTGAGAGACAGACCTGTATAGGAAAAAAGAATGAGGAAGCGACAATAAGAATTTTTATTAGGTGCTGTAAGCAAAGGATTGGAGATTCTTGCACTGAGGTCATTAATGTCTGCTAGATTTGAAATTTAGCCCAGTTCAATGAACACTGTTCATTATCTAGCACGGAGAAAGGCTTCAGGAGCAGCCCGAATTTTGTGATCTCTGAAACACTTTCCAGTGCTTCCATATATCAGCTAAATAAAAAAACAATAAAAACATACAAGGAATATCTCTGTCATCACTATTTATGTAGATATGGCAGCTGATGTCCAAAATGACCTCAAGCCTAACGTTAACTGGGGTAAAAGATGGCTTGTTAATGTTTTATGCCTCCGAAACTGAACTTCTCTCCATTAATCATCTCGGTGACCTTACTCTAGCTTCCATTAGCATGGCTGATGCTAACCTCCAGGAAAGTAACTCATTGTACCTTCTCAGGTTACATTCTCAGCTGACATGAAGTGGAAAGATATTGAATCCATTGCTAGGTCCAATGCTAAGAAAGTTCATTCATTATGTCCTGCAAGAGAATCTTTCACTCCAGAATCTATCTTACATATCTATAAGTAGAACCATTAATTAATGCTTAGAATATTGTTGTCACATATGGTCTGATGACCCTGCTACTTACCTTGAGCTCCTTGATAAGAGCCAAAGAAGAATCTGCAATATTATTGGTCCTGATCTGGCATCAGTCTCTTTCCCACTGCCATAATGTTGCTTCCCTGTACCTTTTCTATAAATACTTTCATGTTAATTGTTTGGATCAGCTGTTTGCTACAGTACCTAGACTTTATGAATTTAAACACAGTATTAGAGTCGAGATCTCAACAATTTACAGTTGAGCTGGCTGGATGTAACTGTAACAGTTTCTTTTCTCACACTTCTGGCTTGTGGAACTCCTTTCCAGCTCTATGCTTTCTAGTCAACTTTAACCTGCAAAAATGTAAATGCAATGTCAATTGCTATCTACTGTCCTCCTGATTACTCTTTCTTTTTCCCACTCAATAATGTTTCTTTTCCTAATTCTTCTACACCCAGTAACCCCTTGTGTCCTTGAGTGGCTTTACTGCCTTTTATGGAGTGATACCGATTTAAAAAAAAAAAAAATTGGTATACATTCAGATATTTTTACTTTAAGCAATGTTGGGCTTCATCAGTTCTTAGATGGGTGACCACTTGGTGCTGTAAACTTGGATGTGTGGGTGGTGTAAGAGATAACAGCTCTGAGTTTCAATTCCAGTCAGGTTCGGTATATTCACTTACAACTTACAGCCATATTATGTGTAAACAATAGTTTCCATATGATTACCAAAGTTAAGCGATGTTGAGTCTGGTCAGTAACTAGATGGCTGAATGCTTGGGAATACCAAGTTGTATAATGGACAATGGCTTGGAATTGTTAATTAGTGAGCCATGTTCCAATTCCAGTTGACTGTTTTATGTTCACTTTTGCACAAATACCATTGGGAAAACTAAGAATCCATCTCTCCTTCCCCCAGCTATGGGTTAATTTGTTTCATTACATCATGATTTTAATGCAATGACTCCTTTAATCCTATTCTTTTATTGTCCTCTCTGCTCCTTTCACTCTCAGTAACCCCTTGTATCCTAGTGGCTTAATTGCCTTGCTTAGGGCAAATTGATTTAAAGAAAAAAAAAGAAATAATGTGAATAATGATAACTCCCCATCCCAGAAAGTTCAGAGATATTTCCTTTTGACATTTTAAAAACCAGATGCCATTCTTAGTCTAAAAATGAGTTATTATGTAGTTGGATGCATATGTTGTTGACCAATTAAAATGCAGCATTTTTGCCTGACTTCATTGAACAAGGTGAATTTGATGTGATTTATTGATTCTGTTATTATTCATAGTCTAGTTGCAAGGAGCAATTAGCTAGTGACATCTGAAATGTGGTAATTGCAGCACAAGATGTTTATGAGTTATGACAGTATTGGAATGCAAATATTGTCTTCCAGTTATAGCAAACTGAAATAAAATATCAAGAAAAAGAAAAGGATTCATCTGGTCTTTGTTTTCATCTACATATGTTATGGGCCGAGTTTGGAGATGATTTCGATAAGAGTTAGTTGCTGAAACAATGGCAGATACTTGGTATTCACAGATTGTAGTTGGTAGAAATTCGTCACTTAATAGACGTAGACTATGTATCTGTAAAACCATAGGCTGCTCTTCTATGATACTCTTGTGACAGAAAAAGTTTTGTAAAGAACTCAATATCAAAGATTTAACCCAAGCTTAGAGTATAGGTAAGCCAACTATTTTGTTTTAATGACTAATAACCTCCCTCAGTCTCCCTCTTTATATATATATATATATATATATATATATATATATATATATAATTATGAAATGGACAAAGTCCAACAATTATTTTACGACATTTTTATGTTTATACATTCTTTTCTCATGTACAGAAAAATGTCTTAAAATAATTGTCGGACTTTGTCCATTTCATAATGCATGACATCACTTGTTTACATTTGGATACGCATTGAGCAGATATGAATGTACGTGAGAGAATCATGGAAGATTGTAGTTTAAAAACAGTAAAATCGACCTTGCTAACTGAACACTCCTCTGTGGCCCAATCGGTTAAGGCACGTCAGGCTATATGCCGGTTCTGTATAGGATACAGGTTCGATTCCTGTCGGAGGACGAATATTTTCTATGAAAATTTCTCGGACATTCAGGCCGGTAAATGTTGTTTAATACTGTTTATTATAAACAGAGCATTTACTTAAATATTTGTATCTATAAAAATAATGTATAAACATAAAAATGTCTTATATATATATATATATATATATATAGTGTGGTGGGTAAATTGTCACTATTTTATATTTTTAATTTCACACATGTGTGTTATTTGTTTTTGATTTTATTGACTGCACAGTATAGTAGTGTCAGTTGGGTACCATCTGTGAGAAAAAGAGCACCATGACACAATTTGCATCACCAGAAATTTGGAAATGGCATGCTGTACTTCATTCTCCTGTGCAAACATTTTGGAATGAGGATGGTGCAGAGGATTCAGAAAGAGTTGGTTGATTCTACTTAGTGATGATGAAGATATGACACCTCAGAAAACTCACTTTGATAAGAAAAAAAATTTGAATTTGTTGGTGAGGGTCTCACTCAACACAGTGGCCTACATCAAGTGCCTTCACGGGGTAGTGGTGTCCTTGGTCAAGAGGGTAGCTGCTGGAAGACCTTATGTCTGGCAACAGGACTCTGCACCATGCTACACAAGCAGGAAACCCAGTCATGGCTGTCAGACAAATTATTTGATCACATCTGGCCAAACTGCAACCACCTTGATTGTGTGTGGGGCCCAGTTGAGCGAGAGACCGACAAAACTCCTAGTAACACCAAAGATGAACTGAAGGATTATGGCAGCATTCATGGCCTATTTTTCTTCATTTTGCCCATTTTCTTCTTCACGGTCTATTCTTTTTTTTATTCACGACCTCCTTCTTCATCTTCACAGCCGATTCTTCTTTTCGTTTAAGGCCTTTTCTTATTACTCTTTTTTTTCTTTTTATCCGTGATCATTTCTTTCTTTCTTTTTCACTGCCTTTGCTTCTTATTACTCATGGCCTTTCCTTCATTTTTTTGTCTTTTTCTCCTTCTTCCATTTCCTCCTCCTCTTCTTCTTCTAGGCAATTTTCTTGTATTTGTTCACAGCTGTTTCTTCTTCATTATCACAATATTCACAACTTTTTATTCTTCTCGGCCTATTCTTCTTTTTGTTTACTTCCTTTCTTAAACAAGGAGACCATCCAGAAGAGTTGCAGGAGATTCTGAAGTCATCTGTAGGCCGTGGTTGAAAGCAATGGCAATTTTATTGAATAAATCTACTCTTTAGTATCCCAAGATATTTTTGTGTAATTTTGGTAAATATATCTGTTAAAACGAGATGTCAGTGTTGTTTTTATTTTTTGCATAATTTAGACGACAATTTATCTATCGCACCCTTTACATGTATTTGTTAATATTTTTATGTAAAATGTTCTTTAACGAAACCGGTACATAGCAAGGAAAATTTGTGTCAGATTTTTTAATGCCTTTGGGGGCTCTCAAGCCTTTGATGTTTAATGTATGTGGTTTTTCTATTAAGCAAGTTATCCCCCCCTCCCCAGTTTGTGGCAGCATTTTAAACCCCTGAGAGACAAAGTACCCAATAAGTGCAGTGCAGTTGACTGTAACAGAAATATAGTGACTATGCAAATGCCAGCAGTGGTTTGTTTTTCAGCTGAAGATCAACCATTTTTAATAATGATCATTTAAATACATTTGTTGAAGCAAATCTTCAGCAAAACACGAGAGATTTAGCAAACAGATGTAATACAGCCTATTCAAGTCTAGATCAACGTCACAATCGGAAAAGGAAATCTCAAGGGAATCCTGGTTCCATCATGGACTTTCACTAAATAGTAATTATACTGAAAAATAATTTTCTTTTAATCATTTCACCCCAAGCAAGGCAATAAAGCTGCTAAGATGCAAGGGGTTACTGAGTGTTAGAGAATATTCTGTTAAGGAGAATGGAGAATAAAAGAATTAAGAAAACTGAAGATAATGATGGAGATTGCATTTAAATTTTTGAAGTTCGAACTTGACTGGGAAGCAAGAATCTAGAAGAGAGTTCCACAAGTGAGAAGTGCAAGAAAAGAAACTGTTAGCATAGAACTTATGCTTACATCTAGCCATTTCAAGTGTAAAATGATGAGACCTTGCTGCCAATCTAGTGTTGTGCTTAAATTCTAGGTACCATAGAGAAATGCTAATCAGAACAGTTACCAAGAAAGCTGTGATAGAAAAGGCACATGGAAGCTATGTTACGGCAATGAGAAAGTGACTGAAGCCGAGAGGCCAAGTCAGGGCCAATAACATTGCAGATTCTTCTTTGGATTCTATCAATAATTTCTAAATATATAGCAGGAGCACCAGATCAGATGTGACGGCAATATTCAATGCATGAATGAATAGTATACTTATAAATGTCTAAGATAAATTCTGACAAGAAAAATGTTTAGCACAACACAGTGAAACAACTTTACTCGCAGCAGACCTAACAATTGATTGAATATAATCATCCCACTTCATGCCAGTGGAAAATGTGAGCCAAAGAAGGCACAATGAGTCATTCTCCTGGAGGTTAGCATCAGCCATGCTGATGGAAGAAAAATGGTTCTCTAAGAATGCTTAAAAGAGAGCTGTTTTACTTTGGAGGTATTAAAATTAACAATGCATTCCTTTCGTCACTTAACAGACAGATTGTAGGTCATTTTTGAGATCAGCTGCCAGTTTGACCTTATCAGGTCAACCAATCAAGTCTTATTATTAAGACAGGAGTAAATAGTTGCATCATTAGCATAGATTCTGAGTTGAGAAATGATGATATCAGGAAGTTAATTAAATTAAGAACAAGATAGGTCCTAGGATAAATCTCTGAGGAACCCTACATTTATGTAAAAAGATCTAGAAGAGTGGCCATTCAAGATAACTTTCATTTCATGATTTGATAAGAAAGACTGAATCAGTCAAAAATCCATCCAGAAATACCATGACTTTTCAAATTTTGAAGAATACCAGTATGCCAAACTCAGTCAAATGCCTTTGAGATGTCCAAAGCAACAGCCCGAGCTTCACCATTCTTATCTAAAGCTTGATAGACACTTTCAGCAATAGTTATTAACACATCAGCAGTTGACCTAGAGAAGCAAAAGCCATATTGCTTATCTGAAAGACTTTGCAATGTGAGATGCAGATGTGACAAACCATTATGACCAAAATATTAGTTAGACGATAAAAATCAAACCAAAACATGGACGAAAAACATAGCTCTGTTATATAACAATAAAAAAAAATACTACCTTACTTAAGAAATGAAAACTGAAAAGAGTAAATAAAAATATACAGTATAATAAATAAATAATAAAAAACAAGTAAAATAAATTAATCTAAATTCATCCAAATAAATAAACAAGCCGATCTCTATAAATTAACTGTTAGAAAAAACAAATAAAGATAATCAATCCAAAAAAATACATGAAGTAATAAACAAATTAAAAATGGCTCCCACCAAAATAATAGTTAGAATAAACTACAACAATCAATCCCAAAATTGAATAAATAGCTTTATTTATCTTCCCAAACCAAAACAAAACTATTAAATAAATGATATAAACATTTTTACTACATTAATAAAAACACTGATTAAAATAAATAAATATATAAGATGAGAAATAAAAAAAAATAAATAAATAAAAACAAACAAAATAATTTAACCCAAATAAATGACTTCCGGTGAAATAATCAGCAAAATAGTCTATCCACAAAACAACACTCGTATATATAAATAGCCGAGAAAAAAACAACACTCGTGGCCTGACGATTACGTCTAGCATGACACAGACTGTCGCCTCTAAGTGTTGACTTCAATGTTAACTTTTATATTTACACACGCTCTCTTATATTGAGCATTTTATCCCATAAATATAGCACAGCTTAAGATTATATTTCTTCATGTTGTAATATTCAAATAAATAATTATATATCAAGAACAATATTATGAAAATTGTATGACAAAGTATAAAAAGTTCTCTTGTGACATGTTTTGTCCTTTAGGGCTTCATTGGATGAAATTTGTTATGTTGGTACAACTACACATGTGCAGGAGTATGAATGTGGGTTTCTGGGGATTTAAAAAATTTTTAGAATTTTTTATTTTTTTTATATATCTAGCTGAATTCATTTAGTATCTTTTTCTTTTCTTCTCCTTTGTTAGTAGATATTCCACACTGTGATAGTCGAAGATCTACCATGAATGATGAAATGTAGGGGCCAGGGCGCAATTTACTGTAGATGGCCTTGCAATCAAGGCACTCTCTAGACATTTTCATTGTAGTGAATTGTTTTCTCTTTTGATCAGAATAGCATTTTATATGTCAAAATTGTGGTCAGTCTTGTTACAGTAGGCAACCAATGCATTTGACATATTGTTTTGTAAAATGTCCCTTTCATATAATCCCTCATTTCGATTGCTTGAGGTTTCTCCTATATATTTTTACAGGCAATGGAGTAAATTCCTCTTTCAGGTTTTAGCTTATTATTTTGTTTGGCACATAAGTGGATAGGTTGCAGCACACTCTGTCAATAGTCTGCACGATTAACTTGCATCAGTGCACTTCACTTTTTGGTACTGGCTTGACTTTGTATGGCACAAGGCTAAATATGTGCTGAATTCAGTACAGTAGTAAGAGTCACTATGACTAACTTACTAGTTATTGCTTCATAGCAAATCATTCTACAGGGTGGTCCGAAAGTCTTGTCACCCTTACATAATATAATTTTCTCTTTCAATGCTCGGTGGGGTATCATCGAGGAGAGAACTTCACATGAATGATATCAGAATACACATCATTTGAAGGATGCTGTTTGGAGAGCCTATGCAACAGTCAACAAAGTACAGCTTCATAAAATATCACACAGGACATGGCCCTGCATCATTTTTAAATGGTGTTTATGCAGACGTTCTCGATGTGTGACTGCATCAAAGAAAGTGAATAAACTGAATCCAGTACCTGTGCATTGTATTACTGGGTTGTTCTTCTATTGTTCGCATTACCTTTTGGCACGAGGTGACAAGAATCTCAGCCCAACCTGTACATTAACAGTGATTCTTTTTCTAGGTATCTTCCACGCCTTCCTTCCTTGTCTCTCATTCTGTGTATAAGTCTTCTTTTTATTGCTGTTAAGGGTTAATAATTCTAAAAGAATATCTCAACAATTGATATTTTGTTGTTGTTCATAGGCATTTAGTAATCTTCTTTTTAATACTGACTCATGTTCAAAATTAAGAAGTTTTTGTTTCCTTCTGAGGGAAAAATGAACGATGATAAAAAGAAAATCCTACCATTTCCTTTTTGAATTTTCTTTCTGTGTTTGAAATCTGTTGATATGTCTGTCCAGAAAAATTCCTTGAAATCAGATTTGGCATGTTCTTCGAGGTTGTCAAACTATTGTTGAATCTGGCCCTAAGATCAAATTTGTTTTTTTCTTTTTTTAACTCTTTTTGTTTGGTTAATGATGCTCCATTCCAGATGATGGGAGCTTGCCACTCACCTGACATTGTTGACGATTGTTGTCTATTGAGATGTTGACTGAACAAACTTCACCTAGTTTACCTCGCCTGTTTGTAAACATTGATTTGAATCAAATTCAATGCAACACTTTATTTTGGTCACAGACTTTGGAGTTCTGTCTGTGTGCACCTGCCAAATTTAATTTTGAATGAATCACCATGGGGCCTTACTTTCTTTCTTACAATCCTCTTTGTTCCTTGTCAAGCAGACTTCACCATCAAGTAATTGTGGTAGATAAATTTCAGTTAGTAATGATCATACACAACCAAGCCAATCAAGCTTGTGCCGATGTATATTTTAGTTTCTTTGCAGTAACTTGTTGAATAGACTTTCTCAACATTGTTCTTGTAGAGGAGCCCTTAAAATGCCTCTGGGACTCGATGTTTAAGCACAATTTAGAGCAACTCAGCAAAATCAGTCTTTTATAGATGTAATCTTGAAGTAGATGTCCATGTTCTGCTGAGTCATTTTTTCTTTTCTTTTAAATTAGTTCATTTTGGTGAACATTTATGATAAATAATAAAAAAAAAAAATAGCACACTTCCTTTTGAGCTTTGCAGGTCACTTGCAGAAAAGATATTTACATAAATGAAAAAAAATCATTCATAAAAATATTGATTCTTTATATATTTCTATTTTCTCCTCGATTCTCAATATTAACTCGAGGAATGCATTGGGAACAAATTCTGACTCATAAATCTTTGTCCATGTAACTCTGGAGAAAAATGTTGCTAATATAAATCTTTATCAAATCATTAACAGTGTAAATCTCTAACAATTCTTTAGCAGTGTAAATTTCTGGAAATTTTTTTACAATATATTTGCCAGCATAAAACTCTAGAAAATTTTTAGCCATGGAAATCTCTATCAGTGTTTACCAGTTAGTCTCTCTAGTTATACAATTGCTCTGTAAATCTCTAGTAAATCTTTGGCAGCGTAAATCTCTAGCAAATCTTTGGTAGCGTAAATCTCTAGCAAATCTTTACAGCATAAATCTCTAGCAAATCTTTACAGCATAAATCTCTAGCAAATCTTTGCAGCATAAATCTCTAGCAAATCTTTGCAGCATAAATCTCTAGCAAATCTTTGCAGCATAAATCTCTAGCAAATCTTTGCAGCATAAATCTCTAGCAAATCTTTGCAGCATAAATCTCTAGCAAATCTTTGCAGCATAAATCTCTAGCAAATCTTTGCAGCATAAATCTCTAGCAAATCTTTGGCCAGATAAATGTTTGGCCATGTAAATTTGTAGCAATTTTTGCCCGTGTAAGTCTCTTGTTAATCAATTGCCTTGTAAATCTGGCAAATCTTAGTGTAAATATCAAGCAAATCTTTGGCCATGTACATTCTAGCACTCTTTGCCTGTATAAATCTCTAGCAAAAACTTAGCCATGGGAATCACTAGCATTCTTTGACAGTGTATGTCTCTAGTAATTCATTGCCATGTGTTATGAATTTAAAACAATTCAAAACAGCAGAAAGACAAGACAGTGATAACCTTAAGAAAGGCTTTATTCAACAAAAGAAACTGAGCCAAACTATCAGTGTCTCTCCACATAATCCCCCTCCCCAAAATACAGCAAAATTTATTCATTTGCATACAATAAAAGAGTTCATTTCATAACACCATGTAAATCTTTAGCAAATATTTGGCCATGTAAATTTCTAGCACTCTTTAACAGTATAAATGTCTAGAAAATTTTTAGCCATCTGAAATTCGAGCAAAACTTTGGCTAGATAAATCTCTAACAAATCTTTAGCCATGTACATCTCTAGCAACCTTTACCAGTGTAAATCTCTAGCAAACCTTTGGCAACGTAAATCTCTAGCAAATTTGTAGCCATGTAAATTTCTAGCAAATCTTTGATCATGTAAATCTCTCGCTATATTTGACACGGACAGTACAAGTTACTTTTCAGTCAGTTTTGATTTTCAAATATTTAAATGCAATGTCAATCATTATGTTCTGTCTTCTTAATTCCTATTCTTTTATTGTTCTCTCTCCTTAATAATGCTTTTCTTTCTCTTATTATATCACATTATGTAACCACTTGCATCTTAGTGGCTTTTGTCTTACTTGGCGTAAAATGATTAAGAAAAAAATTAAAATAATGAATATGATACAAAATTCCTTCATGATAGAGAATATTTAAGTTTTGGTTTCTTGGCTTTGTGGGATGTGCAGGTAGTGTAAAGATTATTTTGGTATAGAAAGTTGAATTGGTATGCCAAGTTCAAATCTTGGTCAAGCCAGTCTTTTTTTATATAACCATTATTCATCTAATACAAGAGCTAAGTGGCACTCAAAGTAGAGTGTGTCTGAATGAGGATGTAATAAGAGCATATAGGGAGTGTATAGATTATGAGGATATGTAGGATAGATAACAGTTGAAATGGATAAATGCAAACATAGGTTCTATCTAACAGTTGTGATCTTCAAATATTTAAATGCAATGTCAAACTTCTGTCTTCTTAATTCCTATTCTTTTCTAATGATGTAATAATGTTTTTCTTTTTCTCATGTTTTAATGCCTTTATTGCTTTGCAGAGGATGAAATGATTACAAAAAATCAGGAACAAATCTTTGGTAATTGAAATCTCTGGCAAAAGTTTTGCTTAGCTACATAATCCTCCATCTTAGGCACAAAGGCCTGAAACAAAAGCTTTGTTGCCCTCTGATCTTAACACAACATTTGCTTCCACGAGAAATAAACATTTCTGCATTAAGTTGTACAGACCAATTGACCTTTTTTTGTTTCCAAAGTTGAAATTCATTTCTTCCTTCAACAAACACAAATCTTTGCAAACTGTTTACCAAACATAGCAGGGCCAGATTATCCTTTAGGATAGGCTGCATCCTAGGGCCCAAACCCGGATTATCCTTAAGGCTAGGACAGCCTGCAGCCTAGGGCCCAGGGCCAGACTATCCTTTTAGGCTAGTATAGGCTGTAGCTCCGGACCAGATTATCCTTTAGGGTAGGAGAGACTGCAGCCAAGGGCCTCTTAAATTTTTATAAAGCAATGATTTTATTTCTCTAGATGCTGTAGCTTCTAAATAGTTTCATAAATTGAAATGATATCAATATAAAAAAATTCATCTTTTTTTGACTTTACAGAAAGCAAAGCAAGGAAAAGAATGTTTTATTTTATGTCATTGGGTTTCAAGTAGATAACTTTTTTGATTTTAGTTTTGAATGTTTAAATCATAGAAACTTTCTAAAGCACTGATTTTAATTTTCTTGATGTTATAATTTCTAAATAGTTTCATAAATTGAAATGATATAAACAAACACATCTATTTTGTTTAATTATTATGATGTTGGTTATAAAAAATCTTTTTTTTTTATTGAAGTTATATTGAAACGTGCTAGCTTGATTTGCAATAAATAGTAAAATAGTGGTATTTCTTAAAGAATATTTTTGTTAAATGGAAATTATACAGAAAAAATTTTTTTTTTTTTTTTTTTTGGATTTCATCCCAAGCAAGGCAATAACATCACTAAGATGCAAGGAGTTTACTGAGTGTTAGAGAATATGAGAAAATTTTACTATTAAGGAGAAAGAACAATAAAAGAATAAGAATTAAGAAGACAGATGTTAACAATTGACATTGCATTTAAATTTTTGAAGATCAAAGTTGACTGGGAAGCAAGAAGCCAAAAGAGAGTTCCATAAGCAAGAACTATATAGAACTTACGGTTTTACTACGGTTGTGTTGAAATAGGTGCTAATTTTGGTTTTCAATAAATGGTAAAATAGTGAAGGTATTTCTTGAATATTTTTATTGACAAACAAAATGTTAATGTCACTAACATACAACACAAGTAAAAAATATTCAAGAAAGGTGTGGGTGAGTTAAAGGGTGGCTCTGTCAGAAGTGGGGCCCATAAGCTTTTTAGCTTAGGAACTCTGGGTATCAGTCTGTCAATTAATGTTTAGTTGGTATCAATCTAACTTAAGGATTTGGAGATTGGATAACAGATTATCTGTTTGTACTTATGTGGAACATAGGGCACCTCCATTGACTTTCAACAATGCCCTTATATTGCTAATCAGCTAGAACATTTGAAATTAGCCGCTTTCTTTAGATAAACCTTTCTATACATTTTTAGACTAATCTTCTAATGGTGGCTCTACTGCAGCAAGATTCCAGAACATTAGTTTTAAGTTTTCATTTTATTGTCATTATAAAAGGATGGATGTATCTCTTCTGGCTCTCCAGCCTATGATCAGTGTAGTATCTGTGCACTAAGTATTTGCAAGTTCAAATTGCAGAGCACTGAACATGTCTTTTACTGTCTTAGCTGCGGCTTGCACATTGAAAGCGACAAGATTTACTTGTTAATCTTATAGGTCTGCTTTAGTATGATAAAAGTTATGGATTGGATAAAGAAGTAAAGAAACAGGTGGATGTTATATTGTTCCTTATTATAGGTGATGATAATAGTCACTTATTTATTATAGGTGATGATAATAGTCACTTATTTATTATAGGTGATGATAATAGTCACTTATTTATTATAGGTGATGATAATAGTCACTTATTTATTATAGGTGATGATAATAGTCACTTATTTATGTAAGGAAAAATTATTTTTTATCATTATTGCTCTAACTTTAAAAATAGATAAGTTTTTGATGTTTATTGCAAATCTTCCGGATTCTCCTCATGGTTTTACTTCTGGGAATCACTTTAAAAGACTCTAAGATTGATTCTGTATGCATTACTGTAAAAATTCCTTGTTCATGTCTTCTTGGGAATTGTAAAAAAAAAAAAAAAAAAAATTCTTGTCTCTTACCTATCATTTTCCAAGTTTTATATATATATATATATATATATATATATATATATATATAATTATTTATTTGAATATTACAACAGGAGAAAAAATATAAAAATAAATTATTTTTATTTTTTTATTTTTATATTTTTTCTCCTTGGTAATTCTACAATTTAAAACTTAATAGAGATCTGATTTAGATTTCTAAATAGGTAATTTTAATTTTTTAATTTTTTACTTTTAATTTTAATTTCAAATTTTATAAATCTTTTAATATCTAGATAACCTTGCTTAGTTGTCAAATTTTTCGAATCATCCTATACTTGTTTTTTGATTGGCCACTCTAGCTTACGTAACAGTGTTTACTCTTAGCTAAGGATCGTTGATTAATTTGAAACTTTTAAAACCATTTATTCTATATTCTATATTATCACTTGACAAGACACAAGAAGTGTTGAAACAAAATGGCTACTTTTGTCGTGATTTTATAATATATTTATGTTGTAATATTCAAATAAATAATTATATCTGCTCTACTCTGTATTGAGCACTCTTTAAAGAATATTAATTGTTGGTTATTGGATTTCACTCCGTATATACCAATCCTAAACTTGGGTATATATATATATAAAATATATATATATATATATATAGGTTTGTAAACAGTGACTATTAAAGCTGATATAGCGTGACTCTTCAGCAAAAGCAAATTGAGTCGTGTGTGTTTATATAAAAATAAATACGCTAAAATTCACCTTCATCCCTGCCATGCGCTGACAACTTAGTGGTAGAATTTCCGACTGACACCAATTCAGTCGGGTTTTGATCCTAGCTAAAGGCAACCAGACGTCTAGCCACACTGAAGAGCTGTGAAACAGCAAAACAGTCTGTCTGTGGATTACAATAATAATATATATATATATATATATGTAAGTACACGAGTACCTGTGTATGTAGATACATGTGTATGTGACTATGTGTGTAATTGCACATGTAAATGAATGTATGTATATATGTGATTTACATAAGTGTATGTGTGATAGATATATATGAATATGATAAAACAAAATATTTAATAATCGCCTTCAATCATTACTTCATCTTAACTGAAGACCAAAACCTTAAGTAAAAAAGATTACCCATCTAAAAATAGTCTTAAATTACATTCATGAATTAGACTCAAACTGATAGAGATGTTGCCTTAACAATCATTTATAATATTGAAAGATTAATATAACTAAACTGTTATAATTTAAATAATTAGTTTTAATGTACTTTCTATGAATGTATTTTGAAATATACTATTTAAATAATATTAAATCCTTAAATTATTTGTTAAGAGTTAGAATTTTAAATTGCTAGCAAATATCAATTTAATTTCTTCGGTGATTTTAAAAATTAAATTACTATCAAACATTAAAATATTTTTTACATAAATTGCCAAAGTTATCTCTCCTACTGTCACTTAGCAAAACTTATTGACAGCTTCTTTCTCTCTCTTCTCCCCCTTCCCTTCTTTGTTTCTCTCTTCTCCCCCTTCCCTCTCAATATATTACTTCCGGTAAGTTAACCGATTAAATAGGTCACTGTCTGGGCCCCCCACTACCTTAATACTAAGTCTGATAGATAGAAATATTAAAGTAAACCCTCTCTAAATTTGATCATGTCTCTCACACTACACCTCATTTCCCTCTCTATTAAATTACATAAACTTAATACTACCCGTCAAAAGTGTATAAGTTCATTTTAATTTTCATTTATCATTTTTCGTTTCACCATTTGGAAGTGGAGTCTGATGAGCCAGTGTCCTTTAATAAAGGGCTTGGCGAAATAAATTATTACATGGAGCCTTAAAGTGGTCTGTTTTTCCTTTAAATTATTAGCTCTGGATTTACATTGAGCTCTCAGGAGTTCATCCTTTTTTGGGACTACCTATACGGATTACCAAATTCTTCTTAGCTTATATATATATATATATATATATTAAACATGTTGTGTTTAATGTTAAAGACAACATTGTCCTGCATATTTTCTTTTGAATTTTCTCATATTTTCTTATGAGACTTTTTATTTGAAAATGATATCGAAATAAGTATTGTCATTAGAAAATATGAGAAAATTCAAAAGAAAATATACAGGACGATGTTGTCTTTAACATTCAACACAACATGTTTAAAAGAAAAGTTGCTGCCAAATTACACACACACACACACACACACACACATATATATATATATATATATATATATATATATATATATATATATATATATATAATATAGCACATTGAGGGCTGGTTTTAAAATAGTGCTCGATATGAAACATATATAAATAATATATTAAAAATAGACATTTTTTTCCTCACCGGTAGCATGACTGAGTTTCATATACAATGCAATCTTCAGGTGCTTATATGAGACTGGCCATTACATAATTTCTTTAATGGTCAGTCTTACTCAGTATCTGAAGACTATACTGTGCATGAAACTCAATTGTGTTAGTGGTGAGGAAAAAAATGTATATTTATTTTTAATATATATTAAAACAACAGACATTGATTAATGATCACCTTTCCAAAATTACCAATAATCCTTCTCAGACAAGGAAGAAATTCCATCAGAAATTGTCCTTGAAGCAAAAACAACCATCAGTAAATAAAAATAATTTATAAGAGCCCACATCCTCAAAAGTATATAAAATATATAAAAGAAAAAAAGGATACATCACACATTGCTTAAATCAGAACACTAAGTAGTTGTATGAAACTTACCAATTGTCTCTATCTACCCTGATGATGACTTAAGAAAGCTTGGACTATATTTCTTGTACTTTTCTCTTGAAATGAACTTCAGAGAATTTCTGGTGGAATTTCCTCCGTATCTGAGAAGGATTTCAAAGTTAATCAACACAAAATCTGTTGTTTTTAATAATATTTGCCTCAAAGAACATTTGCTGCATAAATACACAGAATATATTAATTTTGGTCTCTGCTTGTAAACAAACTTCTGAATACAGTTATTTCTGATGAAAGATCAGGGAAGATCTGAAATATCAAATATATATATATATATATATAAAAATATAATTAAATACTTTCACAAAAAAACATTCAATTTTTTTTAATTTGCAACTTTTCAGTTGTTTTCTCCATATATATATAGGGTGTATTTGAGCAGTAACATTTGTTTAAAATCCAGCAAAAAGTTCCATTTTGAATATTTATTTATTTATCCTTTCAAAACATCTGATAATTTTTCTGATTTCTGGTTGGAATAAAAAAAAAATAATTTGAACTCCCATGTTACTATACAGAATGTGATAAGGACCATGCATACAACTGAGGATATGCCAAAAAACAAATGTCTTTGAAAATGGCAAGTGCTCTTTGCTGAAAGCACTCCGATATGGAAAATTTCATATTCCTGTATCAAAGAAGAAATGGAACTTTTGCTGGTTTTTAAAGAATTTTTAAAGAAGGTTCATATGTCATTTCACCATTAATAAATATTTTGTTATTTAAAAACAACAGTAATAAGAACAAAAGCAATTGAAAACTGAATGAGATTGGCTGAGTTGTACATATAGACCCATCAGATTTAAAAAATTTAACATATATATATTTTCAACATTTCCTTTTGGTGTATAATTATAACTGCCATTTATGTTCATATCATAGCTCTCCACATCCCCCCTTATATATATATATATATATATATATATATATATATATATGTGATTCCATCAATAAGAAATTACTTTCGTCTGATAAAGGCCTACATCAGACTAAAGGACATATTGGGTTCACCACAAATCAACTTCTGTCAAAACAAATGTTCCTTATTTCTTGGTCTGAAACATATACTCTTATGGTGATTTTCACATACACACACATAAGCATGCACACAGGTGCATATGCATACATGTGAATACATGTAAATATTGGCTCACACACACATGGACAAACACACATGCATGCATACACAGAATGCACAGTCACAAGTGTGTGTGTGTGTGTGTGTGTGTGTGTGTATATATATATATATATATTATTTATTCAAAAATTATAACATAAATATGTTATAAAATCACTACAAAAATAGCCATTTTGTTTCAACACTTCTGGTGTCTTATCAAGTGATGATGTTGGAATTTATTCTGTATACACCAATCTTATACTTGGAGATATATATATATATATATATATATATATATATATATATGCATGCACACACCCAGGTGCAGACACATGAATGCATACACACACACACACACACACACACACACACACACACACACACACACACAGTGTCTTTATTTATGAGATTATTTTGATTTCAGTCCGGAATTTTTTTTATGCATCAGTTGTTTTCCTTAATATTTTCAATTTGTGATTGCAGGCAGACTGTGTTTTAGTGAAATATAACCTTTGACATCTGATGACATTAAATTAATGACTATTCAAATCAATATCTTGTCTGACCAACAAACAAAACATAAAACTGGGATTTGTTCCAATGGAGAATTGTAGATCAATAACATCAAAGAATTTCTGGAGAGTTGTTGATCTGGGTCTTTTTTTTTCTTCCAGATTTACTTCAGGTCTTTGCCAGCCAAGTGTATTGGCAGAATCCATGTCTGATTTATTGAACAGCCATCAGAACCTACACTGGCAGCAAACTGCCTGCATGAGGATAGAAAGTGAATTCAGTAAATAAGGAAAATAGAAAGGGGTGTAAGACAAGGATGCATCATCTCACCAGACTTATTCAACCTATACAGTGAGGCAATTCTGAGAGAATTAGAAGTTCTACTAGGATTCATTATTGGTAGCCATAATGTTTTCCTTCTTTTTTTTAAAATCACATTCACCCCAAGAAAAGCAATAAAGTCACTAAGATATGAAGTATTTATTGGGTTATAAAAGGTTTCAGAAACATTACTAAAGAGTAAGAAGAGGAGAGGAGTAATCAGGAGGACAGTAGATAGCGATTGACATTGCATTTAAATTTTTGCAGGTTAAAGTTGACTAGAAAGCATAGAGCTGGAAAGGAGTTCCACAAGCCAGAAGTGTGAGAAAAGAAACTGTTACAGTTACATCCAGCCAGCTCAACTGTAAATTGTTGAGATCTTGACTCTAATACTGTGCTTAAATTCATAAAGTCTAGGTACTCTAGCAAAAAGCTGATCCAAACAATTAACATGAAAATATTTATAGAAAAGGTACAGTGATTGATTGATTGATAGATAAAGTAGACAGTGATTGATTGATAGATAAAGTAGACAGTGATTGATTGATAGATAAAGTAGACAGTGATTGATTGATAGATAAAGTAGACAGTGATTGATTGATTGATAAAGTAGACAGTGATTGATTGATTGATAAAGTAGACAGTGATTGATAGATAGATAAAGTAGATAGTGATTGATAGATAGATAGATATGAATACCAAATGATATATTTATGCATATATATATACATAAAGTTAAAAGGCATACAGGGTGCGATGAATAAATTGTCTTCTAAATTACGCAAAAATAAAAATAACACTGACATCTCATTTTAATAAACATATTTACCAAAATTACACAAAAATATCTTGAAATACTAAAGAGTAAATTTATTCAATAAAATCACCATTGGCTTCAACCATGGCCTCCAGACAACTTCGGAATCTCCTGCAACTCTTCTGGACGGTCTACATGTTTAAGTTGTTGAAAGCTGCCATAATCCTTGCCTTGCCTTCATCTTTGGTGTTACAAGGAGTTTTGCTGGTC
>OZ038492.1:21676662-21774162 GCA_964036315.1 Acanthosepion esculentum | reverse complement strand
TTTTGCAATTTTCTTCAAAATCATTTAATCAACAGTTACTTACCATCATCTGAAGAGGCACAACATAGTGCCGAAACACGAAAGATATTGTGTAGTGATTTCAATCATGTTTTTGTTATAATCGCTTATAATAATAATAATAATAATTTGTATTCAGCATTTTTTTAAAAGTAAATTCTATGAACAGTGGAATTTTACTCTATCTGTTCTTTCTCTCATTTGTGTGTGTGTGTATATATATATATATATATATATATATATATATATATATATATATATATATATATATATATATATATGTGTGTGTGTGTGTAATTTGGCAGCGACTTTTCTTTTAAACATGTAGTATTGAATGTTAAAGACAACATAGTCTTGCATATTTTCTTTTGAATTTTCTCATATTCTCTAATGAGACTTTTTATTTGAAAATGATTCCGAAATATGTATTGTCCATACAATGACCTAGCGCTTTCGAACATCATTCTTCATCTTCAGGGTCAATATTTTTAGTCAAAATTTTTTTTTTTTTTTTAAACAAACATTTGCCAGTTATCTTGTAGCGTAATCATATTGCCGTCCAGTGCTTTCTGCATTCTGTAGAGGTTTCAGACTCGATGAATCATTATATATATATATATATATATATATATATATCAACTTGGAAAACATTTATTTTGTTATGATAGATTGGTGTAGTCAGAAACAGTTCTTTCAAAATATCTACATTGTCAAGACTAAATGTACTTTGCATTAATTATATGAATTCTTAAATTTTTCTTTACTTCAACTGTATCGTCTCTTAAATTAGCTTTTACTACTTCCAGCCCAGTTTTATTATTTTTATTTTTCTATTCATATATTCATTTGTTTCAAGGTTTTCACCTCCCAAACAGTTCAATGAAGATCTTGTTGAAATACAATTCCTTTTTTCTGATGATCTCGATTGTCGAAGCATGTCAGTATGAAAGCTTTCCAAGTTGTCTCTCATATTTAATATTCTCATCTAAATTTTGCTCACATTATTTCAAATATAAATAATGGTAATTCCTTATCCTAGAATTTCAGACAGGGCTGAATTATATGGATAATTATTCTGTTAAATGAAGAAATATTTCTTTTTTTCCCATGATGCTTTAGGAAGTCTTTTTTTTTCTTTTCTTTTTTATAAAGAAAATTATCTAAAAAAAGAAAAGGAAAAGAATTTGCATCTCACATTTTATTGATTGAGACTTTTACTGTGTATAAAAATGGTTGTAAAATGTTTTTATGACTAAATGCACCATAGCTGTTGAATGTGAATACTATTACCAAGTAAATCAAAAATAGTATTGTAAGTTAAATTATAAAAGGAGAAAAATGTAATCTTTCATAATAAGAGTTTCCCAAGGTGCAGATTTTTCATGCCTTAAAATACTGATTTTTGTTGGAATAATTTCTTGTTTGGTTGGCTTAGGTGAATTGTGATGCAGAACTGTACTAGTCCACAGCTTACATCCTACATGGCTCCAAGAAGTCACATGGACTCTGCGCTGGCCACACCCCAATCAACGCCATCAACCTACCAACTAAAATGTGTGAGCACAGTCAAAAGAGTGTGCCAAGTGGCTAGAAGTAGGTACTGTACCTCGGTCAACAGCTTTACCAGTGGGCGGGGGAACTTCTGAGGGGACCAGGGGGTCTCGACTTCAGTCACTTTCACTCACTGATGTGATGTGGCTTTCCTTCTACCAGTTCTATGAATATTTTCATGGCAACTGCTCTGACGAGCTTTTTTTCCCTAGTACCATGACTACATGAATTTAAACATGGTACTAGATTGGCAGTTAGGTCCCACTCTTTTACTGTTGAAATGACTCGATGCAACTGCCACCTCTACTCCAACAGTTTCTTTTCTCACACTTCCCACCTGTGAAACTCCCTTCTGTTTACTTGCATCCCTGATAACCTCAATCTTCAGAAATTTAAATGCAACATCAATCACCATCTTCTGTCTTCTTGAACCGTGTCCATCTTTTGTCCTTTCCTCAATCTTCTCGATTCTGATACTTTTTTACTTTTACTCCCTGCAAACATCCAGTGCATGAGCGACATTTCTGTCTTGCTTGGGTGAAGTGAAAAAAAAAAAAGAAGATCCTCATGAGATCTTTATTATAAATTATAAGTAGTCATTGGATGTGTCTATGGTAGGTTGTCCGCGTCTTGTATCTATATAGTATCATTGATAGTACACATGTTTGGTAGACTTCTATTTTATTTACTATTTTGCTGTCTGATTCTGAACACATCACATGCCTTACAAAGTCTATAACTGACTCTTCCTCGTCAAGTGTATTATATCTTGATAATGTGCTACTGAGGTAGACAAACATACCTACAACTTGTAACTTTTTACTCTTGGCACAGATCAGCGGTGCGCACACACAAACACACACACACACACATATACAGGGTGTCCATAAAGTTTGTGTGCACTTTAAAAAATTTATAACTTTATTTGTATTTGCGATAGAAATAATTTGTAAAAAGGATTAGAAAGAAGTAAATCTATATTTTTTAAGCTTTTATTGAAATTTTATTTAAGTTTCCCCATGTCCTCCATCATTAGCAATACAAAGGGTAATATGATTTTGCAGTTCACAGAAAACATTTGTCCACTGATTTACAATAATGCCTGAAATCACATTAGTTATTTTAGCTATACTTAAAACTAGGTACAGTAAACTTTATAACATTTTTTACAGATTATTTCTATCACAAATACAAATAAAGTTATGAATTTTTTAAAGAACTTTATGGACACCCTGCATGCATATATATATATATATATATATATATATATATATATATATATATATATATATACAGTGTAACCCGGATATAAGAGAGATTTTCTCTGGTCCCAAATTAGAGCCTGTGTTAATAAAAACAAAATAGACCAAACCCGGATATAAGAGAAACCCGGATATGAGATACTTCTTCTCCGGTCCCGACAACTCTCTTATATCCGGGTTACACTATATATATATATATATATATATATATATATATTTTAAGACATTTTTATATTTAACATTCTTTTTATAGATACAAATATTTAAGTAAATGCTCTGTTTATAATAAACAGTATTAAGCAACCGATTCGGCCACAGAACTATAAACAGAGCATTTCATAATGTGTGACGTCGTTTGTTTACATTTGATACGCCATGAGCAGATATGAATGTATGTGAAAGATTCATGGAAAATTGAAGTTGATAAGCAGTAAATTCGACCTTGCCAACCGAACGATCCTCTGTGGCTGAATCGGTTAAAAGGCACATCAGGCTATATGACGATTTGTATCCTGTTGGAGGACGAATAATTTGTATGAAAATTTCTCGGATATTCAGGCCGGTAAATGTTGCTTAATACTGTTTATTATAAACAGAGCATTTACTTAAATATTTGTATCTATAAAAAGAATGTTAAACATAAAAATGTCTTAAAATAATTGTTGGACTTTGTCCATTTCATAATATATATATATATATATATATATATATATATATATGATTAATGTATATTTTGGCAGCAACTTTTCTTTTAAACATCTTTTGTTAAATATGATGGACAAGGAAAATTTTATGAATTTTTTATTTAGTTTTTGCAGTATTCTTAAATGTTTCCATTTGGTAGGAGAGTTAGTCACTATCATAGTTGAGAAGACAGAAGTTAATGGTGCTGGGTTTTTTTATGTGGATTGGTGGTAAATACATTGGATTTTAGTTCTATATAGATGTTGAGAAGTGGGATTTTGTTATTAACCATGAGTTTTGTTGCAGGTGTGTTGTATGTGTTTAGGGTCAGAAAGCATGTGTCTCCTCGTACATATCTCCCACAACAATAATGGCAGACTCAGAATGTGAGTCCAGGTAATAATTACCAAAATAACAACAGCTGATGTGCGCCGATAGCTTAAGATTAGTCTTTGATTCATGCCAAATTGGTCAAGTTTTAATCCCAGCCTGAAACAATTGGATGTCTAGCCACACTGATGAACTATGATACAGTGAAACAGGCCTGTGTGTGTGTATATAAATACAAACGATAAGCATGTATTAACAAAACAAGGTTATACATAGACAATAGGGAAATTGTCGCGTTTGATAAAACAATGAATATGAATGAAGAAAACATTTAAACTAGTGAAGATGTTCGTATAGAAGTAAGTGTAATGAGCATGTGTAGTAGACATGTGTTGTGTGTGTATATATATATATATATATATATATATATATATATATATATATATATTTATTTATGTATGTATGTATGTATGTATGTATGTATGTGAGAGAGTTCAAGAGTCAACAGAGGACCAAGAAAAGTGAATGCACTTTAGCAGAAGTGTTCTTATCTACACATGACCTACATCTAAAAGCTAGAGAAAAAAAAAAACAGAAAAGAGAGAGAAGACAGAATGTCACTGCCTATTTATATGTATATATATATATATATATATATATATATATATTTTTTAAGCATATCACCCCAAGCAAGGCTGGAGGCCACTATCACGCAAGGGGTTATAGAAGGGTTGGAGGAAGAGCAGATAGGAGTGGTAAAGGAGAGGATGTGGAGAAAGAGAAAGACAGTGGGTCGATCAAGGCAAGGGGGTTACAGAAGATTTGGCACGAGAGCAGATAGGAATGAAAGGTGAAAGGATGTGGAGAAGGGAAGTGGATAGATCAAGGCAACTGGAGATGTCGATTGACACTACACTTAAACCGTTGGAGATTGTATTTGTCAGGGAAACAGTAATAGGGAAGGGAGTTCTATAGGCGAGATGTGCGAGACATGAAGCTGCTTAAGGAGCATCACCTAGTGGCATTTTTTTAGGAAACTAAGTTTGTGTATATTTGTTTCGGTCCCTTGTAGGCTGAAAAGAAAGAGTCAAACAGTGAGGTTATGATTTGGGTTTAAACATGACAATTAAAATGTACTTGTCTGAAGTACTGTGTCATCAGGGTGCTATATAATTCTCTAGTGGGTCAGAGTTACAGGATGCTCTGGGAGATATGTCAGTAGTGTAGAGAAAGAGTGTTCAATGGTTGGTATTATTCAAATTTTGTTGTTTTCCAATGCTCCACATTGAATTGATTTTGTTTGATTTCTGTGCATGGACGATGTTGGCACATAAAATTTTAACAGAAAACGCATCGATTTGTAAAGTTGTTGAGCTGATGTTGTTGAAATTGCTGCCATGAGACAAATACATGTTTGCGAGAACTTTAAGATATCTGATATTATTGTTGAATTTTTTAGAGACGCAGCTATCCCTGCGTATTATTAAATCGTACTTGCAGATTTCTTAGTTTGTTTGTGCCAACACTTTTGAAGGGTATAAAAGGTCAGCGAGTTACCTTTGGAATTATTTCATCCTTTATCTGTTGAGCTAGGAGAAACAGTTCTGTTCAGAATTGAAAATGGAGTTAACTTATGTGGTGTTAGAATAGTATTCTTGGAGAAAATAATTTGGTTTTTACTTAGTCCAAACTTGTAAGACGAAAGCTGATTTTTCATTTTGGTGAAATAAAATTTTTTTTTGTGATATCTACCAGTGGAAGAAGGAGTCAGACACAATGATCTGAGAGTGAGAAAGGGTCAAGAAAAAAGCAGTAGAGATGAGATGAACGTTGCTTACTTGCTGACCATACCATCATAGTAGTAATTGTAATGATGATTACGGAATTTTTGGGGTCACACGTGTTGCAAAGTAAAATCTCTTTGCTTACTTGGAGAACATCTTGTCCAGAAAGTTATGTTGTGTAGATGTGTTTTAGTTTTTTAAATTTACAATTTTGCTCTTTTCATCAGGTCTAATCACAAATTTTGTACCAGAGTTATTATTGTTGGAAGTTTTTCATCTCTGCCGTGTGTGGTAGGGAAGGTAGAAAGATTGGTTGAAGTTTTTCTTCACTGGGTCTCGGTTTGAAAAGTGTTTAAATAATGCATAGTTGAGTTTATTTATATAGTTTTGTGTGTTTTGGTATCCAGGAGAAAAATATCACGTTGTGATCACCAGTCTGTTGCAGGAGTATGCTGGTCGATTGTTTTAGGTTGGAAAACACGTCTCCTGGTATATTTATCCCACAACGAAATGGAAGATTCGTAATGTGAGTCCAGGTAATAAATGAACAAAGTAGCAACAAAATTATATATATATATATATATATATATATATATATATATATATATATATATATAAACAAATGATAAGTATTTATTAACAAAAGTATACATAGACAATAGAAGATTGTTGTGTGTGACAAAACAATGAATATGAAAGAAGAAAACATTTAAACTAGTGAAGTTGTTTGTCTGTATTCACAATTGCCATATTCACAACGTTTCAGCCATTGTATGCTCTGGCCTTCTTCAGGTAATTGGAATTTCGAACTGGACCCTTCATTTCGTCCACTGGGTAAATAACTGAGACAGCCGGAAGAGGCATGGCATGTGGAACTAGAAGAATAGACCCCCCACCCCCAGTGGACGAAATAAAGGGTTTAGTTAGAAATTCCAATCACCTGATAAAGGCTGGAACGTACAACGGCCAAAATATTGGGAATATGGCAATGAAGATGAGGATATCAGTCTGAATAACATAAATAATGTAAATAGCCATAGTATCTATACTACAATTTCCTGTTGTTTGTAGGTCTTAGTATATTTTGTCTTTTTCCTATCTATCCTAAACCCTATTGTGCCATTCATTTTCACAAGCTCACTAGGGTAGGTCATGCACATTTTCCCTATTTCCCTCTTGCTTTCAATATGCCTTGTTCATGCTTTAACAAGCGTGTATGATAGACACGTGGGTATATATGCACGTGTGTTTGAGAGAATTCAAAAGTCAACAGAGGACGAAGGGAAGAGAATGCACCTCAGTCACAGGGTTCTCATCTATGTGCAACTACATCTGAAAGTTAGAGAAAAAAAACACAGAAAAGAGAGAGAGGACAGAATGTCACTGCCTATTTATATGCTTACGGAGTGTTCTCTCGTGGTGTTTTTTTTCTTTTTAGGAAAGTAAGTGGAGTAAATCAACAGTTTGTATGTAAATTTTAGCGTTAAGATTTTTTCAAAAGTTGTTTCAAGATTTATAATTTTGTCCTTATTTTTTATCTAGACAAAAATGTTGTCAATGTACTTTGTGTTGATTTGTGGATTGTTAGTTGCTCCAAACACTTTTTTTTCAATATGTGACATGTAAAAGTTAGAGAAATCGGGACCTAATGGGTTTCCAATGTGGATGCCATTAGTTTGGATGTAAGGGTTGCCATCAGAATCATAGAATGGAGGTTTCATAATACGGGCGAGTAGTTGTTTTGGAAGAGTTACTGGTCGGATTTTGGGAGGAGAGATTGACAGGTGTTTGTAGATGCAGTTGCTACTGATATTGAGTGTTTCTTCAACCGGGATGTTGGTAAAAAGATTTTCAACATCAAGTGAAGCTAGTGTCCTTCCTGTAGGATAGAGATATATATATATATATATATATATATATATATATATATATATTGCTTTGAAAGTATTAAGCTTAATATTACGAGGCATAATGAAGGATTAAAAAGTAAAAGGCGGGAAAAAATTAACCGGTTTCGGCCCTGCTTATCAAAGTTTCTTCATCAGGATAATTACAGGTAAAATATAATAGACATGAAATATGAATTAGTCAATGGGAAGAGAGAAAAAAAAAATTGATCTACTAGAAGCTGATCACAGCAAGGCGCAGTAAACACTGTCGCTACTTGCACAGTGAGGGTCTGTGAGACTTTATGTAAACAGATTGCAGCACTTTCAAATGGAAAAGTGAGTGTAAATTGGCTAGAACAAAAAAAACAATCCACACTAAGATTGGAGAAAATAGTGAAAACCTAACTAAGCAAATTTCTTTAAATATGCAGAAATGTTATTTTTCTGCTGAGATGCGTGTTGTATTTGTTACTAGATCGATTCTATCTTCAAGTTGTAATGATGTTCTTCCCCCTCATCAAATAGGTTCTGTATTATAGAAGTATAAATGTAACTGCAGTGCTGGTTACACAGGGGAGAACTGCACAACGGCTTGATACTAGAATTAAACATGTCCCATTGAAAATTAGGAACTACGCCTTACAACAAAATGAACTCATCTGTAATACGTATGATTCCTCAATTTGCGAACACCTGATAAATAGAAGAAAGTGGTGTGCTATGGAATTTAGTGTGGATTGGTTTTTTGTTCTAGCCAATTCGCACTCACTTTTCCATTTGAAAGTGCTGCAATCTGTTTACATCAAATCTCACAGACCCTCACTGTGCAAGTAACGACAGTGTTTACTGGGCCTTGCTGTGATCAGCTTCTAATAGTTCAAAATTTAATTTTTTTTTCTCTCCCCATTGACTAATTCATATTTCATGTCTATTATATTTTACCTGTAATTATCCTGATGAAGAAACTTTGATAAGCAGGGCCGAAACCGGTTAATTTTATTCCTCCTTTTACTTTTTAATCCCTCATTATACCTCATAATCTGAAGCTTAATACTTTCAAAGCAATATATATATATATAGTTTACGAAAAACTAGGTAATCTGTATGGGTATACCCAATCAAGATAAAATCCAGAGAGCTCAATGTAAATCAGAGCTAATAATTTAAATAAAAACAGACCACTTTAAGGTTCCATGTAATAAATTATTTCACCACAGCCTTTTTAAAGGACCGCGGATCATCAGACTTTACTTCCAAAGGTTGAAACGAAAAATGAAAAGAAATTTACACATTTTTGACGGCCATTACTAAGCATATGTAAATTAACGAAGTGAGGAAGTGAGGGGGGAGAGAGACATGATTGAGTTAGATGTAAAATTTCTATTCTCTCAAATTTAAATTGTTTGAGGAAGTCAAGACATTGACACATTAAATCGGTTAACTTAACGGAAGTTATATATTGATATGGAAGGGGGAGAGGAGAAAAAGGCATAAAGAGAAAAAGAGAGAAAGAAGTCATGAGAAAGGGCTGTGGTGAAATAATTTATTACATGGAACCTTAAAGTGGTCTTTTTTTATTTTTATTTAAATATATATGTATGTTTTTAAGGTTTAATAGATTTAATTTTAACCTGATATTTTATATTGGTTCAAGCGTTATTTTTACTTGATAATCGATTTAAGTAGACATTTCATTTTTTAGACAGTGTGTATTACATTTACCGGCCAATGCACTTGAGAAGATGTGCCTTCTTGCAGGCTTCAAACTTGAGTCCTCCTTTGTAGGAAAATCCATTGTTTGATCTACTCGGGCATGCAGAATGTCACAGCCTGAACCCGAATATGTGCATTCTTTAAAAAGGTAAATAGAACTTTGCTGGGTTTTGATGTTCTCCATGGAAGAGCAATCTAAAGCACACTGGATCAGATGGTAGGGTTTCTCCTAAAAAGAAGGTTGGGGGTGTCTGTTTGAACTTTGCTGCAAGTTATTTTTTTTTATTTTCTTGACTGTGCAGGTTAGTAGATATAATACACTGTTTAAAAAAAAAACAAAAAAAAACAGACTTCCTACTTAAATATGGATAGCCAGCAAAAATAATGTTTGAAAAAAAATTGTATGTATGTATGTGTGTGTGTGTGTGTGTGTGTGTGTGTGTGTGTGTGTGTGTGCGTGTGCGTGCGTGCTGAAAAAGTTACCAGCTTGGACAAAGATAGGATTAAAAAAGGAAAAAAAAATCTGATGTTTTGTTATTGGGCCTGATTTTGGGAAACATGTCAGGCTGAGTATTTTTCAGTACCCACTTATAAATACAGAAAAAAATGAAATCTGCTTTTCATATTTGCTGCATTAATATTTTGCATAAGTTTTTCTAACAGAAGAATGCAACTGTCTTGAAACCCGCAAATTCAAAAATTCTTGTAATCTAAGGTTTCTTTAAATAAAACATTAGGCAAGTTTAATTTTTATTTATTTTTTGTTTTTTATTTTGTTTCAGAAAGTGAAAAGTGCCCTTAAAAATGAACCTTCCTTTCATGTCTTTCAGTTTCTATTGAAAGGTCTAAACTCTTTTATTTGTTTTATTTCAAACGTGAACTACCTTGTGTTTTACAACTTTTCTCCCTTTTCCTTTTCTTAGTATGCCAATAATGGCTGGCAAAAATTCTTTGAATTGCAAATAAAGCAGTGTTTTTATTCATTTCAATGAAGGTTGAGCTTGCAACTCTTATCAGAAAATTATGGAGGAATTTTTCAACCAAATTATAAGTGTATTCATCTGCCATTTTTATTTTGTCAGTTGAATCTAAAATCAAGAAAAACTGCAGAAATAATGTTTAGTCTTTCGTTGTATGAAAGGTGCACTTTTATTATTTTGCACAATATGTATGCACCTGTGATGCATACAAAATCCCCATACAGTTAGCTTGCATTAATTCCTGACTAATGACAATGTCTTCCTGCCTCATTTTCAATATATTTCTATAGTAAAATCATTCACAATACATTTATTTCCATCCACCCAACCACCTGACCTGTCCTCAATGCCAGTTGGTGTCAAGAATATTCTGGATAATCACTGTCCAGAGAGCATCATCCGTAGTTGTTGAAATTCATTGTCTTTTTGTTTGATAGACATATTTTATCTGTTTATATCTCTGAGATGAGGTATTATGATTATTTACATTATTCGGACTGTAATCCTCATCTTCATTGCCATGTTCACAAAGTTTCGGCCATTGTACGCTCTGGCCTTCTTCAGGTAATTGGAATTTCGAACTGGACCCTTCATTTCGTCCACTGGGTAAATAACTGAGACAGCCGGAAGAGGCATGGCATGTGGCACTAGAAGAATCTACCCCCGCCCCGTGGACGAAATAAAGGGTTTAGTTAGAAATTCCAATCACCTGATGAAGGCTGGAACGTACAACGGCCAAAATGTTGTGAATATGGCAATGAAGATGAGGATATCGGTCTGAATAACATAAATAATGTAAATAGCCATAGTATCTATACTACAATTTCCTGTTGTTTGTAGGTCTTAGTATATTTTGTCTTTTTCCTATCTATCCTAAACCCTATTGTGCCATTCATTTTCACAAGCTCACTAGGGTAGGTCATGCACATTTTCCCTATTTCCCTCTTGCTTTCAATATGCCTTGTTCATGTCCAATTCTCCAAGCCTTCTTTCCTCATTATATGCCTTAAAAATTTTAACTCTTTATTTCTGGTGTTAATTTTAAGTGTCCTTTTTGTTTCCACTTTCACTAAGACTTCATTGTTGGTCACATATTCGGTCTATGGTATTCTCAGCATCCTTCTATAGAACCACATTTCTGATGCTTCAAGTTTTTCTTCATCTGAGATTAGATTGTACAGCATCCAATTCGGAGTCCATCCTTCACATCTACAAATCAACCATTCGTCCATGCATGGAATACTGTTGCCATATATGGTCTGGTGCCCCTGCTGTTCATCTCAAGGTTCTCGACGAAATACAAAGACTGGTCTGCAGTTTGTTCCGTCCTGACCTGGCATCTTGACTCCAGTCACTCTTACTGACGTAATGTGGCTTCCCTCTGTCTTTTCTACAAATATTTTCATGACATCTACTCTGACAAGCTATTTTCACTGGTGCCTCATCTGCATGAATTTAAACATGCTACTAGGTTGGCATCTCGTCCCATCCTTTCACTGTCAAAACAGATAAATGTAGCTATCTCTTCTACTCCAACAGCTTCTTCTCTTGCACTTCCCAACAGTGGAACTCTCTTCCTCTTACTTGATATAACTATAATCTTCATAAATTTAAATGTCAATCAATATCTGATGATTTGATCCCCATTCTTCTTTTTATCCCCTCTCTTTCCTCTTACTTTCACTCTCTGTAACCTCTTGCATGCTAGTAGCAATTCCACCTTGCTTGTGGTAAAATGCTTAAAAAAATATATAGGACTGATATTACATAACAGTTCAGTACTTTTTTCTTGTTACCAATGAAATTTTCCTGTTTCTTGATACTTGGCTATCTTTCGGAAGGCCTCTTTTGTTATCCCAATGTGCTTTTCAGTGTCACACTTTCCATCCTGTGTTAGAACAATTCCCAGATATTTATCTCCGACTTGTAATTTGCATGTCTGCCTCTTCCTTTTGCTGACAACAATATGGTCGCTTTTCTTGCTAGTATTTTTTTAAATGGATAATTTTTAATCCAACATTATTTCTTATTACTATGTTATTTTTAGACAGTACAAGCATTGCAATTGACATCCTCTTTCTCTTAACAAAATTAATATCAATCAGCCTAGAGTGAGAAGTCCTGCAGTAGAAATACATGCCTCCCAACAGGAATGAAATTAGTAACAGCATGCTTTGGCTATAGGTGTGGTTTCCTAGATAGGAAAAGCGAATACAGTTTCAATTCCTGTCAGGAGGTGAATTTTCTTTAGTAAGACTTCTCAAATCTAGGCCGGTTGATTATTAATTTCACTATTTAAGAAAATAATAAACAAGGATGTCAACTCAAACACATGTATCCACTAAAATTAATATTTATAGTAATTAGACAGTACTTGTATCCTATGTCGTACCATCTTTGTATAGCTTCACATGGCTGGGTTCATTTTTATTCAGAGTTGTCCTTGTCCTAGACTGGTTGATAGAGAGCCAAGTGTGCCTTGTTATTTAACCTATAGTTGGGGAAGGAGAGGAGAGTTGGATTTATACTTTTCCAAAAGTTAGATATGTGATAGTGACTGTAACTAGAATTTGAACTGAGATCGTCAATTTCTAATTCAAAGCCAATAACAATTACTGAATCTGCACACCCAATGCGCTTATATATTACATATGTAATTATATTAATGTTATTAATATTAGAATTTTATAATATTATAATTATAGTACTAGAATTACATAACATGTACTATATCTATTCCACCAGTAAAGCTTGTTTTGTCAGCAGGGCTTACAATATACAAACTGTATGCTTTGCAGAAGGGTAAGACCTCACCAACACAAAAGGAGCCACATTCTGGGCATATACTTTCATATAAGTTTAAAAACCAGAACAGTGTCTACATTTGGACTAAAATGCAAACCAGACCCAAGTTTATCTTTTTGTTTTTAGTACAAGCTGGAAATATATAATCCCTTTTTGTTTCTAGTCTAAACTGGACATATATCTTTTTGAATCTAGTGTAAACTGCACCTATGTTTACCTTGTTGATTCGCATGCAAACGAGACTTATGTCTACATTTCTGTGCAAACTGGACCCATGTCTACTATTGTAGGAATTCTCAATCTAGGTCGGTTGTTATTAATTAAAATGTTAAGCCAACCAAACTCACCTGGGGCAGGGCAACCAATCCAGCCAAGATCAAAATAGCAGAAAAGAAACATTAAAAAATTCCACCAGAAATGGTTTACTGGTGTGACAAACAAAACTTGTTCAATGTCACTGGGAACATTAGCAGCATGGTAGAGGAGCTTACAGCTTCAAGCAAAGAAGAGCTTGACAATACCAGGCTGCTAAAGTCACCCATGTCAGAACATTTATAATAAGAATAAGCAGCTCCCAAGTATTTATAGAAAAGAGCATAGATGTTAGTTTGTCAAAATGCTTAAATTTAAGAGATGCTCAGAAATCTTTGTCAGGTTTATTTTTATTTTTATTTTTTTTATTAAATAAAAAGAAGTTATAAATTTAACCATTTTCTTTTAATGTTGGCTTGGGAAAGGAGTAATTCTTTCAGGAATGGAAATATTTGAAAAAAAAGATTCAGTAGCAGCACTCTCGAGAATTTTCTGTCTAAGTTACTTTCTCTTTTAATAAGTGTGGCATTCTTTAGATCAAAGTTGTGGTTGAATTTATTTCTGTGTATAACTAATGCATTTGATCAATTGTTGTGTATAAGATCCTTTTCATATTCATAGATATATTTTTTCAGCAAGTCTCCCCAATGTATTGTGAAGAGCAGTTTTGACAGTTTATTTTATATACACCTACTTCAGAATTGTCATTGCAATGGTTGTTTTTGGTTCTGATCATATTCCTTGTGGTTTATGGATGTGGTTGTAATTATTTTGCTATCATCTTATATATATATATATATATATATATATATATATATATATATATATATATATGAGAGAGAGAACAGGAAAACTTCATCCTCTGAAGGAATTTATCAATTAAAATGTAAGGATTTAATTTTGCAACAAGTATTTATAAACAAATGTAAGAATGTTAATTTTTCAAAATATTTAAATATAAATTAATCCCAAACTAAAATGATTTAAATATTAATTGCATAAAGAAAAATTCAACAATTCAGTTTTGTTTATTAGACATTAAATGACATCACTTAGCATCTTCCATAATTTACCAAGACTTTTCAGTTAATCTGATGAATATTTATGAACGTCTCTTAAATTTAAAAAATTTGAAAAACTAACATTTTTACTTTTGTTTCTAAATATTTGCTGTGATATAAAGTCTTTACATTTGACTTGATAAACTCTATCAGAGGATGAAACACGTCATCTATAAGTTTTCATTTTGTCTCTATTCATGCTCTCCTTTTACATATACATATTTTAGTTTGTCTGAAATTTTGCATATATATATATATATAACACCAGGAATGTGTGTCTATATGTGCATATCAAATTTTGTGTTCTCATGCAAACTTAGAATTGTTTATGTTCTCGGTCTAATTTTAGAATCTAAAATGTCTGTATTCAACCATTGATTGGTCCATTTGTGAAGCATCTTTCCTCAACTACTTGGAAAGTCATCCAACCATGTCATTTTGCACTATCAACACTTTATTGATTCAGCTTTGATTGTGCCTCAATGAAAAGTAATAAAAAGAGATGAAAGTGACAATCTTTTTTTATTTTGTAAAATCCTGTTCAAAGAACAAAAAGTTAAAAAAAAAATAATATACTTTCCTCTTCAAAATTGTTGTTTAAAGAAATTCAAACATTTTTGGGAGAAAAACAACAGACTTTCTTATTTTATTTATAGTCAAAACAATAGACCTATTTGCAAAGCTCCAAGACAAATTTCATGAGTGCATAAATTTCTTTCGGAATGTTGTTTACCGCAATTATAAACGTTCAGCAAAAGAAGCATCGTTGGTTATTAGTACAAAAAAATGAACTCGGTGACACAGGTTCAAATCCTGTCAAATCCTTGGTATAAGAATGAAGTTCAAATTGAGGAATATTGGAATAATACAATACACCCCAAGCAAGGCAATGAATCCACTAAGACACAAGGGGTTACTGAGTGTTAGAGAATATGAGAAAACAAAAGTAGAGAGAACAAATTAAAAAGATAGAAGATAACAATTGACGTTGCATTTAAATTTCCAAAGATCAAACTTAACTGGGAAGCAAGAACCTGGAAGAGAGTTCTACAAGCAAGAAATACGACGAAAAGAAACTGTTGGCATAGAACTTATGGTTACATTTAGCCATTTCAACTGTAAAATGATGAGACCTAGCTGCCAATCTAGTACTGCTCTTAAATTCATAAAATCTACGTACCATAGAGGAATGTTCATCAGAGCAGTTACCATGAGAATATACATAGAAAAGACTCAGGGAAGCAATATTACAGTCGTGGGAAAGTGACCAAAATGCCAGATCAGGACCAATAATATTTCAGATTCTTCTTTGGATTTTATCAAGAATCTCTAAATAGAGCATCAAATCAGATTTGGCAGCAATGTTCAAAGCAAGGAGGAATGGTAGACCTATAAATATGTAAGATAGATTCAGAAGAGAAATATTATCTAGCTCAACACAGTGAACCAACTTTCTTAGCAGCGTACCTAGCAATGGATTCGATATAATCTTTCTCCTTCATGTCAGCCAAGAATGTAAGCCTGAGAAGGTGAAATTAGTTACATGGAGGTTAGAATCAACCATGCTGTTGGTGGGGGTAGGAAGGGGTCTTTCAGGTGGTTGATAGAGAGAATTTTCATTTTGAAGGTGTTAACATTAACAAAACTTTCAACTTGTGAAGAAGGCCAGTATGCCAAAATAGAGCCCTGGGTATGCCTGCATTAATTCAAAAAGATTGAGAAGAGTGGCCATTCCAGATAACTTTCATTTTGTGATTTGATAAGAAAGACTGAAACAGTTCAAAAATTTGTCCAGTAATCCTATAACCTTTCAACTTGTGAAGAAGGCCAGTATGTCAAATACATTCAAGATATCCAAAGCAACAGCCTGAGCTTCATCATTTCTATCTAAAGCTTGATAGACTCTTTCAGACAATAACCGTTACTCTATTAGCAGTTGACTTAGATAAGTGAAAACCATATTGCTTATCTGAAGAATGACTCTATGTGGTGAGATGCTTAGGGCCTCTGGGAGTTTTCCAAAACACGGTAGAAGGCTAATAGGCATCTATAGAAGGATTAGATGGTTCGTCTGAGTTCATAAAGACGAGAACTATAGAAGAGGATTTCCAACAAGAAGTAGCCAGGCATTTATAGAGAGAACATCTAAATTGTTTAAATGAATTCTTGATGTCTATCTATCATATATATATATATATATATATATATATATATATATTCACTATCTCTGATATTGTGCATTTTATCCCATAAATATAGCACACCTTAATGCTATATTTTTTCATATATATAGATATGAAAAACTTGGTAATCCGTATGGGTAGTCCCAAGGGTGATGAAATCCTGAGAGCCCAATATAAATTCAGAGCTAATAATTTAAAGAAAAACAGACCACTTTAAGGCTCCATGTAATAATTTATTTCACCATACCACTTTTAAAGGATGCTGGATCATCAGACATCACACACACACACACACACACATATATATATATATATATATATATATATATATTAGTTTAGAAGAAGGAAAACTATAAATCAAGACACCAGCCAATTTCAGTAGAGTACTGAACTGTTTGTGATATTTGTCCTCTTATATGGTAGTGAATGGTGGACAATATTCTCAAAGATGAGGAAGAAGAGACTTGAAACAACAGAAATGTGGTTCTACAGAAAGATGCTGAGGATACCATGGACCAAATATGTGAGGAGCAACAAAGTTTTACAGAAAATGGAAACAAAAAGGAAACTTATGCTTAACATCAGGAAAAAGCAGTTGAAAATTCTGGGGAATATAATAAGGAAGGAGGGCTTGGAAAATCTGATACTCACAGAACAGATTGAGGGGTGGGGGTGGAAAGGGACAGAGGAAATCAGCCTGTAACATATTTAATGGGCTTGAGTAGATGGATGGTGGAACAAAGTTTGAGAGAAGTAGATAAAAAACAAAATTTATTAAGAACTACAAGGACCAGGAGGATGTGGAGGGTCATGATTGCCTACATCCTGAAGAAACACGGCACATAAAGAAAAGTTTTTTAACGGGTAAAGGAAAATGTGATACTGAAATTAAAAAGCACATTATAATAGATAAAAGATGTTTTCCAAAAGCTAAGCAAAGTATTAAGAAACAGGAAAATTTATTTAGAAATAAAGAAAATTGTGCTAAGCAACTGAGTAATATCATTTCTTCTATATGGCAGCAAATTCTGGACAATCTTCTTTCTCATGAATGAAGAAGAGATTTGAGGTAACAAAAATGTGGTTCTACAGAAGGATACTGAGAATTTCATTGACTGAACATATGAGCAACAAGGACGTTTTAAGGAAAATGGTAACAAAGAGGACACTTATATTTAGAATCAGAAAGAGACAGTTGAAATTTCAAGGACACATCCTAAGAAAAGTTGGCTTGAAGAATTTGACTCGCAGGACATATTGATAGGAAGGAGGAGAGAGTAAAGTAACAAGTTTGTGTAGATTGGTGGCAGAATAGGGACTGGGAATGATGGTGAAAAGACAAAACTAAGAGCTGGAAAGGCTAGATAGGAAGTTGTGGAGAGCCATGATCGTCCACACTATGATTATTTGGTCTGACAGAAGGACAAAAATTGTCCTGTTGAAATGCAGACTAGAGGAAAGAATGATTATATCCCATAATGGTTCCTTTCTTTCCAAAATGAATAGTCTACTGTATTTCAGTGTTTCTTGTTGGCTAAATCAATGGGATGTGTCATTAGTTGGTCAATAAATGGACAATAAATTGTCCATGCAAGCTGCAAAATTACATTGTTAGGTCCATTTGCACAAACTTGGTTTCATAATGCTCATTAATCATCTTGGAGATTTTACAATTTGAAATAGTGCTTCAAACCAAATATCATGTAATTTCACTAAAACAACTTATTTGGTCCTAAACTGAACATTTTGATCTAATATTTTCGCTCTTTTCTTAAAACATTTTCAAG
This sequence comes from Acanthosepion esculentum, assembly GCA_964036315.1. Lineage (NCBI taxonomy): Eukaryota > Metazoa > Mollusca > Cephalopoda > Sepiida > Sepiidae > Acanthosepion > Acanthosepion esculentum. The sequence goes on along the minus strand of OZ038492.1, from coordinate 21,755,803 downwards.
ATATTTATACTCGTGTACTTGTTTAATGTTGACATCTCCAAGTCGTAGTTTTCATCTTAAGCCTTTTCTCTTACTGACAACCAGATATTCTGTTTTCTAATAGTCTATGGTTAGCCTATTTTCTTTGGGTGGGGGTGCCTATGCCCACATCATGTTGGAACACCAGTTCCAGTACAATTGCCAAAGTTAGCCTGGTCAGTACCAAAATGGGTGACCACTTGGGAATAACACATGCAGTAAGCTTGGATGTGCAGGTGGTGTAATGGATAATAGCTTGGAATTGTTTATCGGACAGCTGACTTCCAATTCCAGTTGGGTTTGTTACATTCACTTGTGCACAAATACCTTAACCAAAGCTATAGGTTAATTAGAAAGACTTGTATCACTAAAACCATTATTATCTTAAAAAAAAAATTCCAGTTTTAAATAGGCTGTAAAGGGTTGATAAACCATAAAAAACAATCAACCTTTTGTTAAGAACACTTCCCAGATATAGAAACTCATTACTCAGTACTTGATGATGATATCTTCAATTCGTAGAGTGTATCTTAGGTTTTTTTCTTTTGCTGGTAATTATGCTTTCCATTTTCTAACAATTGATGGTTAGCATCTTGCTGTTTTCTTTCAATACCCTTTCCATTTTAAGTAACCATCATTTCTTGATAGATTAGAAATAAGTGATATCAGAAAGAGAAATTTGATGGTAATATTTGGGCTCAATTTTTAAAAATTTTACATCCTTTTGTTGCTATAGTGTTCAGATATATGGTAATAGTAATATTAGCCGTTTCCTTATAAGGAAACATTCAGTATTCATTGACTGAGCTATTCGAGTTACACTTTTTTTTACTGCTTGGCCATTGGGCTGGGATCAAAGTGTAGTATCTGTTCACTAATGGTAATATCTCTAATAGTAATATTGTTTCCTTATAAGGAAACATTCAGCAGTCATTGAACACATAGCCAGGGCTACATGAGTTAGAATTTTTGTCACTTCCTGGTCATCGGGATGGGATCAAAGTGTAGTATCTGCTCTTTGGATGACAAACTACATTTTATCTCTCAATTGTATTTTTGTCTGTGGACAGAGCACAACTGAAAAAATATTAAGACGTGCTCAGTTCCGGGAAACAGCTGCCCACGGCTGTATCTTGCTCATCCGACGATTTTGAGGGCTTGGCTAGGTGCTTGCACTCATGCTTCCAGCATTAAACTGACCTTGTGTCACATCTGGCCAGCATGAGGCAGCAAGTAAATATTAAGTGTAGTATCCATTCTTATCTCTGATGATAATGGTAATATTAGCCGTTTCCTTATAAGGAAACATTCAGCATTAATTGACAGAGCAGCCAGTGCTGCTTTCAGTTGAAATTTATAAAGTTTATCAGGAAAATATATTTTTCAAGTCTAGTAGTTGTTATCAGGCTGTAGTAGTGTGGAAAAGTCAACATCTTGATTATGTTATTATTTCCTCTTTGAATTACATTTGATATCCATTTTAACTGTTGCTTCTGTTGGAATTCCTTAAATGAGGTGTTTGTTTTTTTTTATTGATCGATCTTAAAAATCAGTTTAGATAATTCTGAATAAGTTTGGTGACCTGCATGAAATCCATATGAAACAAGTGCTGGGTATGACAAACTACATCCAGCAACAAGGTCTCTGATTGGGAGAGTGGAGGTTTTAAGGAGCCTGGAACAACCTCTTAATTGTTGCTGCTCCCAGGTGGTAGCACCTGTTAGGGTCCAAGCTATAGCCAAAAAGGGAACCCTTGAAACAAAAAAAATAATGTGAGTATAAAAATACATTTTAATAGTCAAATACTAGCAATATATTTTTATATAAATAAAACTGACAATGCATATAGTAAAATAACCGGCAATGCATTTTATCTGTAGTTGAAGGCATAGAATTGCATTCAAAATATATTTAGTTGAAACTATAAAATTAAGTTCAAATTTCAGCATTAAATAACCTGTTGATATGCCAGTAAAGAACATCAAACAACCAACATGAAAGAACTCTTTCACATTAATCCATATATCTCACTATTTCTTAAATCAAAGTGTATTCCAAAATATAACTACAGTGTAACCCGGATATAAAAGAGTTGTCGGGACCGGAGAAGACGTCTCTTATATCCGGGTTTTCTCTTATATCCGGGTTTGGTCTATTTTGTTTTATTAACACAGGCTCTAATTTGGGACCAGAGAAAATCTCTCTTATATCCAGGTTTCCCTTATATCCGGGTCTCTTATATCCAGGTTACACTGTATAAAAAAAAACTGCCTCTAGCAATTATGTCCGCACAAACATGTATATGTACAAAAGCTGAGTATCATCTACCATGTATACAGTTGTGAAAGCAGAATAACATTGATTTTTTTTTTTTTTTTTTTTTTTTTTTTTTTTAATTACTTCAAAGCTCCCCAAAAAATTAAATTTTGGTATTAAATGACCTATAAGGAGTTGAAAGTTTAGATCTGATGATACTATTTAAGAACTTGAGTTTTTGGTTAAGTTTTGCAAAAATTGCAAAAACTCCTATGGACTTTCCAGCCAACCCTCATAAAATCAGCTGAGTGGTTATCATCCCTTTCTCATACTGAAGTGGTTAAGCCTCTTACTTCTTACTACCTCCTCTTGGACAAACAATATAGCTTCCATTTCACCAGGTCTATCTCTGATGTGCTAGCAGCCATCACTGAATATCAATCTCTATATAAGAATAGCAAAGCTTGAGTCGTGGCTCTAGATATCTCCAAGGCATTCATCAGAGTTTGGTATGCTCCACTGCTACGGTGTCATAGGAGGAATGTTTGATTTTTTCCAGTCATTCTTATCAAATCATGAAATGAAGGTCATTTTGAATGGGCTCATTTGCAGATTCTTTCACATGAACACAGGTGTCCCCCAAGGCTCTATCCTGGGTCCTACACTATTTCTGATCTTCATTAATGATCTCCTCCAATGTCATCAGTTCCAACTTAGGTATTTGTGCAGATAACATTACCATTTACTCCTGTCTCAATAGCAAATCCATCAGATTGCTATTGAGAAAAACATGTACTTTGCTTCCCCGCTAACTACAATCTTCTAAAAATTTAAATCTTCAATCACCATCTTCTGTCTTGAGTCCCATTCATCTTTTGTCTTTTCCTCAATCCTCTCTATTCTAGTCTTCACTTTCACTTTCTTTCCCCACGTACTAGTGACATTTTCACTTTGCTTAGGATGAATTGATTAAAAAAAATCAGAGCTCAATTGAGGAATTAAAAATCCTGTACACACTCACTAAAAATAGTAATAGTAATGGTAGTATAAGCCATTTCCTTACGAGGAAACATTTTTCATTTATTGATAAAGCAGTCAATTCTGCTTCCAGTTGAAATTTATAAAATCTTTCTCTTAAAACAATTTTTCAGGAAAATTAGTTTCTCATGCTGTTATCACTCTTTCCAGTAATGATGGAGGTTTCCTTCCTAACCTTTTATTTGAAGTAGTGTGGAATATCAACATCTTCATTATGTCCCCATCTTCATTGCAGAAAAGAGGGAGGGTCGTTGGGGTATTGTTGCCAGGATGACGTTGGTTGCAGTGACTAGGCAATTTTTGAACTTGGACCATGTGTATGCACTTGAGCTCCCCACTTTAATGTGGCCTTGTGCCATATCACCGTGGAATAAATAATACATTTAGTACGTTCTCTTCATCTCTAATGGTAATTATCCAGGTTGAAATTTATAAAATCTTTGTATTAAAACAATTTTTCAGGAAGATAGTTTTCTCAAGCCCAGTAACTGATATTACCCTTTCCAGTTTTGGTATGGCGTTAATTTCTTGTTGAGTTACAGGCTTCATTTGCTGGAAGCTATCTTTTTAATCATCGATGTAAGAAAGGAGTTGAATATAGCTTACAGTTTAGATATTTCTGAAGAAATTTGGCATTATACATGACATCCATATGAAAGTCTCAATCTGAGACTAGGCTAATGTTTTTGATTTGCTACTAACTTGTGGTCTTGTGAAAAAACTATCCCCAGCAAAGCCGATTCTAAGAAGAAAAATTCTTAAAAATGGTCTGTTCTTCATACAATTCCATGATGGACCAATTTAAGTGTCAGTGTGAATCCAGGGAATAAGAAGAGAACAAAGAGGGATGAAAACAGATGAAGAGAGGGAGAATCTTCTCAGTATTGAGAGGATTTCATTCTGACTATAAATTGAAAGTTCTCGAGACAGTTGATATTAAATCAAGACAGCCATCTTTGTGTAAACAAAAGGAAGGATTGTCCAGTCTCATTGTGATTTGTTTATAAGTACATGATGTGATGGATGAAATTGTTGACAAAATTATGCAGAAATGAAAATAACACTGACATCTTATTTTAACAGATACATTTATCAAAATTACACAAAAATATCTTGAAATACTAAAAAGTAAATTTATTCAATAAAATTGCCATTGGCTTCAACCCCGGCCTCCAGATGACTTCGGAATCTCCTGCAACTCTTCTGGACGTTCTCCTTGTTTAAGTTGGTGAATACCGCCATAATCTTTACCTTCAGTTCATCTTTGGTGTTACAAGGAGTTTTGTTAGTCTCTCGCTCAACTGCACCCCAGGCATAATAATCAAGAGTTTTGCAGTCTGGGGAGTTAGGTGATCAGATGTAAGGGGTGATGTGATTGCAGAAATTGTCTAATAGCCATGACTGGGTTCTCCTGCTTGTGTGGGATGGTGCAGAGTCCTGTTGACAGACACAGGGTCTTCCCAGGGCAGCACTACCTCCTCAAGGCACTTCATGTAGGCCTCTGTATTGAGGCCCTGTTGGAGGATGAATGGAGACATAACATCGCTCCAGACACCACGATGTTAACTGGATATATCATCCAACTCTTTCCGAGAATCCTCTGCACAATCCTTAGATTGATACCCAAACACTCTGAAATATTCTTATTGGAGATTCTGGTTCTAATGCCAAGCAGTACAGCATGCTGTTTTCAAATTTCTGGCAGAGTGAATTGTGTCCTGTTGCTTTTTTTTCTCACAGATGGTGCCTAACTGACATTACTATACTGTGCAGTTGACAAAATCAAAAACAAAAAAAAATGATAAAATGGCGACAATTTACCCATCGCACTCTTTATACTGCTGTCAGTATATTCTTAATACATTTATATTTATTCGCACCCCCCCTCACTTTTTTTTGTCAGTGTGCACAATATTTATTCAGCTGTTTGTCTAAATCATCTTTTTTCTTTCCTTTTTTGCCAAAAAAATTTGTCAATCTTTTTTTATAGCATTGTTTGAATTTTGTGCCTCTAATAAAATCTTCAAACAATATTTTCTTCCATAATTTATAATAAATATTCCACTGGGTTCCCTGTATCAAAAGTTTCTTTGGCACTGGGGATCAATAATTTTAAAATGTTGTTGAGCAAAAATATCTTTTTTTTTTTAAATACTAGTCTTGATACTTTTTCAAATTCCTCAAGCAAAAATCTTTCATCACAATTAAAGACCACAAAACAAATTTCTTAAACTGACCTCAATACCGATTACTTAACTCAACTAAAAATAATATTGGTAAAATAAGCAAAAACATCCTTGAAAGAGCATGCAAATACATGAAAGATGCTCTTGGAATTAAGCAGTGCCATAATACAGCAGAAACCATAGAATGGTTTATATTAATATAGAAAGGAAGAAAGATTGTACGTTCATTCAGAATCTGCTAATATCTGCTATCAATTTAGCAAAATATTTCTGTCCTATTAGCAATTGTGAAATAAAAGTCACAAAGCAGACACAAAAAAATGTTGCAATCTTATTGTGGCTACTAAGATTGATTTTCAACATTAAGGACACTGCACTCTATAAGAGATGACGGTGTAATTCTCCTGCATAAAACAAGTCCAAGAAATGTAGACCTATTGAGAAAAGAAGTAATAAAATTTTTCAAAGATAAGGAACTAAATATCACCAATGATCAGAAAGTGATCAACTTTCTCAGTGTGACCTTGGACTTGGATACTGGTTATTCCAAACCATATACCAAAGATCTATATAACCATAGATACAACGGTAAAGAATCAAGTCACTCTCATAACATTCTAGATAATTTATATAAATCAGTCCAAGTTAGATTATCTACTAACTTCAGCAATTAGGAAATATTTGATAATAATAAAATTAAACTTATAAAAGCTTTAGAACTAAGCAACCATAAAATAAATTTAGAGGATTTATAAAACAAAGAAGGTAAATATAAACAAAAACACAAAAGGCGTAACATAATATGGTTTAAACCACCTTTTAATTGTAATGTTCAATAATATATGTATATATAATATAATAATGTTCATAATATATGATTTAAACCACCTTTTAATTGTAATCTTCAAACAGATATCAGAAGAATTTTCCTATATTCAATTCATAAGTATTTTAACTTTTACCACACTGCAGGCAACAATATTCGCCATTGAATTCTCTCCCTTTGCTACTCTAGGTGCATTCTGTCACCTTGAGATGAATAAACACTTGTCAACTGTTATTTCTAGTATTTTAAGTTGGAAATCAACTACTACTGTTTTGGAAAAAGGCTAAACTTCCATTTTCCAATGCCATTTTGAATTCTTTTAGACTCTACACGAGGTGTAACATTGATTAAACCCATGTTAATTTTTTTCACGACTTCTTGTAAACAAAAATGGCCACATCAATATCCAACAAAGCTTTCATTCAGGAGTTTTTCTTTGATTAACACTCCGATGATGATTTTGAAGGCATTACTCGAATGGATATTGACGATAAAGCGGTTGAAGATGCTAGTGACGTGGAGGAAAGCAATGATGACCACTAGCAGCTACTATCATACATGCCTGACTAATTTTATGGAAGCTACTGGCGAGGGAATACCTGCTGGTGTAAACTTGAATGTGTGGGTGGTGTAAGGGATAATCGCTTGGTGGTGTTAATTGGAGACCTGAGTTCCAAGTTCCATTGGTTTTGTTATAATCACTTACACGCAAATAACATCGGAAAGGTTTGAATCCAGCTCTTCTCCCCCCAGCTATGGGTTAATTAGTAAGACTTTTATCACTAAACCATTATCTCAAAGAAAAAAAAGTCTTACAATCTAAAAAAACTTGTTTCTGACTTTAAATAACCTGCAAAGTGCTAAGCCATAGAAAATGAATCAATCAGGATGATAAAAAACTCACTATACTCTATTATATATGGTAGTTGAATTATTATCTGTTAAGTGCCCACATCTTCAGCTAATATGGTTTCCTCTTCTAAGTCTCTCCCCACCCCAAGGTGGTAAAAATATGACTGTGTGGTTATATATAATTGGCTAATTACATAAATATTCCATTTATGCAAATTACAACCCACTAGCTCCATCTGGTAGATACTACTTCAAACACATGAATTTGGTGAGGACTTTAACATTATCATGATATTGATTTTCTTTTTCTGCTAGGAGTGAGGGGTATTTGGAATATAACTAATTCTGTTTTAACTGACTCTGCTTAAAAGTGCCTTTAACTTTGACCCCATAAGCTTGATAATTTTGTGAAACTGACCCAAGTAAACTCTTTCCAACTGACAAAACTGTCTATTCTCTATTGTGTGTGTTTTTTTTATGCCAAGTCGATCTCGCAAAAAATTTGCATACGCCCAACTTCTTTCACTAATTCTCCTAGCTCCAAGACTGTGTCTTTCTTAAATTAAGGTGTTAGGGTGGCCATATTTCTTTTTCCTTTCCTTCACTCGTTTTGCATGCCAGGCATATAGGTGCTTACTTTGCCACAGGAGGTAATTCATCTTCTACAGATTAATTCCATTCCAAAAAGTACAGTGTTATTTGACAAAATCTTAAACTGGTAAAACTGACTGGATTTTTAAAAAAGTGAGTGCCAATGATATCCACTATGAGGAGGAAAAAAAAAAATGGGGAAAAATTTACAAAGTCAAATAAATGATTAAGAAAGTCTTTAGGAAAAAAGGGAGAGATTTGAAGAATGGTGCAAAGTCTAAAGAGAAAAATAAATTTGTGGGGGATCAATTTAGAGAGTAACTGCAAATCCAAATTCAGGGCCTACTCACTCCTGCTGGAGGAACCACACCCTGATTGACTATGTCTTCAGAAGTGTAGCCGTACTCACCCTGTTTGTCCAATTGTGAGTTGGTTAGGCCATTTAACCTATAGTTGGAGGTTTTGAATTCAGAGTTGACCTTCTCCAAGAGCAGTTGCCACCCAAGGCTATAGAATTCAATTTGTCCTGCTATTTAACACTTAGCTGGTGAAAGAACAAATGAATCTATACCTTTTCTAACGGATTTGCACATAAGTGAATTTAACAATGTTATTGTTCCTGATCTGGCATTTCAACTTCAGTCACTTTCCCACCGCCCTAACGTAGCTTCCCTCCGCCTTTTCCATAAATACTTTCCCGGTAATTGTTCTGATGAATTTTCCTCTATGGTACGTAGACTTTATGAATTTAAGTGCAGTGATAGATTGGCAGCAAGGTTTCCTCATTTTACAATTGAAATAGCTGATAGATGTAACTGTATGTTCTATGCTAACCCTTTCTTTTCTTGCACTTCTTGCTTGTTAAACTCTCTCAGTTAATTCCCCTTGACAAAATGGCAGTTTAGAAAAGGTAGATCTACACAGATGGCACTGCTAAGTTATTTGCATAGGAATAAGTTATAAGATTATTATGTAATTGGGCTGGGTAGGTAATGTTGGGTGTTGATGTATTAGTTTCCCCATTGTTATTAGCGTCATGGGTATGATGATAAACTACATCCGCGTCCTGGGTATGACGATAAACTACATCCGCGTCCTGGGTATGACGATAAACTACGTCCAATAGCAAAGCCTCTGATAATGTTTTTGAAAAAAAAAATATTGCCAGCTATACGTTTTTGAAAAAATAATATTACCAGCTATACATTTTTGAGAAAAAAAAATATTACCAGAAAAAAAAAAAGTTGTCGGCATTAAATGACCCATTGAGGTTGATATGCCATAAGACAAAAACCAAACGAAACCATTGTTATTATTTCTTAACTGTAATGAAGTTGATGTCAATGACAGAAATTAAAAGCCATAAACCATACAATAACAAGTTGAGACATGTGTCGACATAAATAACAAGAATTTGAATTTTCTTTTTGTGATGTGAATTACAGAATATTGGTAGGGTGTGTGTATAAAAATGTTCTCAGTGTCTTTTTTTGTTTATAAATATGTGCTTACTTGGTTTGGTTCCTAGAATTTCATTTGTGAAGATGCGTTTGAAATCATCTGTTTACGATCTTCTTCCCGGAGCACTGGCAACCATGTGTTTCTCTACTGCTACTTGTCCCTCCATCTGGTGGTAAGGTCATTTTTATAATCACAAGGGTTAGGATGATGAAATATCCTTCTTTTCTAACATCACTGATGGCAAGGTTATTTTTATATGAATGAAATATCATTCTGGACCATAACAATTATTGGTCTAGCCTCTTGTGTGTATATATATATATATATATATATATATATATATATATATATATATATATATATAAAAAAGTGAACATAGAAGTCAACACTTAGAGGTGACAGTCTGTTTCATGCTAGATGCAATCGTCAGGCCAAGAGTGCTGTTATCTTTCTCGGCTATTTATATATATACGGGTCAGTGGTGCATTGTGGGTAGTCTATTTTGGTGGTTATTTTACTGGAAGTCGTTTATGTGTTTAAATATTTATTTGTGTCAAATTATTTTGCTTGTTTTTATTTAATTTTATTTTTATTATTTATCTTTTATATTTTTATTTTATTTTGATCAGTGTTTTTATTTACGTAGTAAAAATTTGTTTATATAGCTTATTGTGGGTAGTCTGTTTTGGCAGTTATTTTACCGGCAGTCGTTTATTTGTTTATTTATTTGGGTCAAATTATTTTGCTTGTTTTTATTTATTTTTATTTTTTATCTTATATATTTATTTATTTGTTTTTTTTTTATTTTGATCGGTGTTTTTATTTTTATTTGATCGGTGTTTTTATATATATATATATATATATATATATATATAATGCGATTCAGAGAGAAGAAGGAAGCCATCTTGGAACGAAGGTGACCAGAGTGAAAAAAGGTGAATCCAGCATGTCTTTAACACTCTCTTCTCACTTCTTGTTTCCCATCAAGTTGGATCTTCGAAAATTGAAATGCAATCTCAATCATTATCTGCTGCTTTTTTTTATTCTTTCATTGTTCTCTTTCCTTAATCATGTTCCTCCTCGTGTTCTCTAACAATCAGTAACACCTTTCATCTTAGTAGCTTTGTCTTGCTTGGCATGAAATGATTAAAAAAAAAAAAAACTTGACAGGAATTTGAACTTAAATCTCTGATTCTTCAATCCAAGCTGCTATATGAAAGTGTACTTGGACACAAAGAAAAGTCTGAACTGTTAGGTAATTTCTAATTTATATGGCAATGAATGCTAGACATTTTCCGTATAGATGGCAAAGAGACTTGCAGCAACAGAGCTGGGGTCCTATCAAAAAATGCTATGAATATCATGGGTAGTTTCAGTTTTAAGGAGACTGAAAACTGAAACTGCTGTTGATAATCAGAAAATGACAGCTGAAATTTCTGGGACACATAACGAGGAAAAAAAAAAGTTTGGAGAAGTTAACTCTCTCAGGACATAGTGAAATCAAGACGAAACAGTAATCTGTTTGGGTAAATGGGAGGCAGGAAAAAGATGAGTTACTTAGAGCAATAAAAAGAAGGAAGTTGAGGAGAGCCATGATCACTCGCATCTTGAACTTACAAAGCTTATGAATAAGAAAAGAGAAAGTACAAAATGGAATAAACAGAAGGAAGAAAATTTGGTAGTTAAGGGAGAAAAGCAACAGAATGAGAGTGGGTAAAAGAGAAATAAAGATTGGAAGGTGTAAGAAGAAATGAGAAGGTGGGAGGAGCCACAGGAAAGAGAGAATTAGAGAGTGAAAGAAGGGGTGGAAGAACGAAAGGAACAGAGATGGAAGGAGGAAAGAGTGGTCAGCCAAAAGAGATTAAGAAGAAAGAAAGAGTAAAAGAAGCAGGAGGAGAGGAGTTAAGAGAGAAAATTGGAAATAGAGAGGGAAAGCAAGACTTTCGCATCAAGTGAGAGTTAGTGATTAATCATGTGACAGCAATTGAAATGCCCTGATAAAGGCCATGCTTGTCCTGAAGCCATTCTTGTCATGGGTCAGTGAATTTTCCCCTCTTCAAGCTTAGAATATTGAGGCTATTTTTTTAAATTTTTTATTCTTATTTTATAAGATTTTTTATCATTCAAACATTGGTAAATGTCAGAAGACATTTTGTTTCTCAATAAACAAATAATGTCATGTCCTTACAACCTTTGGTGGTGAAGTTTTGGTAGCCTCTTCAAAAACTATACAACTTTGATGAGTTTGTATTTTAATACTACTTATATATAGTCTCAGAGAGAGAGAGAGAGAGAGTGTGTGTGTGTGTGTACGTACCTGTCTCTCTCTCTCTCTCTCTATATATATATAATAATCCCAGAACACAAAGTGATCTTCTTCATCTCAATTTATCAAATGCATTAGTTATACATAGAAATAAATTCAACCATAGCTCTGATATAAAGAATACCACACTTATTAAAAGAGAAAGTAATTTACTTAGACAGAAAATTCTCGAGAGTGCCTCTTATCAAAATATAAATCTGCACCCGGTGTGTTTTCAAATATCTCCATTCCTGAAAGAATTAATCCTTCCCCTAGCCAACATACATGACTATAAAAAGTGTTAAAAAATTAAAAAAAAAAAGGTTAAATTCATAACCTCATTATCTGTCTATATTTCAGAGATGAGGTATTATGTACATTATTTACATTATTCAGACTATTGTCCTCATCTTTGTTGCCATATTTATTACAACATTTCGGCCGTTGTACGCTCCGGCCTTCTTCAGATGGTTGGAATGTCGAACTGAACTCTTTATTTTGCTCACTGGGGTAGACTGTTCTAGTTCCATGTGTCATTTTTTTTTTATGGATAACTGACATCCATTAACACAAAAAAATAAAGATGAGGACAATGGTCCGAATAATGTAAATAATGTTCATAAGCTCATGTTATTTAAAATTTATAATCCCAAACTAAAATAATTTTAAATATTAATTTGCATAAAAAATGTCAAGAACTTCTTTTACTCACTCTCATTTATTAGTCATTGAATTATGTCACTTAATGTCCCCCATAAATTACCTGGACTTTTTAGCTAACCTGAAGAATGCTTGTTGCTTTATATTTAAAATTTTTGAAAAGGTAACAAAATTTTTGCTCTTGTCTATAAATACCTGGTCACTCATTGATTTATTATGAAACTGTCAATTTTGAATATTGAAGAAATCTTATTAAAGAAAAGTATGTACCCTCCAACAGGACTTGAGCCTGCATATCCATGAGCAAGAGAAACTGTCATTAGATCTGACATCCTTTTGAACAACTCAGACAGAAAGGTTCTTGCTGATCAAGCAAAGCTGAATAGTGCCCTATGGTGAGACTGTATCCGTTGGGAATTTGTGTGAAGTGGCATTAGCTAAATGCCCTGCAGTAGCATTCTAACTGTACTAGGTTTTGCCAACCATTGGTTCTACTGGAGAACCCATGCACCTACCAAAGAGAGCAGTGCTGGCCAAAAAATCTGATGCAGACTCAGCAACTGCAATCTTCCAGTCTAGACTTCACCAAACCCTAGCATGGTGAGCTAGTGATAGGCGTATGTGGAGAGGTAAACAGAAATCCTCTGTCTGGCAAGACCCGCCTTGTTTTTTGCTAAGATGACAATGATTTTGGCCGTTTGGGATTCAATCCATACTGAGTGTAGATCCAACCTGGGATTCATGACAAAATGACATTTTCCTGACAAACCCAATTGAGAAGAGACTGCAAAAGCAAATAAAGCAGAATTTAATTTAAAAAAGAATGTATTATTGTACTTTCTTTTTCATAATCAACTATTTTATGTGAAACACACACACAGATTTTATATATATAATCCATCACTTTCTTTAGAAATTACTTTGTTTGCGTTAAACATATCTGCTCAGTTTCATATCCTATTTTGAGAATCGGGGAAAAATCTGTCTTTGCATGACCATCAAAGCATTTCTGGCTAAGAATTCTAAATCACCTCAGATCTAATGATGGTTTCCCCTCAGGGATACTGGTTTCAATCTTGCCTGAGAGCACATATTTTTCTTTAATAAGACTTCTTGTGAATATTCAGGCTGATAGACAAAAATAAGTATGTATACTGTTTAATAAATAAACAGTGTATCTACTCAAATACAGGTATCCATTAAAACTAATATATATATATATATATATATATATATAATATATATATATATATATATATATATATATATATATATATTTTATTTTATTTTTTTTAAGCGTTTCACCCCAAGCAAGGTAGGAAGCCACTAGCACGCAAGGGGTTACAGAGAGTTGGAGCTAGAGCAAATAGAAGTGATAGAGGAAAGGATGAAGAGAAGGATAGGGGATAGATCAAGGCATCTGGAGACGTCAATTGACATTACATTTGAATAGTTGGAGATTATAGCTATCAGGGAACAGGAAAAGGGGAGGGAGTTCCACAGGTGAGAGGTGCGAGACATGAAGATATTAGAGTAGAAGAGACGGCTACATTTAACAGTTTTGACAGTGAAAGGGTGTGAGCGAGATTCCAGCCTAGTAGAACGCTTAAATTCATGAAGTTTGGGAACCAGCTCCTCGGAGCAGTTACCATGAAAGTATTTGTAAAAAAGACAGAGGGAGGTGACATCACATCTGTGAGAGAGCAACTGCAGACAAGATGCCAGATCAGGGCCAATTACGCTGCATATCTGTCACTGGATCTTATCAAGAACCTTGAGACAAATATAAGGGGCACCAGACCATATATGGCAGCAATATTGCATGCAAGGGCGAATGGTTGCTTTTGTAGATTTGAAGGATCGACTCTGGCAAGAAAAATATATAGGCAAATTTTCATTCAAACAGGTTTGGTTAAATATTTTAGACATATCATATTGATTAGAAAGTCTCAGATGAGATTGAAAGTACTTGGGAAAATAAAAACTATTCAAAAGAAAATTTTAGTATTTTTCTTGCTCAATTTTCTAAATCTAACAAAACATTAATCCACTTGAAAAAGATCACAATGAAAATTAATCAACATGATATGTCTAAATTATTTAACTAAACCTGTTTGAATAATTATATATATATATATATATATATATATATATAAGGATTGTTGTGGCATTTGAAGATTTTCTAGCCTGTAAAATTCAGCAGTTTAACCCATTAATGAGCACCATGAAATCTAGTGTTAATTATAATAATTTATGTTAATTATAATAATTTATGTAATATCATGTTAGTAACTTCTGCTAAGAATACAAAACTAAATTTTTCTTAAGTTATTGTTTATTCATTTCTGGACAAACAGAATTAACATCAGCCATGGATGGTATGTGGTTCATGGTCTTTCTTTAAAAGTTTGATCTTCTTCCCATAAGGATCAGAGGGACTCTACAGTCTTCCTCATAAGTTGGACATTTATGTAAGTTTATCTCACCTGATTGTCATATGTGTGCATGTTCTAAGTTTAGTTCTTTTTATAAAAAATCAGAATTACTTATTAGTTTCTTAATTGATTGATTAGTTGTCTGGAGCTTATCAACACTTTGAAGGTTAATTAAAACCAGAAAATATTTTTAGATTGTAAGAATTCTTTTTTTTCCATACCATACCAAAATACACCCCGCACACAAGTACAATACTCCAACCATTCAATGGATATAAAGTGGGGGATCAATTCTGTATTACAATCAATATATAAACTGATTCCTCACTTTGTGGCCAAAGTATTTGCTATACATTTATATTCCAGAGAAATCTAAGAGACATGCCTGTGTTATCAAATCAGTATTTAATTGATTGATTTTTTTTTACAGCTTATCAACCCTTTTGCAGGTTATTTAAAGCCAGAAAACATTTTTAGATTGTAAAAAGTTTACAGTAATGTTTACCCTGTATAAGCTCACTCGAGGTAGAAGGTTATTTTAAGGGGGGAAGGTAAGAGTTAACTATGGACTTGGATAGGTTAAGATTGTATAGATCAAGGAAAACATCCTCTTGAGAGTCTGTCCCACAGAGCAGTGGTTTGTGGGAAGAAACTGTTCAAGTGGAACTTACTTTTCAATGATAGAATATGGAGGGAATGTGAATGGTTTGCTACAATGTAAGTGGCATTGTGGGTCCCTAGCCGTGAAGGCTAGACCTGATGGAACCAAGGAATGTAGTTCATCTGAGCACTTTCCATAGTAGTAGTAGTAGTAGTAGTGATAGAGCAGTGAGAGACTCACTACATCCCACCTGTGAGAGCAGAGGTTGGAGTGTGGAAAATAATTCTTCTCCAACAAGGACTCAGATTCACTTTTGCACCCCATCAAGACTGGAAAGTCAGGACTAGGCAGTTCCCACCCAAATATGGCAACAATACTCCATTTTCGGCCTGATTTGCCTCTTATAAAGGTAGAGGATAGCATGAGGAGTTAGGTACTTACTGGAACAGTACAAGGAACTGATCATGTTACCTGCATCTTTACCGATGGATTGTATATAAGAGTTCCACTTGACATTGCTTTTGAGTTTGAGGCACAATATTCTCTCAAGGCACAGTGCCATCTTTGAGGGGACAGCCATTCATCATGACTGACAGTAATTTGGAATGATACAAATTTTACTAATTAACTCAAAGCTGGGGTGGGGGGAGAAGAGCTGGATTCCTATCTTTCCCAAGGGTGTTTGCGTATAAGTGAATATAAAAAACTCAACTGGAATTGAAACTTAACAATTCTGAGCCATTATCCATTGTACCACCCATACATCCAAGCTCAATGCACCTAGTATTCCCATGTGGTCACCCATCTAGATACTTACTAGGCTTGATGGTGCTTAACTTTGGTGATTGTACAGTGTTTCAATGTGATCCACGTCCTGGGTATGACGATAAACTGCATCCGTGTCCTGGGTAACATGATAAACTGACCCGGGGTGGTAGCACCTGTTAGGGTTGCAGCTATGGGCAAATAGTTAACCCCGAAACTAAGGTAAAAAGCATTATAAAATATTACCAGCATTACGTTTTTGAAGAAGAAAGAAAAAAAAAAACTATTGCTGGAAATACGTTTTTGAAAAAAAAACTATTGCCAGAAATATGTTTTTAAAAATAAAAATATTGCCTGCAATATTTAAAAAAAAAAAAAAAACTATTGCCAGAAATATGTTTTTAAAAGAAACTTTTGCCAGAAATACGTTTTTAAAAATAAAAACTATTGCCAGAAATACATTTTCTAAAAAAAAACTATTGCCAGAAATACGTTTTTTAAAAAAAAACTATTGCCAGAAATACGTTTTTTAAAAAATATTACCAGCTACAAAACAAAAATATTACCAGGAAAAAAAAAAACCAACTGTTGTCAGCATTAAATAACCCATTGAGGTTGATATACCGTAAACCAAACCAAACCAATGTGATCCAGTATTGATTATAGGTTTATAAAAAATCAGTAATAATTATAGAATGGTTGTTATTTTTGTTTTCGTTTCATAAAGATATCAGATTAAACTAAAATGGGAATATTTTAATTGCATCTTCGTTATCAGTCATTACACGCACACAAAAAAAAGTGACAAGTTTCTTAAATATATTAAAACCCTTTCCTTTATTTTTTCTTTTACTTTTTTCCTTCAAGAAGCTTCAATCTAATCAATAGTGAAACCCTTCACTCAAGCTTTCAAGGTGTTTTATTGATTTTTATTGATTTTTCTGATTATTTGCAGCTCAGTAAAGGGACTGCTATATGTCCACTCGAGGTCTGCACACGATTGCATAGTCAATGGTCTATCCGTAGCTCTTCCCTCTCTTTCTCACATAACAGCATCCTTGTTAATTAAGCATCTATTGTGTTCAGATCCATGTCTACATCCAGCGGGCTTGGAATGCTTTAAGACACAATCAGCCGACACTTGTTTACGTCTCTTTTCTATACAGCTTGCCTGAATAATTTTAGAAATGAACTACTTGTACAAATAAAACTATGTGCATCAAATAGGAGCTTGTATTATAAACTCTCAGTCTTTGTTTTTAGTCTTTTTTGTGAATAGGCAAGTCAGCTTGTTTTAACCCATTGCCCCTAAATTGTGCCTTGAAGCACAAATTAAAGTGAAGAATTCATTAATTTTAAGAGAATTAGAATTCTGGGAACGTTTTTTTTTGGTTTTCTTTTTTTAACTGTCTGTTTTGAAAGATACGATAGTATTCTTGTTTTGTTTTTTTTTTAAATTATTTGTGTATTAGTAACTTCTATTGTTCAGATTAAAATCTTTGTCTTCTATATTTGTTCAACCTACACAAAAAGAAATAATGCTTCTCTGCAATAATTATAGTTAAATTTGCATGGAGATTTCATAAATTTAATCTTTATTATAGTTCATTGGCAGTACAAATTATTAATTATTATAGAAGAGAGGCATGGCAAATTATTATATATTATAAAATGAAGGCAGGGCAAATTATTATTTATTATAGGACAAAGGCAGGGCAAATTATTATTTATTATAGGACGAAGGCAGGGCAAATTATTATTTATTATAGAACGGAGGCAGGGCAAATTATTATTTATTATAGAACAGAAGCAGGACAAATTATTATCTATTATAGAACGGAGACAGGGCAAATTATTATTTATTATAGAACGGAGGCAGGGCAAATTATTATCTATTATAGATCGGAGACAGGGCAAATTATTACTTATTATAGAACGGAGGCAGGGCAAATTATTACTTATTATAGAACGGAGGCAGGGCAAATTATTACTTATTATAGAACGGAGGCAGGGCAAATTATTACTTATTATAGAACGGAGGCAGTGAAAATTAGTAGTAGAGATTATCATATATTTTTATTTCTTTAAAAATTATTTTTAGTGGAACCCATATTTGTTTATCAGAATTTTTGAATTTAGGTATGCTCATAAATATTCTTCTGGTGAAGTGAAAGTCAAGATAAATTATTGGAGATGGTAAGTGATATCATGGACACTTTCTATTCCTTTAGAAAAACTGTAAAAAAATGATTAAAAAAACTGATAAAATATTCCTTGTCCATCATATTCAACGTAACAATGTCTAATAAGGATGCAAGACTAAATTTATCATCTGTAAAAATATTGTTTACTCATTTTCTTGTCTGCATTCATGTTAGCTGAATTGAAAATGTATTATTTGGGGTAATTCTTCAAAAAAAATTCCATCTTTTTTTTTTCTTTTTTTAATTGAATTCATGAAGGCAATTCAAGCAAGACAAAAAAAATCTTTCTCATCAGAATCCATCTTGCACATTTATAAATCTACCATTCATCTGTGTATTTAATACTGTTACTATATTTGGTCTGATGCTACTACTGTGCTCACAAAAAACAGAGAATAGTCTGCAATCCAATCAATCATGACCAAGGCTCTTGTCTCCAGTCACAGTCTCACTGACATGGCAACTGCTCAGATGAGCTTTTTATCCTAGTGCCCCAACTACATGAATTTAAGCGAGCTACTAGATTGGCAACTAGGTCTCACTAGTTTACTGTTGAACTAGCTAGATGCAGATGCCACTTCTAATCTAACAGTTTTTTTCTCACACTTCCAACCTGTGGAACTCCCTTCCAATTTCTTGCCTCCCTGAACACTAACTACAATGTTCAAAAATTTAAATGCATCATCCATCGCCATCTTCTGTCTTCTTTTTTGTCCTTTCCTCAATCCTCCTCATTTTCAATCATCTCATTCTCTTTCACTTTCACTTCCTGTACCCCCCCCCCTAGTTCTAGTGGCATTGTTACCTTGTGTAGGGGGAAAGGATTTAAAAAAAAAAACTAAAGCTACTAAGGCACAAGGGATTACAGAGTGTGGAAAAATTAGGAACAGAAACATTAAAAATGAGCAGAAAGAGAAAAGAGAAATTGGGAGGACAGTAGATAATGATTGACATTGCATTTAAATTTTTGCTGATTAAAGTTGGCTGGAAAGTATGGAGCCAGAAGGGAATTCCATAAGTGAGAAGTGTGAGAAAAGAAATTCTTAGCATAGAACTTACAGCTAAATCTTGCATGGAGTATTGCTGCCATATATGGTCTGGGGCCCCTGCTGTTTGCCTCAGGGTTCTTGATAAGATCCACAGACGGATATGCAATGTGATTGGCCCTGATCTGTCATCTCGTCTGCAGTCGCTCTCTCACAGACGTGATGTTGCCTTGCTCTGTCTTTTTTTACAAATACTTTCACAGTAATTGCTCCGAGGAGCTGCTTTCGCTGGTCCCTAGGCCTCATGAATTTAAACGTCCTACGAGGCTGGCATCCCGTTCCTACCCCTTCACCGTTGAAACTGTTAGATGTAGATGTCTCTTCTACTCCAATAGCTTCATGTCTCGCACATCTCACCTGTGGAACTCCCTTCCTTATTCCTGTTTCCCTGACAAATACAATCTCCAACTATTTAAGTGTAACGTCAATCGACATCTCCAGTTGCCTTGATCTATCCACTTCCCTTTTCCACATCCTTTCACCTTTCATTCCTATCTGCTCTCGCTCCAAATCTTCTGTAACCCCCCTTGCCTTGATCGACCCACTGTCTTTCTCTTTCTCCACATCCTCTCCTTTACCACTCCTATCTGCTCTTCCTCCAACCCTTCTGTAACCCCTTGCGTGATAGTGGCCTCCAGCCTTGCTTGGGGTGATACACTTAAAAAAAAAAAAATCTATCCAGCTCAACTGTAAATTGATGAGTTCTTGATGTCAGTCTAGTATTGTGCTTAAATTGAAAAAGTCTAGGTAACATAGAGAAGAGTATTTATAGAAAAAGTACAGAGAGGCAATCCCACGGTGATTAGAAAGTGACTGAAGCCAATCTGCCAGATCAGGACCAGTAATATTGCTGATTCTTCTTTGGATCTTATCAAAGAGCTCAAGGTAAATAGCAGGGGCACCAGACTGTATATGGCAGCAATATTCTAAGCCTGGATTAATGGTAGAATTGTAGATATGTAAGAGATTCTTGAGAGAAAAATTGTCTCACATGACACAGTGAACTGACTTTCATGAGAGCTGACCTAGCAATGGATTCAATATAGTCTTTCCACTTCATATCATCTGAGAATGTGAGCCCAAGAAGGCGCAATGAGTTGCTTTCCTGGAGGTTAGCATTAGCCCTTCTGATGGAAGGCAGTGAGGGGTCTCTCAGGAGATTAATGAAGAGAAGTTTTGTTTTGGATGATGTAAGATAGATTCTGAATTCAAATTAATTATAATTTGAATGAAGTTTTAGAATCTTTCCAAAACCTTGGCAAAGTATTAAGAAACAAGAAAATTTTGTTAGAAAGAAAGAAAGGAATGCTGAACTGTTATGTGATATCAGTCGTTCTATATGGCAGTGCATTTCCTCACAGGTGAAGAGGAGGCAACAGATGTGTGGTTCTACAGAAGGATGCTAAAAATAGAATACGGACAGAGCATGTGAAAAAGGAAGAAGTCTTATAGGAAATGCAAACGAAAAGGACACGTATGCAGAAGCTGAAAGATAGCTGAAATTTCTTGTGCACATGAGAAATGAGGGCTTGGAGAGGGGCAGCTGTTAGCAAAATGACAAAGCTTGCTAAGAGATACCAAACTGATTTGATCTAATTTGTGTCATTTTCTTTCAGGGCAAGGAAAGATCATCAGTCTCCACAACTTCCTGTTCTTTTTAGCAGTGGGTGGGGTGGAATAAAAGTGGTTGTAAGAGTTGAAAATTTTTTTTCAGAAATTAATAAATGGTTGGGCTACAATTTTTACAGACCCAAGAGTAAGTATTTTACTGAAAGCAACAGAAGACAAGAAGATGTGGTGAGACATGTCCTGAAGTGATATGGTAGAGAAACAGAGTGAGAACATTGAAAAGAATCAGAGAGTGACAGCAGAACTTTCTTGGACACATAATGAGGAAGGAAGGTTTAACAAACTTAACTCTTACAAGGCATATTGAGGGCAAGAGAGATAGGGGACGGCAGCCACTTACCTGATGATGTTCCGTGAATGGATAGCAGGACAGGGGCTAAGCTTGGCAAAAGGAGAAATGCTGCTAAGGTCCATAAGGGATAGGCAGTTGCAAGCAGCCATGATCACCCACATCCTGAAGGGAGATAGTGGATTAAAGACGAATGTTATTTTCATCAGGACTCTATATTAGCTTCCCAGATTAATTGATTGTTTTTTTTTATGGCTTATCAACCCTTTACAGGTTATTTAAAGCCAGAAAATATTTTTAGATTGTAAGAATTTCTTTGGAGAGAATGATTTACTGATACAAGTCTCATAATTAACCCATAGCTGGGGGGAAAGAGGTGGATTCATACCTTTCCTCAGGTATTCACGTGTAAGTGAATATAACAAATCTGACTGAAATTGGAACTCAGCTCTCTAATTTCCAGTAGTAGTTATTACTCATTACACCACCTGCACATCCGACCTTACAGCACCCAAGTGGTCACTCATCTAGGTACTGACCAGACTTAATGCTGCTTAACTTCAGTGATCATATGAGAAACAGTGTTTTAATGTGATGTGGTTGTAAACTCTTTCAAGAGTTTCTTAACTTTTGTTTATGTGACAAAGGAGAGTTTTTTTTTTTTTTCTGTTCTTTCCTTTTGAAAAATCTGGTTCTATATGCCAGCAAATACTTTATTTTTCCATTTAACAGCACCTGAATTTCCAGTGATATTTTTAGAGTATCCTTAGTCTTCTCTGCTGCACGAAAACCTGTTCCGTCTTTGTTCATTCTATTCAAAGACTTTATTTACATTCCTTGCTTTTCTGAAGACAGTACAAAACATCCATTCTGTGTCAGTCCAAAGTCTGAAGTGAATTGTATAAAAAGAGCGTCTTTTTTTTTTTTTTTTTTTATTAAATAGAAATTCTCTGCTGTCCTGGCTGCTGAAGACGACTTGCAAGTATTCTACAAGAATGCTGTTTTTTTTCTCGTAGTTGCATTATTTTTTTTCTACGTTTTTTTTTTTTTTTCTTTTTACTTCTTTGATTTGTTTCACATTTTACTTTTTTATTTTATTTTTTACATTCATTTTATTTTTTTACTTGTTTAAATTTTTAAAAAGTTTTTTGACAGCTTTGAGTTTTTGCAACTTTTACTTTTTTGAGGTTGTTTTTTTTTTTTACAATTTTTACTATTTTGACCTCATTTTTTATATGATGTTTTACTTTTTTCTTACCTTTTTTATAATTTTTACTTTTTAAAATAATTTTTAACTTTTTTAAATTTTACATTTGATTATTTCTCACAATTTTTTTAACTCAATTAATTTTAATTTTGCTGTATTTCATCTTTTTCTCATAAAAATGATCACATTTCTTTTAGTTTATAAAAAATCATTTCTGACAGATTTTCAATTAAAGAAAACAATTGAGAATTCCAAGAATTGTCTGGATTATTGATCTCATTCTTATTTTTCCCAAAACATTTCTGTCTCATTCATTTCTTATGACTTCAGGAGCATTCAGTTGATTTGGAAAAAAAACAAAGATCTTCATTTTTCAGTTAGAGTACACCAAGACAGTAAAACGGATGTAAAACACTAATAACTTTTCTGATTGAACCAATCTTATATGTCAACCTTCAAAGTAACTATCATTGATCTTGTCTGCTATTAACAATGACCTTTATAGGAAAGACTTGATTATTGCTAAGACACTCTCAGAAATACCATAGCTGGAGAGTTTGTGTAGAAACCCCTATATTCAACATTGTCAAAGGTCTTTAAGATATCTAAGGTAATCACTCTAATGTTGAATTTATTATCTAGTACCTCACTGATTTATTCTATAAATGACAGAACATCAGCAGTGGAGATGCAGGAGTGCAAAACCATACTGTTTGTCACTCAGGAGGTTGGTTTTGTTGAGGTGATCAAGAACTTTCTTGCTGATAAGAAATTCAAAGATTTTGCTGATATGCTAAGAGGCTGATGGTGTGATATTGTGACCTGAAGAAGGCTGGAGCATCCAACAGTCGAAACATTGTGGATATGTCAACAAAGATGAGGACACCAATCCAAACAATGTAAATAGTGGAAATACCATTAAAAAAGTATAAAAATAAATTTTTATAAAAAATTACCAAAAGATTATCGTCAGATTACCAGCAATACTTTTTTTTTTTTTTTTTTTTTTTTTTTAGAATTATCAACAATACATATCATCTACATGCTATATATCTAAAAAAACACACAATTAAACTGAAAGTATAAAATTATGTAAAAATTATCTGGAGTTGAGGACATAAAAAATATTTAGATTTTGGTCTTAAATAACCCATAGAGGTATTAATATGCCGCTAAACAAAATTGACCAAACCAGAAACCTGTTTTTCATAACTTGTTATGATATATTTAAAGAATGGTTCATTAGGATGATGCAGTAGTCATTACTTCAATTTCTAACTTTGATAGTGTTCAAAAGCATCTACATGGCCTTGTAAGTGATGAATTATTTTCTACTTTACAACCACTTTCCCACAGATAAAACTTTGCAAGCCTCTCACTGCTCTATTGCTATTTTTTTTAATCATTTCACCCTAATCAAGGCAACAAAGCCACTAAGACACGAGGGGTTACTGAGTGTGAAAGAATATAAGAAAAAGAAAACATTAAGGAGCAAGAACAATAAAAGAAGAGGAATTAAGAAGACAGAAGATAACGATTGGCATTGCATTTAAATTTTTGAAGATCAAATTTGACTGGAAAGCAAGGAGGCAGAAGACTTCTACAAGCAAGAAGTGTGAGAAAAGAAACTGTTAATATAGAACATATTGTTATATCTAGCTATTTCAACTGTAAAATGCTGAGACCTTGCTGCCAATCTAGTACTGCACTGAAATTCATAAAGTTTTGGTACCATAAAGCAAAGCTTATAAGAACAATTACCATAAAAGTCTTTATAGAAAAGGCAGAGGGAAGCTACATTATGACAATGGGAAAGTGACTAAAGCCAAGATGTCAGGTCAGGACTAATAACATTGCAGATTCTTCTTTGGATTTTATCAAGAATCTTTAAATATATAGCAGGAGCACCAGACCAGATGCAACAGCATGGGTGAATGGTAGATTTCTTTGTGGAAATGGCTACCTGTTCAAGTTTAGTGTTCACCATTATCCTCACATATCCTCATAATCTGCACATCTTACCTCCTCCTCTTCCTTGTGGTTATATAAAGTCTCATTCAGTAACCCTCTATCTTGATTGGCTCTTGGGCCTTGTATTGTGGGGACAATTAATAAATAAAAAAGGATATGGTACATAGAGAGTAAAAGGGAGAGAAAAATTAGCCACTGTTTAAATCCTAAAAAGCGTTTGTAGATTAAAAAAAAAAGCTAAAATGCTGACAATGTAAAATGAATTTTTTTTCATTTTTTTAAAAAATTTATGTACATTTGTGTGTGCACCCCCCCACTTCACAGCAGAATGTGACACAAGGTTGGAGTTTAATGTGGGATTTGGGGAAAACTGTACAAAAATTGCTCAAGTCCTCATGGCACATCCCCTTTTGGTGATGCCACAGGGGCCAGGTAATGACCACAGGCCTCCTCCTGAAGGAGAGGTACTGGCTTGCGGAATTTTATTTTATTTATTTTATTTTTTTTAAGCTTTTCATCCCAAGCAAGGCTGGAAGCCACTAACATGCAAGGGGTTACAGAAGGTTTGGAGGAAGAGCAGGTAGGAGTGGTAAAGGAGAGGATGTGGAGAAAGATAGTGGATCGATCAAGGCAAGGGGGTTACAGAAGATTTGGAGCGAGAGCAGATAGGAATGAAAGGGGAAAGGATGTGGAGAAGAGAAGTGGATAGATCAAGGCAACTGGAGATGTCGATTGACGTTACACTTAAATAGTTGGAGATTATATTTGTCAGGGAAACAGGAATAAGGAAGGGAGTTCCACAGGCAAGATGTGCGAGACATGAAGCTATTGGAGTAGAAGAGAAGTCTACATCTAACAGTTTCAATGGTGAAGGGGTGGGAATGGGATGCCAGCCTCGTAAGACGCTTAAATTCATGAGGCCTGGGGACCAGCGAAAGCAGCTCATCAGAGCGATTACCGTGAAAGTATTTGTAAAAAAGACAGAGAGAGCGACTGCAGACGAGATGACAGATCAGGGCCAATTACATTGCATATCTGTCTCTGGATCTTATCAAGAACCCTGAGGCAAACAGCAGGGGCTCCAGACCATATATGGCAGCAATACTCCATGCCATATATGGCAGCAATACTCCATGCAAGGGTGAATGGTTGATTTATAGATTTGGAGGATCGATTCCGGGGAGAAAAATTTCCTGGCATGGCACAGGGGGCCAACTTTCCTTGCAGTGGATGAAGCAATTGAATCGATGTATTTGTTCCATCTCGTCCCTTAGGGCTTCAGTTGATATTATTTTCAACTTCCCCAGCATTTTTCTTTTCTGAAAGTTATAAGCTGTGTAGTTCATCTGCATGATAAACAAAGAATATTTCTCCATTTTGATTGGCTCTTTCTGTTTTCAACTGAAATTCTGATCCAAGCTACAAGCGCTAAGCATCTCGTCTTGTTAACCTAGTAAATATGATCATCAGACAAGCCTAGTTATGTCATT
Organism: Acanthosepion esculentum; assembly: GCA_964036315.1. Classification (NCBI taxonomy): domain Eukaryota; kingdom Metazoa; phylum Mollusca; class Cephalopoda; order Sepiida; family Sepiidae; genus Acanthosepion; species Acanthosepion esculentum. Next base: position 21,729,973 of record OZ038492.1, on the reverse strand, counting down.
GGTTTGCCCTCTTGAATGTTTCAAGTACAAGGATTTATGGCTTAAGATAATTCCTGAGGAAATTCATTCCATTAATATTTAGAGAAATTATATTCGATTGCATGAAAGAACCTGGATATAATATTCTTGGAATGGTGCTTGTATTTTGCATTTCTGGGAGGATTTGAAAAAAAATACTTGAAGGATTTGAATCCATGACTGCTATTGCTGCACTAGATTCCCAAAACTGCAAATATGCATGATGTATAGAATTTGTATTAAGTGGATAAAGGCAGTGGAAGGGTTTGAAGAGGAGTTTCTTGGATTGTGAATAGTTCCATATTTTAATAGTATTTTTCTTTCTTTTTTCTCTTCTTTTACTTCTGACTTTTTTTTGCTCTATCTCTTCTTTCTTTCTATCTCTCTACATTCTGTTTCCATTGTTTTTCTATCTCGCCCTTGTCTCTCTGTTTCATCTTTCCTTCTTTGTTTCTTCCACTTGACCTCTTCTTCCATTCTCTTACCTCTGTTTGTCTATATCTCTCCTTCTGCAACATTCTTTCTACTTTCTTTCTCTTTCCCTTCACTTTCCTCTCTTGTCCACTCTCCATTCTTTTCCTCTATCTCTCATCCTCTCTCTCCTCTCTCCATTTTCTTTCTCCTACTTTGCTCTGTTTATTCTCTGTCCTCTTTGCCCCCTTCTCTCTCTCTCTTTCTAATTCTCTCTCTGAAGTCCTTTTCTTTCAACTTTTTCTCTTTCCCTATTCTTTCCCTTTCTCTCTTTTTCTTTTTCTCTCCCTCCTACTCATTTCTCTCTCTCTTCCTTTCTTCTCTAAGTCTCCTTTTCTTTTCACTTTACATTCCATTTTCTCTCTATTTCTTCTCTTTCCTCTTTATCTCTTCCTATCTTCTTTTTTTCATTTTCTGTCTCTGCCATACTCTCCATTCTCTTTTCTCTGCATTTCTTCCTTTTCTGTCTTTCACTCTTTTCTCTCTCTCTCTCTCTCTCACAAATATATTCTATATATATATATATATATATATATATACACACACACACACACTCTTTTCTCTTTATATCTATCGACATGCTCATCTTTTTCCATCTCTTATCTTTCTTTTTGTTTCTTTGTGACTTTTTCTATTTCCTTGTGACTTTTTCTTTGTGACTTTTTTTCCTTCTCAATGTTCCTCTCCCTCTTTTTATATTTTCCTTCTTTCTTGCTCCCATTTTTACCTCTTTTTTTTTTTTTAATCTCTTTTTTATTTTCCATTGAAGGAAGGAGTGGCTATAATCCATACATTTATACAACGAGCAAGAGATAATCTCTCCATGCAAAAGAAAACCTAGAAAGGAATTACAACTGAAATAATAGACATGTGCAATGCTCTTGCAGTCTACTTGTTTGTATTTTGGAAATCATAACTGACAACAAGACTTTGGTTCTGGTTTTAGTCAGGGTGCCAGTAGTGTTAGTCAGTGGGCAGCATGCAACAAAGAGGGGGTTGGTGACAGCACAAAGGACATTGGTTATTATTTGTTTGTGGCTGCTTGCTTAGTTTGCTGTCAGAGCCTGCAATGTCCTTGAGATTATTGTCAAGATCATTGCATGGGTATCTGGTAAGAATTTGTAGGAGGATTGGGAGAAAATGGTTTATTTTAAGTTTATCTTTATGACAGCACCCTCCCCCTTACATGTTTTTTTATATATATAAACATAAAGCTTGTTGTCCAGCATTAACTGCCTTATAGGAGGATTGATATTACATAGCAGTTCAGTACTCTCTTTTTGTTTCTATTGCCTTAAGCCTCCTCTTCATCTGTGAGGAAATTGTCCAGTATTCACTGCCACATAGGAGGATTGATATTACATAGCAGTTCAGTACTCTCTTTTTGTTTCTATTGCCTTAAGCCTCCTCTTCATCTGTGAGGAAATTGTCCAGCATTCACTGCCACATAGCAGGGTTGATATTGCATAGCAGTTCAGTACTCTCTTTTTGTTTCTATTGCCTTAAGCCTCCTCTTCATCTGTGAGGAAATTGTCCAGTATTCACTGCCACATAGGAGGATTGATATTACATAGCAGTTCAGTACTCTCTTTTTGTTTCTATTGCCTTAAGCCTCCTCGTCATCTGTGAGGAAATTGTCCAGCATTCACTGCCACATAGCAGGGTTGATATTGCATAGCAGTTCAGTACTCTCTTTTTGTTTCTATTGCCTTAAGCCTCCTCTTCATCTGTGAGGAAATTGTCCAGTATTCACTGCCACATAGGAGGATTGATATTACATAGCAGTTCAGCACCCTTTTCTTTGTTTCTTTTTGTGTGCTCTTTGACAATAGATTATACAGATGTGTAATCACTTTGCCATTTCAACTCGTCCCCTAAAACTGTTAAAATTGTTGATGTTGTCCTTTTTCTTAATTCATAATAACATAAGCGGAGTTTCAAACTGAACATTTCTGAATGAAATCAAAGTACAGCTACTTCAACTCTATACTTCTAATGTCCCTGCTTAAAGCTCTGAAACATGATTTACTAGTTATTTACTTTTTCTACTTATTTCTCTTTCCACAATAGGAGTAGATCGATTTGTCTATCATCCAGGTCACACTCCTCACCAGTCATTTGAACAAGAGTAGAGGTTTATCCCTTGTTTCCTGTTTAGGATTTGGTTCCAAGTTTCTTCTAAAGCCTTTTCCTTCTCTTTCATTTCCAGTGGCCTCTTGCCACTTGTTGACATTATCTCCTAATTTGGGGTGGTGCCTCTTTGTCTATAACCTTCTGCCTAGAGTTGCTCTTAGGCCTTGTAAAAAAGAAAAGAAATAACAAAAAAGCCTCTTTAAGAAGTCAGGAATTGATTTGACATTGTATTTATATTATGAATAGTACCCCTTCCTTCTAAAATAATGAAAAAAAAAACTCAATATTTTTCAAATCTGACAAATCCTATAGCTAGAGGAAAGTCTAATGAGAATCTACAAAAATTATTCAGAAAATATTTTTCCCCTATTTTTTATGAGTGGACCAGTTAACCTAAATCATGCCAAAAAAAAAACAGAAGGGAAATAGAAGAAAATTTCCAAGGTGGCTAGGGTCAAGTAATATTCCTCAGAAATGATCTTGCACAGAATATTTGATTTTTTGTTTTTCTCCTGCTGTTTTTTGTTTTATTGTCAGAATGTGGCATCAGGTCATGTGATAGAAATCAAATATCTCTTCAGGTCAGCTGGTGGGTGAGGATTGTGTGGTGCATTGCTCCTTGAGGACAAGGAGGCTATTTTTAGATTTTAACAAGCAGTTGTTGAGCAAGCACTTTAGATCTCTTTCCAGATCTTTTGTGGGTTCATTTTTTTAATTTTTTTTATTTTAAATAAAGAAGAAGGAATTGGTTATCATTTCTTGAAATCTATTTTGAATTAAGTCAAAAACCCTGGTCCCAGTAAGGTATGGATTTGAACTAATGAAGGTAGGCTGACTATGAAGGAGTGATGCTTGAGCTGTGAAATATTGTATGCATTAATTTCAACTCTTCATATTCATAAGTGCATTGTTTCTCTCCAGGTAAACTGACACCTGACTGTTCAAAGAAAACTTCAAAAGTAACTAGTAGAGACTTCATTTGAAAATGGACAAAATTTGGCATTGTGGTGTTATCAAGTACCTGCAGAAAAAGGGTTTAGCCACCAAGGACATTAATGCTGACATGGTTACTACATTCGGGGATGACACCCCAGCTTTATCAACAGGGCAAAAGTGGGCAGCTGAATTTAGGAGGGGAAGGGAGAGTCTTGAAGATGACCCAAGATCTGGAAGTCCATTGACTGCCATTACCAAGTAAAACATTTGATCGTGTTTGCTTCATAGTGATGAACTATAAATCAAATGAAAGAGCTGAGAATATTCTGCCCAATGAACTTGGCATGATGAAGGTTTCTGCTCACTGGGTGCCACATCTTCTGACACCTGATCAACACTGGGGTAGACTGTTCTAGTTCCACATGCCATGTTTAATGGAACTAGAACAGTCTACCCCAGTGAGCAAAATAAAGAGTGCAGTTCGACATTCCAACCACCTGAAGAAGGCCGGAGCATACAACGGCCGAAACGTTGTAATAAATATGGCAACAAAGATAGGACAACAGTCCGAATAATGTAAATAATGTACATAATACCTCATCTCAGAAATATAGACAGATACTGAAGTATTTATATACGGAATTAAAAATGTTAGTTCTTCAGAATTTTAAAAATTAAAAGTCATAAATATGATTTTAAAAATTCTGAAAACCTCAACATTTTTATTTTTGTTTATCCCACCCCTTCACTGTTGAAACTGTTAAATGTAGATGTCTCTTCTACTCCAATAGCTTCATGTCTCGCACTTCTCGCCTGTGGTACTCCCTTCCTTATTCCTGTTTCCCTGACAAATATAATCTCCAACTATTTAAGTGTAACGTCAATCGACATCTCCAATTGCCTTGATCTATCCACTTCCCTTCTCCACATCCTTTCCCCTTTCATTCCTATCTGCATTCGCTCCAAATCTTCTGTAACCCCCTTGCCTTGATCGATCCACTATCTTTCTCCACATCCTTTCCTCTACCACTCCTATCTGCTCTTCCTCCAAACCTTCTGTAACCCCTTGCATGCTAGTGGCTTCCAGCCTTGCTTGGGGTGAAAAGCTTAAAAAAAAAAATACTTGTCAGAAAACTGTCTTTTTACAGATATTTTTTACTTATATCTGAATTTTTACACATGTACATATATATATATATATATATATATATATATATAAATGTGTAAAAAAAATTTCAGGTATAACTACAATATATCTGTAAAAGGACAATATGAATAAAGACAATAGGAAAATAATTTTTTTTCTTGAGAGTGCCACTATAGAATCTTACCAAAATATAAATCAGCACGCCTGAATTTTTAAATATCTTCATTCCTGAAAGAATTACGACTTTCCCAAGTCAACATGCATAACTATAAAAATGTAAAAAAATTAAAAGAAAACGGGTAAATTCATAACCTCCTCTTATTTAAAACATATATGTAAATTACTAAAAGAATTTAAATATTCATAAAAAAGAAATTCAACATCATTTATTCACTTTCATTTGTTAGACATTAAATTATGTCACTTATAAGTTAACTAGAATTTTCAGTTTGGCCTCATAAATATTTATGAGCATCTCTTAAATTTAAAAATTTTGAAAAAATAAAATTTTTACTTTTGTTTATAAATACTTGTTGCAAAATAAAATCCTTACATTTGCCTTAATAAAGTTTGTCTGAGGATGAAACATGTTAGCTAAGTAAAGTTTTCCTCTTGTCTTTATTCATATTATGTTTTTACAGATATATTCTTAGTTATACCTGAATTTTTACGCACACATTGCATATATATATATATATATATATATATATATAATATTTTACACCTGACAAAAAACATGTAAATTACTAAAATCTAATGCAATTTAAAATTCAGAAACTTAAGCATTGCCACATAATTTTTTAAAGTTTAAATGTTAACTTTTCAATATAGGCTTGTGCCCACATCATTTTGAAACACTGGTTCCCGTACGATCACCAAAGTTAAGATTTCTTGAGCCTGATCTGTACTTAGATGGGTGACCGCTTGGGAATACCAGATTCTGTAAGCTTGGATGTGCAGGTGGGCTAACAGATGATGACTTGGAATTGTAAATCAGGGAGAGCCGAGTTCCAATTCCACTTGAATTCATTATATTCACTTGCGTGTAAATACCATTGGGAAAGGCATGAATCCACCTTTTATTCCCCAGTTATGGGTTAATTAGTGTTATGGTGATCTATCTACATTAGAATGATCTCTTCCTCCTTCATAAATACTAACCTGTGAGACTTCCTAAGGAGGCAGTCAGGATGCAGTGTAACCTGATAGTTCAGACAGACACTTCCATCTGCTGACTAATAACACTTTTATGTTGTATATATGTTCTGTTATTTCAATACACTTGTTCAACATACCTTCTTCTTTCTGTGTCTTTCTTCCTGGCCCCCAACGGGCCACAACAACTTGGTAACAAGGATTTGCGAGGACCACCGGGATTAAAAAGGAACTCTCCTAAAACACAGGCAAATGAGTTATTGTAAAAGAACTACATGTAATTACCACTTTGTTTTAACAGTGGATGTATGAGAAATTTTTAAAAATTTTTCGTCACAGTTTTTTCATTTGAAAAGCATCCGGAAAAAAAAACAAAAGTAAAACTGGGAAAAAAAAGAAAAAGACACACTTATTATGAAGGATTTCAAAAGTATTTTATTAGATCTTGTAAAGTACCAGAACGAACAGCAAGAGAAGTGGCAAGAACAACTCTGCTCTCTCTCAACAGGAAAAATGGAAAATTTATTCCTGCAAACCCAGAAGGAAAATCAAGAGAGACAGCTCGAATTTCAAAAGCAAATTTTAGAACTGACAAGCCGTAGTAATCCCATCGAAAATGAATTTTCTTTTTTGCAAAACACCATTTGGAGCATGATAGAGTATTTTTCATACACTCTTGAGGAAGACATAACCTTCACGTCATACTTTAGGAGATATGAGGACTTATATACTACAGATTGTGCAAATTGGAGTGACTCAAAAAAACTATGTCTTCTTCTGAGGAAACCTGGCACAACTGAGCACACAAAATTCGTAAACTACATTCTGCCCCAGAAGACTAGCGAGTTAACATTCACCGAAGCAGTGGAATTACTGATGGAGCTTTTCAGTCCAAAGACATTTCTTTTCTATAACAGATGGAAATGTCTTAATCTAACTAGGAAAGAATGGAAAGATTACACCACTTTTGCATCAGTAGTAAACAAGCACTGCGATGATTTTAGACTGGCGGAGCTAAGTGTGAATAACTTCAAATGCTTGATATTCGTGCAAGGACTAGTTTCAACAAAAGATGCAGAAATTAGGTGAAGAATACGAAACAAATTAGAGAATGAGCTGAGTATAACTCTGCAGCAGATCGCTGAAGAATGTCAGAGGTACGTCAGTGTAAAGCAGAATTTTAAAAATATCAAAGAATTGTGTATTGCTCACATCAAAAAAGTATGCTACAAACAGAAACAGTCTCCTAAAACTAATGAAACAAAGAAAAAGCAAAATAATTTGCCCCCAACCCATGTTACGGATGTGGGGCCCTACACTGGTACAAAGATTGTATTTTCTGGAACAAAAAATGTTACATATGTAACTGAGTCGGACACAAAAGGTTGCATTGCCAATCTAAAAATAAAACCAATAGCTGCATAAAAAATACAAGGTCAGACGAACAGGACGGTGCTAATACCAGGAAATTTGTGCACGTAAAAATGTTAAACAAAAGTGTAGAATTTCAACTAGACTCGTATTCTGATTTGACGAAAATAAACTTGCAAGATTGCAAGATCAGTAACAGGGGAAACAAATGATTTTGAGAGAGAATTGATTGCTAATACAAAATTCAACAGGAAGACTCTTAAATTAAAATTGTTCGTCCTGAAAAATACTAACAACCTATTTGGCACTGATTGGGTGACACAATTCCAGCTTTGGGACTTACCTGTAAATTCATACTGCCAAAATTTTTTTCTTGAAAATTGACCTTAGCAACGCTTATTTGCAAATTCCAGTTGAAGAGGTAAGTTCAAAGATATTGTGTATAAATATGCATCACAGATTATATAAATTTGAACGTTTACCGTTTGGGTTCAAGGTCACGCCAGCAATTTTCCAGCAAGTCATGGATACTATGCTGAGCAGCCTTGACTTCTCAGTTACTTATTTCGATGACATTCTGATGAAAAGTCAAAGCATAGTTGACCATAAGGATCACATCCACAAAATTTTTGCTAAGATTCAAGATTACTGTTTCAAACTTAAAGAGACCAAATGTGATTTTTTTCATGGAAAAAAAATCAAATACCCAGGACACAATCGACAAGGATGGCAGGAAACCAAATCCTGAATGGGCTGCCATGATTAAAGACATGCTGGCACCCAATAACATTGTTTTGTTGCAGAGCCTCCTTGGACTAGCAAATTATTACTAGGCATTCATAGCAAATATGCATGATTTGCATGCCCCCCTTAATGAACTATTAAAGAAAGACAAGCCCTGGGTTTGGTCAGCAGAATTCCAGGAGGCATTTGAAAAAATAAAGAAAACACTGATGTCAGACTTATTTCTTACACATTATGACTCAGACTTGGAAATCATTGTTGCCAGCGACGCTAGGGCATATGGTGTAGAGGCATAATGGAACAATAAAACCGATAGCTCATGCATTGAGAGCTTTGCTTCTTGTGGAAAAAACTATTCGCAGATTGAAAGGTGCTTGGGATTATATTTGCAATTGTGAAGTTCCACTGCTATATTTACAGTCAACATTTCACTCTACAGACTTACCACAAGCCATTACTCACTATTTATGGCTCAAAGAAAGGTCTGCCTACTCACACAACAGACTGCAGAGATGGAGGACAATCCTGCTAAATTACAACTTTAAAATGGAGTACATCTCATCAAAAAATTCGGCCATATGGACAGATTGTCAAGACTAATTCCCAAGTACAAAGATACAGTGCTCGCCTCCCTTCAATCTGAAGGTGAATTAAAAACTACCCTTTGTAATACAGTAAGGGAACTTCCAGTGACGCTTGAACAAATAAGAGGCTCTCCACAATGAGTATATCAATCAAACAAAAGCGAAAGTTTTTGAAAAGGACCAGCAAACTACAGATGTCTTCTCTATATGCGAAGAGGTGTTACTATACAGGGAACACATCATGATTCCGTCAACACTCCAGAAACATATTTTGAAAGATTTTCATGCTGGCCATCCAGGGAGTACCAAAATGAAAAGTTTGATGTGTAGCTATGTCTATTGGCAAAACATGGACAAAGATATAAAAAAAAACTGCTAAATCATGTAAAGGCTATGCCTTGGCAGCGAAGACACCTATTAAATTCAATCCTTGGCCAAAAACGGATCTACCTTGGTCTAGAATTCACATTGACTTCGTGGGCCCTCTAGAAGGATATTACTACCTCATTGTAACTGACAGTTTCTTGAAGTGGCCTGAAGTACACAGATGCAAAAACCCAACTACAGAAATTACTATAAAATTTCTAAATGAACTGTTTGCCAGATTTGGAGTAGTGGGCACCTTAGTGTCCGATAATGGAAGTCAGTTTACAACTGGAGAATTTAGAGACTTCTGTGAAGCATATCAGATCGAACATATCACTACCTCTCCATACCATCCAAGGTCTAACGAACAGGCTGAGAGATTTGTGGATACTTTGAAAAAACCTAGGGCTACACCAACTGAAAAAGCCGTTCAACAATTTTTTTCAAGTATACAGAATTACACCTAATAACAAAACACCAGCTCCACAGTCTCCAGCCGAGGTGATGTTCGCATGCTGGATACGGTCCGTTTATGATAAATTACTCCTGAAACAGACGAAGCCAGGAAGAACAAGATGATATAACTCCAGAGAAAAAGTTTTTTCAGAATTTTCAAAAACAACAAATCTTTTTGGGAAATGGCTAAGATTGAAAAAAGAGTTGGGAACATGGTATATATTATAAAGAGTCCACAATTTACGCATAAAAGATATCTCAACCAACTTAGGAAACGCCTAACTGACGTGGCTAATAGTGGGCTTCCAGAGGAAACAGTCATGGATGTCATATATGACACTTTCGATATTCCGACCCCTCTAGCAGCTCCTGAAATGTGCCATTTTAAGAGAAAAAGGAAAGCAACTGATTTAATAGTTGTCAATCCTAGACATAAAAGGTATTCAGATTACAAACAAATAAAAGTTCTCAAAGTTGTTCTACTTTGAACTTGGTAAAACAAGTCAGCCAAGTTTTAAATACCTAGCCAGTTGTAAAAAAAGGAAACGCTTGTTTTCTGTATAAATTAAACAAGGGGAGGAAAACCACTCAAAAGTTGGTAAACTTTCTATAAAAATATTCCTCAAGATTAATATTTGTGAAACTTTTTTACAGCTACATATACAGCCTCAGAACTTTAATATAAAAAAGGAAAAAAAAGTTTTTTTTCTTCAGACTCCTCTGCAGATTTTAGGAGTGGGGGTGTTATGGAGACCTATCTACATTAGAATTAACTCTTCCTCCTTCATAAATACTAACCTGCGAGACTTCCTACAGGAGACAGTCAGGACGCAGTGTAACCTGACAGTTCGGACGGACACTTCTATCTGCTGCCTAATAACACTCTTATTTTATATATATGTTCTGTTATTTCAATACACTTGTTCAACCTACCATCTTCTTTCCGTGTCTTTTTTTTCTGGCCCCTAACAGGCCACAACAATTAGTAAAACTCGTATCACTAAAACTATTATTATTTCAAAAATAAAATAACATTGCATACAAAATGTTTCGATTTCAGCATTAAATGACCCATAGATGTGTTGATATGCCACTAGACAAAAAAACAACCAAATACTATTCAATATAAATCAGGTTAGATGTCTTTTTTGAGTTAATGATGTAAAATAGATAAATAAAATATATAAGTAAATATTGGATAGTATTGCTCATTATAAGTGTCTGGTGTTTTCAATTTCATCATTGTTACTGAATTTGCTGACTTTTTTTACCTAAGTCATTTTTTTTTTTTCCGACCTAAATTTTTTCTCACTATTTACAATATTTGGACTATTGTCCTAATCTTTGTCACCATATTTATTACAATGTTTCATCCGTTGTACGCTCCGGCTTTCTTCAGGTAGTTGGAATGTCGGACTGAACTCTTTATTTCACTCACTGGGGTAGACTGTTCTAGTTCCACGTGCCATGTTTAATGGATATCAGTTATCAGTTATCTCCTGTTAATTCCTCTCTGCAAGTTCTCCACTGCCTTAACCGGGTATTGAACTCACACTCTTTGGTTCCTGTCACTGGATCTAACCAACGCCTTTATCCACTATGTGTGTGTGTGTGTGTGTGTGTGTGTGTGTAACACAACATGCAAATTAAAAATTGGAGACATCAAAATCAGGCAAGTACAAAAATTTTTAATATCTAGGTAATTGTTATATAGGAAAAAAATGAGTAACTGCTGACACCAAGGTTCAAGTGTGACACTCTGGACTTATGAATGTATGTTTTCCGACAGGTGTATAAATAGATGTCAGGCTACTGACTGGAGTGATTATTGAATGGAACTATCCAGTTGAATTAGTGTGAATTATTGTGCATCGATGATTAGAGTTTTGATTTAGGATTTACCGGACGTTAAGCCGAGCAGGGATACTAACAAGGTATTCACTAAAATGGTTAATTATCTTTGGTTGACTTTTACTTCTTTGTTCTTGTTAAGTATTTATTTGCGGTTGTAATTAAATACTGTTTTATTTTAACATTGAAGTCTTGAGTTATACTTAATTATTAACGATCACCATACGTCACAAAAGTAATGTTTTAACAGGATGGAAAATGTGGCACCGAAATTTGAAAAGGTATTGGGACAGTAAAAGATGCCTTCAAGAAGCTAAGTAATATATTAAAGAATAGGAAAATCTTGTTTGAAACAAGGAAAAGAGTACTTAGCTGTTATATCCTATTGGTGCCCCTATGTGGCAATGATTGCTGGTCAATTTCATCACAGATGAAGAAATGACTTGAAGCAACAGAAACGTGATTCTAGAGATGGATGTTGAGACTACCATGAACGAGACATGTGAGTAACGACAAAGTTTTAATGAAAATGGAACCCAAAAGAACTTAAAATCAGAAAGGGAGATTTGAAATTTCTAGGGAACATAATGAGGAAAGAGAGCTTAGAAAATTTGATACTCACAGGACATAGTGAATGCAACTGAGACAAAGGGAAACAGCACATATCCTAATGAGCTTGTGTAAATGCTTGACAGAACAGTGATTAGGTTATATAGCAAGAAGACAAAATTTCTAAGAGCTACAACAGACAGGAAATTGTGGAGAACCATGACTGCACATATCCTGAAAGCACATAATCTGTATGTGTATATATAAACAATGTACACTGGGTTTTATTTATTTATATATATATATATATATATATACACACACAACACTTACTCCCCAGGATTTTGAATCCGGCTGCCAGTAAAAGCCAACTAACCAATACTTCTGGCTCTGCTATTGCTGAGCATGTAATAAATAGCAGGAATTGTGTTGTTGATTTTAGTGGCGACCGTTTTTCAATTTTATCTAGGTCTCACTCCTCATGTCACTTCAAGGTTCTAGAGTCCTTGTATATCAGATCCCATTGGCCTTCCCTTTGTAAACGGAGGGAATGCTTACTGGGTCTGAATGTTATTATACTCTAGTTTCTTGAAATTCATTTTTTTTCCCCCTTCAATTCATTATAATAATTTAATTTACATGTTTTTACATTTTTTATATCCCAGAAAAATAAACTTGATAAGTCCTGGGTTGAAACCGGTTGCTCTTTTTTTAGCTTTTTTAAAAAATCCCATATAAATTTTGCCTTTTCCTAGCTATTATTAAATTTTGTACCATAAAAAACTTATACAGTTTTATATATATATATATATATATATGTTTTATTTATTTATATATATATATATATATATATATATATGTTTTATTTATTTATATATATATATATATATACACACACACACACACACATGTACCCATGCCATAAAAAATGATGAGTTATTTTTTATCCACTGCAGTTATATTGTTGATAATTGGCTTCAGTGAACAGAAGATCATTTATTGTGCTTTTCGCATTTCTTTCATTTTTCATGAAACCAGTTTTCCTCATTCCACCTTCCATTTCATTGCTGTTCATTTTTTTGTCAAAGACGTTCTTCCATTCATATTCTCACATTTTTACTTCTTGCGCTAGATTCTTCCTCGGTTTCATTTTGAATTTTTTCAGCTATACATTCTCTCATAGCAGCTCTTCTTCCATTAGCTTTTCTTCCTGCATTTCATTTCGTCGTCTTTGCACTGCTCTCCCTTTTTTTTCTGTTGTGTTAGTTCACCACTGAGCCTTGCATCTCCTGGCTTGTGCACTTACTGCTTCACAGTATTCCTGCGATGCCTGTGAATCTCTCTTCCTATCAGCTTCCCACCAGACCTGTATCTTCCTGAGTTCAGCATAATCACTGCCTTTGTTCTCTCTCTCTCCTTCTCATATCCTCCTTTCTTCAAAGGAATTTTCCATTTTATCACATTCACTAGACTAAATTTTCTTAAATGCACAAAACAAATGTAAAACAGGGAATCTAAATGTAGCATCACAATTTACATATCCACAGATGAAAAGGAACTTGTTTGAAAGTAATTGTTACTTCTAAGTAAATACTTCTTATTACTGCTTGTATTTCAATGTCTAATTACTGATACAAGCCCTACTAATTAACCCATAACAGGGGGAAGAGATGGATTTATACCTTTCCCAAGGATATTTGCATGTAAGTGAATATAAATAAATTGGAACTCTCCAATCTCCAATACTGAGTCATTATTCATTACACCACCTGAACATCCAAGCTTACAGCACCTGGTATTCCCAAGCAGTCACCGATCTAGGTACTGACCAGGCTTAATGTTGTTTTACTTTAGTGATCATGTGAGGACAAGTGTTTCAACATGATATGCCACAAGCCTTTGTGTGAGCGTGCGTGTGAAGAGCTTTGGCTGAATCTGGTATGAGCTTATAATAAAAGGAGCACCTACTGAAAACCGAAATGACTAATTTGTGAGATATACAGGATGAAGCAAAAATCACACACCATAAGGAATAATGGATACGGTCGAAGAGGTCCTGTTGAGTGACCACTGAGGTCACCAGACCTCACACCCATTGGATTTTTTTTTCTGTAGGATCATTTGAAATCAGTTGTTTATCAGATGCACCCAAGAAATATTGAGGAACTTAAAGAATGAAATATGAATGCAGTAAAATGGCAGAGGAAACTGTCCAATGTGTTAATGAATCCTGCAGGCACAGAATTGGAATGTGTTTGGTAAGAGGAGGAGGCCATTTTGAACAGTGCATATAACAATCAAATAACTAGACAATAAAATGTTCATGTGTAATTATACTTTTAAGAAATTATACCTATGGTGTGTGACTTTTGCCTCACCCTGTATAAAAAAAAAAACCAGTATACATTGTTTTCTACACAAAAAACCTAACATGGTACTTGTTACCTGCTTCCCACAGGACCACTGAATATGGATAACCGAAAATGCTAAAAACCTGATATTCCCCACAATGTCAAAACTATATTCCCAATACTGGGAAACTGTAATATGACAGAGAGTACTGTTGTCATTTGAGAAAAAAAAACCAAAAAAAAAACCCAGATATTTATGGATGTAAATTTATTTGAGGTGCTGCTATTTGCTATGTAAGTGTCTTGTGGTAGACACCTCATCAATCAAAGAAAAAGAGTGATTGGAATTGCTGCCTGGAACAGATGTTCCTGCTATTCTTCAGCATTATAGTATTTCTTCCATATCTCCTTAATTAGGCTTGCTTACCATTTTCTAAAAAGAGAGCAGAATCATTTTAATAAGCACTTTTGTTGAATGAAAGAAAGAAAAAGAAGACAATTACAGGACAAATTTAAAATTCCGCTATGATTACACCTGAAATAGCAAAATCACTTTTAATTTCTGTAGAAATTGCTTGCAAAATTGAGTGTTGTTAATGAAAGAGCAGGTGTATCTTTGGGTTTGTTTTTTTTTAAACACAACCTAAATTTCTCTTTGGCAGGTTTTCTGATTAGTGTTTCCTTCATTTATTTTTAATATATGATTGTTATGACATTGAAACATCTAATTCTAATCTATCTCCAGTATAAAGTTTTCTTGAAATTATTTAAATGTGCAAAGAGGGTAGCTTGTCATAGTGCAAAGACTAGCAGAAGTGTATATTAAAATGATTCTTCACTCTTTTTAGAAAATGGCAAGCAAGTCTAATGGCGAAAAAGCCAAACAATAGCAGGAACATCTGTTCCAGGCGGCAGTTCCAATCACTCTTTTTCTTCTTCTTCAATTGATGAGATGTCTACCTCAAGATACAGAGCAAATGGTAGCACCTCAAATAAATTTACATCCATAAATGTCTCTTATTAAAATGACAAAAGTATATCTGTCATATTATGGTATCTTGGTGTTGGGAATATAGTTTTGCAGACCAATTTGTAGGGTTATAAGTCAGTTGCCCTCTACCCCAAGATCTTTGTATCAGATGAAACGTGTAACAGTAAAGAAGGGAGTACAAAGTTTTCCTTGAAGACCATTAATACCTTCTTTTATGTGTCATGTCCTGAAGGAATATGAAGGATCATGGCTCTCCACTGTCTCCTTCCTATCTCTCCCAGTGCCTGTTCTTCTATGCATTTTCACAAGCACATTTGATAGGTTCACTTGGTTTTTATCTTTCTGTCTTCAGTCTGACTTGTGCTAAATTCTCCAAGCCCTCTTTCCTCATCAGTCTCTTTCTGATTCAAAGTACAAGTGTCCTACGAATTATACTAGAAGCTGAGGAGAGATATAATATTCTGATGGGAGTCTCATTTGGGTTGGGAGGGGACGCTTTTGATTACGGAGTGGAACAGTTGGGAGGAAGTTCTACTCTGACAGCCTCTTTCCCAAAATGTTATACTGTAGATCAGACTCCCAAGAGGATGCTTTCCTGATTGCTACAATCTTAATCTCTTCAAGTCTAGAGTTAGCGGTTATCAATCCTATGTATCTTCGTAATATGCATTCTACTCCAACCTTGAACATCCTTACAACAGTCTCATTTAATAACCCTCTACCTGGAGTGGCTCTTGGTCCTCGTCTTGTATTAAAAAACGTCATGCCAACATTCATCATCATTTTACTGTTAAAATGGCTAGATATAACCATAGGTTCTATGTTAACAGTTTCTTCACTTGCACTTCTCTTGCTCATGGAACTCTCTTCTTGCTTCTTGCTTCTCATCTCAGCTTTGATCTTCAAAAATCTAAGTACAATGTTGTTATCTTGTCATCCTAATTCTTGTTCTCTTATTGTTCTCTCCCCTGTTTTCTTTCACATATTCTTTCACATTCAGTAATGTATCTTAGTGGCTTTACTGCCTTCATTGGGTTGAAATGATTAAAAAAAAATGTTTTCTTGACATATTGCCTTGTTTTTATTGCTTTGTATTAGCTTTAAATTATTTGAATTTTGAGATGACATAGTCTTATTTTGCAAATAAAGTTAAAATAAAATTTAGTATTTAACCTCAATTGTTGTCATAAAAAAAAGTAAATTAATTGTAAAAATACTTAATTTAATTTGTTTAACCTTTTAACATCCAAATATGGTTGCCAAAATCAGTATAAATTGTGAAGTCAAATGGTATTTTAATACAATGTGTAAGCACAAGTTATTTTAGTCTTTTCCAGGTATATTACTAATAAAATTATCAAAATTAATGCTTGTCTGGTATGGAAAAAATGTCTTAAGATATGTTCGACAAGTAGAAGAATAAGCACTAAAAGCTAAGGGATATTTTATGATGCCAGAATGTTCAATGACTTGCATTTCAACTGTAATTAGTTTATTTACTCTTAAATAAAACAGCATAAGTGAATATCGTCTAAGTGTGGTAAATGCAATAATTTTTTGCCAGGGTTGTAATCTAAAAATTTACTTGAATTCTGAGATGACATAAATTTACTAGACACTACTTACGATAAGAACCTGAAAGTATTTAACCTGAATTGTTTTCATTAAAAAAATAACTATACAAGCAAATTAATTGTAAAAAATACTTGCTAATTTGTTTAAGGTATATTTTACAAAGCCGGAATGTTGAGCTATTAAATAAAAAATGTCTTGCATCTTATCTGTAATTAGTTTATTTACAATTAAATAAAAAAACAAAACAAACCTAAGTGAACATCGTCTAAGTATGCTAAATGCCATAATTTTTGCCAGGAGTTGTAATCTAAAAAAGATATAAGGAAATGTCTGACTTTAATGACAATCAGGCTTACAGCCTTATCACATTGAAATACCAGTTCTCTTACAATTACTGAAGTTAAGCAATTTAAAACATGGTCAGTACCTAGATGGGTGACCACTTTGGAATACCAGGTGCTATAAGCTTGGATGTGCAGGTGATGTAATAAGCTCAGGATTGGAAATTGGAGATCCAAGTTCCAATTCCAGTTGGGTTAGTTATGCACAAATCACCTTCTACCCCCAGCAATGGGCTAATGAGTAGGACTTGTTTCAGTAAATCTCCATAAAATTCTTATAATCTAAAAATATTTTCTGACTTTAAATAACCAGCAAAAGGTTGATAAGCTGTAAAAAAAAAAAAAAAAAAGCCAATTAATCTAGTGCCAATCAGAAGAAATGGACCACCCAATCAAAAATAAATTTGGACCTTATGTGTTTGACAATGTACTTTCAGGTTTTCTCTTGATGACTGTCATACAATTTGTTGCATATGCACTGACACAATACAAAAAGAGATCAGAATCTGAATTGTACTTAACCTAATCAAGTATAACCATGAAATGTATATTATTCCCCATCTTCCCCATGTGTCCAATTGGCATATTGCTTCTCATGTTTTTTGTAACTCTTTCTCACATTCAACATTGAAATATGCTTTGCTGCTGCTATCCTCTCCGACACATTTGGTAATGTGTCCTTTTCAAACACCTTGAGAAAGGCAGAAAATCATCTTTTATTCCCACAGCTATTGGCTGGAATAGCAGTGTAGATTAGACCCTCTAGCCTTTGATGGCAGCCAGTCTAGGCTAAGGACTACTTTAAATTCAAAACATTGGGTAAGTCAACAGGAAACCACACTACAATGTTTCCCAAGAAGTCATATCAATTCACAGATAAGAGAAGGAATCTGTGGAGAACCATGGTAACCTATGTACTAAAGATATGGCATTTATAAAAAATATTCTAAAAAGTGTGAAACAAGTTTCTGAATTGAATATATCATTTTGTTAAACTTGTTTTATTACACAAGAGAAATATTTATTATTATACCTTATCATATATTATTATATATTAGCTTGTGTGTTTAAAATGAGATCAATAAAAATATTTACAGAGTAATAGAAATGTCGGTTAATGAATTTCATCAAATTTGACTTCCAATAAAGCTATCATAGTGTTCAGTTACTTGATTTTCAGATGCTGAAGAGTGGCATCTATGTAATTGTCAACCTCTTAAGTCCAGCAAAAAGTATTCACATGAGTATAATAAATATGAGGAAATACTGAAAATTCATGGAATGATGAAAAAAAAAGTTACCTTGAGCCATAAGACTTACTACCGTAATGAATGATCAAGAACCATAAAGAATGAACTAGATCCATAAGGAATGATCTAGAGTCTTAATGAATGACCTAAGACCATGGGAGGAATGATCTATTATGTGGCAGTAAGCTATATTAAATAAGAAAAATAACCTCTGATCTGGAGGATGTTCAGTAAATTCTGAAGAAATTGTGTCTTTAATATATATATATATATATATATATATATATATATGATGATGGACTCTCTCATCGTTTTCAACATATGTGTCTTTCAGTTCAGTTTTTATGTTTGTTTCATATGAGACAATAATCTTGCATAGGATTTGCAAACAAATCCACACACAGGGCATACTGAAGGGTTGACAAGATTTAGTGTTAATTCTTAATTCTCTCAGATAGTTGAAACGGTTCTTTTCAAAGTTAGTGATACCTTGATAGCAGGTATTTCTCCAGTTTGCTTCATTTTCAAAAAGTTTGAATTCCTCTATAGGGATGTTTGCAACAATTAAATTATATTTAAGTTTATCCTTGAAGTGTAACCGATGGCGGCCTACATTACGCTTACCCTGAAAAAGTTGGCTATACATGAGGATTTTATATATATATATATATATATATATAACATAAACTATTTTGAGATACTCTTTTGTACTAAATACATGGGGGTTTTTCAGCTATTATGTTATTAGTACCACATTTTACACTGACATGAAGTAGAACAATTGAAATGATTGCCAGGCCTGCTTCTAGGAAAGTTGGTTAACTTTTTCTCACCAGAATCTATCTTTTACCTTTAAGTCTACTATTCAACCATACATCAAATGTTACTGCCATATCTGGTTCTAGGAGCATTCGCTGTAAACATTTTTGCCGTAGGAAAGCTCGCCTCAGGAATTTTTGCTGTAGAAAATTTTGTTATATAGGATTTTTGCCGTAAGACAATTTTGTCACATTTTTTTAAATATGCGAAGTACTTTGTTATCAAGTATATCTGGCTCACACTATTGTTACTTCGTTTTAAACATTTTAATAAGCAAAGTTATAGGATCAAAACAAAAATCCTACATCATTCATCCTTGTCAGTGAGGAGTGTAAAAATTTCAACTTCACACCAGAACCTACGTCACGCAATTTCATATTTCAGACTTAATGTTAAACATTCTGTTAACATAATATTGAGGAGATACAGTGCAAATGAAGGAAATATGTATTGATATCAATGCAAGACTTCAGCGGAAAATGCTTCATTACAGTCCAATGCAAAAATACATTATTTACAAAGCGTTGCTTGGAATTTGCACATATTTTAAATTTCTTTGTTCTGTCAAAAAAGACATCAATATATACTTATATATTTTCATGATAATTGTTCTAACAAGCTTTCCTCTTTAGTATCTCGATGTCACATATTTAAGTACAAGATTGGCAGCAAGGTCTCCTAATTTTGCTATTGAGATTTTTAATTGTAACCATCAGTTCTATGTAGATAGTTTATTTCCCTTGCATTTTTGGCTTGTGGAACTCTCTTCCTGCTTTTCTGTTAATTACAATCTTCACATCCTGTTCTTTTATTGTCCTTTTTACTCAATAAAATTTTTCTTTCACCCTGAGTAACACCTTGTGTCTTAGTGGCTTTAATGCCTTGCTTGGATTGAAAAGATGTTAAAAAATGAAATAAGAATTTAAGTTTAATCAATGAGGAAGAAAATAACTGTACTGGGAGGAAAAACAACTGAATGAAATAATTTACACTTACTGGCATTTGTACTTGGCACATATCTTTTTGAACGTTTTGATTCCCTATAACACATAAACTACATCAGCCTTACAAGTGATTACACAGTGTACCTGCAGATCATACGGTCACAGCTTCTCCATGAATAGTATTATTCTTGTGGTTTCCATAGCAAGTAGCATTTTATAGGGTAGACCTGCCAACCCTATACTCATCCAGTTTTTAATTCAGACTTCTCCTATACCGGTTGCCAGCCAAGGCTAAATTTCCCAGTTTGTCTTGCTCTTTTTCTCATAGGAAACGAAGAAATTTCTTTCTCACATGGATAGCCATTATATTACCTGCACATATTTATTTTGGAGCTATACATTCTTACATCTAGGTATGTATACATGTGCCTGTTATTTTTTTATTTGTGTATATATATATATATGTGTTGTGATGGGTAAATTGTCGCTATTTTATATTTTTAATTTCGCACATGCATGTTGTTTGTTTTTGATTTTGTCAACTGCACATTATGGTATGGTCAGTTGGGCAATGTCTGTGAGAAAAAGAGCACCGTGACAGAATTCACTATGACAGAAATTTGGAAATGGCATGCTGTACTGCTTGGTATTCATGTCGGAATCTCCAATATGAACATTTCAGAGTGTTTGGTTATCAATCTGAGGGCAGTGCAGAGGATTCAAAAAGAGTTGGATGAGTCTAATTGTGCTTACGAAGGTACAACAGCTCGGAAAACTCACTCTGATCATTCTGATAAGAAAAGAATTCCCAAATTTGTTGGTGACGGCCTTAGACTCAACAGGGAGGCCTGCATCAAGTGCCTTGAGGAGGTAGTGCTGTCCTAGGTCAAGAGGTTGGTTGCTGGAAGACCCTATGTCTGACAACAGGACTCTACACCATGCCACACAAACAGGAGAACCCAGTCACAACTGTCAGACAATTTCTGCAGCTACATCTCCCCTTACATCTGGCAACCTAATGCCCCAGACTACAACCCCCTTGATTATTATGACCGCGAGACCAACAAAACTCCTTGTAATACCAAAGATGAACTGAAGGCAGGAATTATGGCAGCATTCAGCAACTTAAACAAGGAAATCATCCAGAAGAGTTGCAGGAGATTCCAAACTCATCTGGAGACTGTTGTTGAAGGCAATGGCGATGCTATTGGATGAATTTACTCTTTGGTATCCCATGATAATTTTGTGTAATTTTGGTAAAATATATCTGTTAAAATGCAATGTCAGTGTTATTTTCGTTTTTGTGTAATTTAGTCAACAATTTATCCATTGCACCCTGTATATTACAATCACAAATTCCTTAAATCATTAGTATGATTGAGGAACTATATGTACTGAAGCCAGTGCAGCAATAGGTGTATCTAAGACAAGGACAATCTGACAGAATCCATTCCTCTTCAGGGTGGTTTTGAATTCAAAGTTGTCCTCCTCTTTAACTGGCTGCCCTTCCAAGTTTAAAGAGCTCAGTCTGCACTATTATTTATGAGGGTTTGAGTTTTCCTTCTTCTAGACTGGTTGCCATCTAAGCCAAAGTGGATAATGAAGTTCTGCTTTGACAAGAGCGTTCGACTTAAGTGAATGGAAAGGGACTTGACCAAAATTTAAACTCAGCATGCTGATTCCATGTTCTATAACCATTACACTCACCAAAAATCTCTGCATGTACACACACACACACACACACACACACACACACACACAGATATATATATATATAAAACACACACTCCTGTGTACAAATCTACCTCAAATGATGTGCATTTATTTTCATTACTTATTCACTTTTCACTTTCTTTGTGTGTGCATTCATGTATGTATATTTATACACATGTGTGTGTGTATATATATATATATATATATATATATATATAATTGTGTATATATATATATATATATATATATATATATGTGTGTGTGTGCACACACACATATACTTAATTATACACTCACACACACACACATATATATATATATATATATATATATATATACACATGCACACATGTATCTATGTACGCAGTATATATAATTTTGTTTGTGATAAATTTGAAAATATTTTCAGGTTGCTAAATCATTAAGAGAAATAAATTATTAAATGCTTGTCAAGACTTCATTTTTTTTTTTTTTTTCAAGTCCTACCAAGATTGATTGTCTATCTTTGTGTATTTATGCCAACATTATTATTATTATTACTTAAATATGCATATCTGTGGTTCATATACAATGATGACCAACAGAGCTTATTGTTTGGCAAAGTGTCCATTGCTGTAAAAGAAGGAAAAATTTCTCATAGAGAATGAAAGATTTTGTGTCACTTCCAACTTCCATCCATTTTCATCGTTTGTCTCTTTTTCAAATGTTGCTCTTGTTTTCTTTATTCAAATTTTAAAAAAACATATGCCATTAAAAACAATTTGAAAAATAAAACACTATTTTGAAAATTAAATAATTCCTGGTCATGTCTGGAGTTTTTAGATGTTGCAACTCATTAATAAATTATACTCCAGATTGTTTTTTTGACCACTAGTTTCAACTCTCCAACCATCTTCATCTTCAGTTGCCCCAAGTCAGTAGTGATCTTCAAAATCTTTTTCTATCTTCTCTTTCTAACTGTTTAAATGACAATACAATATTTCATCTAACACAGTAAATTATCACTGGACTAGAGGAATTTGAAGGCATATATTTTATAATTTGGCAGATACTCTTTTTGTGTGTGTGTGTGTGTGTGTGTCTGGAATGTATCCAGAAATTTTGTATATTTCAAGAATCGATAGTGCAGCCTTAATAGAACTTGCAAGTCAATCAGGGAGGGGTCCTTATTGTACATACGCATATACTTTCCCATAGTGTTATGCAGTTAGCACTGAGACACGAATGTGTTTTTTTTTTCTTTTATTTTCTTTTATTTTTTTTTTTGATTAAAAGAATATCATCATCCAAGTTTCAACCCACTGCAGTGCAGAATTTGGGTCCCTACAGCTTCTGCCTTCTTCCAAAGCTAAGAAAAGGTAAAAGATTATCAAGTAATTTAATAATTTAATTAAAAATTTATAAAAGATCTAGAAAATTCTGCTAATGGTGTTGGAATTTGTCAAAGTCTTTAAAACTGGATTCATTGGCTTCAACCAGCAAAGCTTAATACAAAATGTCTCAGGTGAATCAATTAAATCTCTCAAATTTTTTACATACCCAGGAAGTGAAATAAATTCTACTGAAAAGGATGTGAAAATTTGTATAGCTAAAGCCTGGGATGCTTTGAATAAAATGGATTTAATCTGAAAATCTGATTTACCAGACAACCTCAAACTGAGATACTTTCAACCACTGTAGATGCAGTGCTAATGTATGGTGACACTGCCTGGGTATTAACTAAAACCCTAGAGTCTGTTTTGATGGAACCTAAACTTGGATTCTGAGAGCTATACTTTAAATCTCTTGGAGATGATTCCAACTAAATGCAAGAACTCGCAAGTGATCATCTACTGATCTAGAGCAAGACAGGTTGGTCAGCTAGCAACCACATTCATTGAGCAGCTATGTTATGACACAGAATGCCACCCTCATGACTTTCCAACCTTGATCCAGGACCATGATTGTGGCATGATAGACTTACGAATGTCCCAGCTATTTGGATTAAATAAATAAAAAGATTACCATTAAAATACTAAACATGATAAACTCAGTATATTTCACTAATGCTGGGGAATTGAATGTCAAAATAGATTAATCCTAAGTGAATAATTGTATTAATCATATATATATATATATATATATATACACACACAGAGGATGTACCAGAAATATGTCCTACATAATGTTAAGGCATTACTAGCAATGGTGTCTTCACCTCGCTAATGTCTTATCATTATTATGTGAGAGGTATATATAGATGTGTGTGTGTGCACATTGATTTCTATGTCCACACTGCTTAATATATATAAACACTCTGTTTCAAATATTTAACACTTTTCCTATAAATTTGTATATGATAGATCGAGCAAAATTTATTTGCCTGACCTACTTCCTAAAATTTGAACTAAATCAGCAAACATCAAAACTTTCTTTTGCATTTCTTGACTCAATTTTTTATACCCTTCTTATCTCTGTGTAAAAATATATATATATATATATATATATATATATATATATATATATATATATATAAGGAAATATTTCATTTTTATTTAAGTTTCATCAAAAAATTAAATATGAAGAGAAAAGAAAATTCCAGTATTTTTATTATTAGGTTGTTCGGTTTTTCATTGGTTAAGCTGATCTCCCCATGTGTCTGTCCTGTCAAGCAGCCTTCATGTGTCCTGGCATATCATAATTCTAGTTTGTCTGTGCAGAATTTGAATGATAATGCATATTTGCTTGTGTGTGTTTGAGTGTCTAGTGGGCATTCTTTTTTGTCTGGTAGTTGTCCATATCTTGATTGAGGGATGTTTTTGTGTGAGAGTAAAAAATTTAAGTTATAGCACTTGTGGTTGTCTACCTACAGCCACAACCAGTGCAAATTAAATTCTTTCATTTTCATTTCTTGGCCTACTAATAAAAATTTAAATGCACAGACCTCGTCACTTGAATTTAATACAACTTAAATGAATTTTTGCTTCCTAAACATAAACTATATGCTTGTACATGATTAAATTTTGATTACAATCCAAATAATGTTAAAACATGGAGATGCACATGTACATGCACACAGATATATGCATGTTTTTATATATATAGATATAATGAAATGGACAAAGTTCAACAATTATTTAAGACATTTTTTATGTTTATACATTCTTTTTATAGATATAAATATTTAAGTAAATGCTCTGTTTTTATAATAAACAGTATTAATAACATTTACCGGCCTGAATGTCCAAGAAAATCTCATAAAAAATATGCGTCCTCTGACAGCAATTGAACCTGTATACAGAACCGTCATATAGCCTGATGTGCCTTAACTGATTGGGCCACAGAGAATTGTGCTTAAAAACAGTAAAATCGACCTTGCTAACCGAACGCTCCTCTGTGGCCCAATCAGTTAAGGCATGTCAGGCTATATGATGGTTCCGTATAGAATACAGGTTCGATTCCTGTCAGAGGATGCATATTTTCTATGAGAATTTCTCGGACATTCAGGCCGGTAAATGTTGTTTAATACTGTTTATTATAAACAGAGCATTTACTTAAATATTTGTATCTATAAAACGAACATATAGACATAAAAAATGTCTTTATATATATATATATATATATATATATATATATATATATATATATAAAATAATTTGATACTGCAAAATTTAATTATTGCCTTAAATAGGACAGATATGTCAACATCTTAATACTAAAGAGGTAAGGGAAAATAAATTAACAGATTTAGGGACTAAATGAAAGACCAAAACTAGCGGAAAATTTTCATTGTTCTTATGAAAAACTAATAATAGTCTCGCCAAAACCTTTTTCTCTGACACAGGATTAGCGGAAAGGTTTCTAAGAATATTCCCCTCCCCAAGTTTTTAGTAATAAGATGTTGGCATCTGTCCGATTTAAGTCGATAGTTATGAGTTGTGCTATTGGTGAGTGGCGGGAATATGTATTTCATAATAATATAAATTATATCTTTGTTATTACACATCAATGACTATTTTATTAGCACCAGCAATCAATGTGTGATATTCCATATATCAATATCAAGAACAATAACTGGGTGGGGTAAGATAAAGTTAGAAAATACATTATTTTAATAGATATAATTTATTTAAATAAATGCTCTGTTTTTTAATTAAAAAGTATTAATTACATTTACCAGCCTGAATGTTCAACAAAGTTCAAAGAAATATAATTAATACTGTTTATTTAAAAAACGGACCATTTATTTAAATAAATTGTATCTATTAAAATAATGTAAAACAGAAAATATATGAAAGAATTGTCTGACTTAATCCATTTCATAATATATATATATATATATATATATATATATATATAATGTGTGTGTGCGCATGTTAGTAGGATATAGGTGAAGAAATAAGACACTAGTGAAAGTGTTGTCATTAAAAAAGCTTTTCTACTTTATTTGCTAGATTGACATCTAGAGGTTGGAATGAAATAGTTTTTTTTTAATATTATCAACAGTATTACAATGCAGTTGTATATGAGCTAATAGAGAATGACAGAGATATACTCAGAGTAGTCTAATTTCAACTCCAACAGACATTAATGGCTTTAATACAAACAAAAAACGCACACTTTTGTTCTTTCGTTCTGACCAGAATGTGCCAACCTATCAAACCAACGTAAACAGTTTTAATAATAAAAAGCTTCATTGCAGTGCATTGTCAGACATTTTCAATAAAACACACACACACACACACATATATATATATATATATATATATATATATATATATATAATAAAAAAGGCTCAAACACTAATATTCCATAGTTATAATTTATTACATTGGAATCGTAATCACGATCCAATTCATTAGACCTACAAATTCAAAAAGAATTCGGAAAATATAACTCCAGGTATAAAAAATAAATCTGAAAATATAACTCTAGGTATGAAAAAATAAAATTTTGTTTTTTATACCTGGAGTTATATTTTCTGATTTCTTTTTAAATTTGTAGGTCTGATGAATTGGATTGTGATTACGATTCCAATGTAATAAATTATAACCATGGAATATTAGTGTTTGAGCCTTTTATATTATATTCTTACTCCGTCCTGGACATTGAGTTCTACCTGGATTCTATCCTCTTGGAAATTTATTTATACACATATATATATGTGTGTGTGTGTGTGTGTGTGTGTGTGTAGAAAAATAGGAAAGAACACATTAGGTAAATAATCTGGAGTTCTTTAGTATTTTTATTTTTAAAAAACAGTGCTCCATACAGATTCCTAAATTTTTGCTTGAGGATGAAACAGGGCTTGATACCTTAATTCAATTTAATTCTAATAATTATATTGAGGGTTTCGGCTCTTGTTTTTGAAACATGAGAACTCTTATGTGGCAAAGGAATCATTTTTTTAAAAATAATTATATATATATATATATACACACTAGCTTAAAAGGTGCTCTATTGGGCAGTAGTTAACCTAGCTCCTGCAGAGGGTTCTTGACTGGGTCTTCATCAAAGTAGATAGGGAGCAATAGTTGCTATAGGCAACAGTAAACTACAAGGAACTCAAAATTGATCACTACATTTAAGCATTGCATTAATATTTAAGCTTGCCTTTTAAAACTTTGATGATAATTCATCTGCTGTCACATGATTTAAAGACAGTTTCATGTACATAGATCCTTACTTTCCATACAAACAATTATTTCTATTTTATGAGTGACTTTTGTTAGATTTCACACTTAATTTCAATTATTCCCAAATTTATTTCCAAGTTATAAAAATTGTTAGCATACAAAATATTTGTCACAAAAAATCACTAAAAACAATCGCAGTAATGAAAATTTGGGAATCCAAGATTTCAGGACTGCAGTTCCAGATCTGGTCCAGAATGTCTTTAATTTGTTCATGGAGTTGGCCTGATTCCAAAATGGTATTATATGTTAGACTACGGCCTCTAGGAGTAAAGTTGGAAAAGTGTGACACACTGACATTCACATTTATTATATAGAAAACACCGTTTTGTATTTCAGTCTGACCTAAAGATGCCAACCTAACACATGTAAGCAAAATGTACTGTCACTAAAAAGTTTTTCTGCTTTCTCATTTCTCCACTTACACACACACACACCCTTCGTTTTCCATTGGTGAAATGTAAATTCCACTCAACCTCTTTCTTCCTATAAACCGCTGTTGTATGGAACTGACTCCTGAGAGGACGCTTCGCCAATCCCTACAATCTTAACCTGTTCAAGTCTAGAGTTAACTGTTATCTTCCTTACATATCCCCCTGAACTGTGCCTCTTATTTTTTAACCCTATACCTTGAGTGTCTCTTGTGCCTTATGTAGGTTGAACATTGTTGTAATATATGTGTGTATAGAATATACATATATTCGTATAAATGTTATATTTAGTGGATAATATGTGTTTGAGTAGGTAATAAATAAAATAGGTCTTTCAGAAGGGCTCAAGTCTGCATTGTCCTCTAATTGAACAAAAACCACCTTCAAAGCAGCTGTGCTTTAGACCACAGTGCCATGAAAGAATTCACAGAAAAGTAAGGTTCAATTATTCTTAAGAAATTCACATCTTTCATTAGGATCTTTTGAAGCCCATTTTTCTGACTTGAAACACAAAGTAGTTTCTGTTATTATTATTATTTATTTTTTTAAATTGTTAGTGTCATGTATATTGGCTTGGGAAAGGAGCATTTCTTTTAAGAAAAACGATATTTGAAAAAAAATCAAAGCATTAGTTAACCTTTTGGGAAGTATCAATAGATGCACTCTCAAGAACTTTCCATCTAAGTAAGTTATTTCCTCTTTTAATAAGTGTGGCATTCTTAAGATAGAAAATCTTACTATCAGTAAAATTATTATTTCCAGAACAATTTTACAATCCAAAAATATTTTCTGGCTTTAAATAACCTTCAAAAGGTAGATCAACCGTAAAAAATATGCAAATTGCTGCTGATATTGACTAACCTATCATTATTGTAGTGTCATAAGGAAACCAATTAGATGTCGATTGTCTTTATAGAATTATATGCTAGAGTGACACTATAGGGAATTTTACTGAGAGCCTACTCAGTCAGTTTGACACAGGAGTTAACCATTGCCAACGAGGGCTTACTGAGGTGTGGTTAGCACACCCCTGTGCTATAATTGGAGTTATGTTTCTCCTCATTTTAGATGGAAGAAGCTGCTCAGCCCTGGGGATTCCAACCCTGCAGCAGAACCTTCCTCATCACACTAAAGAGGTTGGATCAGCGTAAAAGCAATGTCAGCATGACGGTGGTCACAAGAGCTGGGCGAAACCCAATTTTTGTTCTTGCCCCATGTATGCATATGACATTCCCCATGTTAAAATGACCTTGTGTCACATCCAGCCTTGGTGGGTAGGTTGGGTAAATATTCCTGCTCAGTCTGTCTTACTTACCAGTGAGAGATTATAAAACTGGAAAAGCCAAAATGAACAATGAATTCACAAAATATTAATTTTGTTGATGTTGTTTAAGAAATTTTATTCACTTGTTTTTTTTTTTTTAAAGTTACTTAGTAAGGAGGCGATAAATTGCTATTGTTTTTCCTAAATGGACCTGGTAAATACTAATCAAGCTACACATTTTATAGTAACTTCTTTATCAGTTGAAAATAAAAATAGTTCTGAAGTACAAATCCTGACTGTGATCAATTTTAAAGTGAGCAAGTCTCCAAAAATACTAATGTTGATATACAATTTTCTGTGTCATCTATCTGCTTGTATAAGGCTTTATCTAGCTTGGCATATAGTGGCGGACTAATATTTAGTATGTGTATTACGCTTGTAGGTATCTGTACCTTTACTAAATAGGAGGGCGATCTGTCTGATTCTCATTGATTATTCACATTCTATGCTTGTTGTCTGTGAACAGTAAAAATAAACTTTGTTAAACATTACTGCTAGGTTAGCTAAACAAAGAAAACACTGTCTTTCTTCGTGTATAATATATGTGCATCTTACTAACCCTCCATACTCGTTTTTTGAGAAAAAAAAAAAAAGAGATTTGTCTTGGGGAATTGTCTTTGTATGAAGACAATGAAGGAAGGGGGATAATATGGACTTGTTTGTTTTTGACCTCGCTTTGTCACTTTTGTTGATAATTCAAGGTTGTTCTTTTTTATTTTCGCTTTTTAAATTTTCTTCCATCATTTCTCTCTTTATTTTCAGTTTTATGCTGATACTTCTCTCTTGGCCATCAATTTTGCTTTTTTTTTTTGTTATTCATTTTAATACTATGCATTTTATTTGCTTTTCTGTTTTCTTCATTATATTTTTTGTCTTGTTTTCTTATCTCTTCCGTTTTCTTCTTTTCAGTTATTTCCCTGATTTTATTTTTGTCTCTTCATCCTTTGACTTGCTTTAATATTCTTCTTTTCCTCTTGGTTTTCTTTTTTTTATCTTCCTAATTCTCCATTTTCTCCTCTTCCTAATTTTTCGTTTTTCTTCATCTCTTCCTAACTCTCCTTCTTCCACTCTCCCTCTTCTTTTTACTCTTCCTATGTTTTTTTTCTCTCCATTTTCATCTTATTGTTCTTTTTCTAACTTGCCTTTTCTCTCTCCATTTTCTTCACTTCTCTCTCTCATTATTTGCATCATAACTATTTACTTCTCCACTTTGTCACTCTCCACCTTCATATTCTGTCTTTCTCTCTCTTCACCTCCATATTCTCTTTCTCCACCTTCATATTCTCATTCTCTCTCTCCACCTTCTTCTCTTTCTCTCTCGCCACCTTCTTTCTCTCTCCCCTCCTCCTCCTTTTATTCACTCTCCACCTTCTCTTTCTTCTCACCATCTTTTTCTTCTCTTTCTCTCTCTCCTCACCTTCTTTTTCCCATTGTCTCTCCACCTTCTTCTTCTCTCTTGCTCTCTCCACCTTCTTCTTCTCTCTTGCTCTCTCCACCTTCTTCTTCTCTCTTGCTCTCTCCACCTTCTTCTTCTCTCTTGCTCTCTCCACCTTCTTCTTCTCTCTTGCTCTCTCCACCTTCTTCTTCTCTCTTGTTCTCTCCACCTTCTTCTTCTCTCTTGTTCTCTCCACCTTCTTCTTCTCTCTTGTTCTCTCCACCTTCTTCTTCTCTCTTGTTCTCTCCACCTTCTTCTTCTCTCTTGTTCTCTCCACCTTCTTCTTCTCTCTTGTTCTCTCCACCTTCTTCTTCTCTCTTGTTCTCTCCACCTTCTTCTTCTCTCTTGTTCTCTCCACCTTCTTCTTCTCTCTTGTTCTCTCCACCTTCTTCTTCTCTCTTGTTCTCTCCACCTTCTTCTTCTCTCTTGTTCTCTCCACCTTCTTCTTCTCTCTTGTTCTCTCCACCTTCTTCTTCTCTCTTGTTCTCTCCACCTTCTTCTTCTCTCTTGTTCTCTCTCTACACCTACTTCTCTTTCTCTCTCTACACCTACTTCTCTTTCTATCTCTACACCTACTTCTCTTTCTATCTCTACACCTTCTTATCTTGTCTTTCTCACTCTACACCTTCTTATCTTGTCTTTCTCACTCTTCACCTTCTTATCTTGTCTTTCTCACTCTTCACCTTCTTCTTTTTCTGTTTCGCTCTCCCCTCCTTCTTTTTCTGTTTCGCTCTCCCTACCTTATTCTTTTTTCTATTTCTCACTCTCCACCTTCTTCTTCTCTTTCTCCACCACCACCTTATTATTCCCTTTCACTTTGTCCACCTTCTTCTTCTTCTCTGTCGTCCTCTCTCCACCTTCTTCACGGTCGTCCTCTCTCCACCGTCTTCTCTGTCGTCCTCTCTCTACCTTCTTCTCTTTCATACTCTCTCCACTTTCTCCATCTTCTCTTTTGTCCTCTCTCCACCTTCTTCTTCTCTTTCACTCTCTTTCTCCAACTTCTTCTCTTTCGATCTCTCTCTATCCAGCTTCTTCTTTTACTTCTCTTTCTCATCTTCTTTTTCTTACCTTTCTATCATTCCATCTCTTTCCGTACCTTCTTCTATTTCTCTCTCCCCACGTTCTTCTTGTATTTCTCTCTCTTCACCTTCTTCTTGTATTTCTCTCTCCCCACGTTATTCTTGTATTTCTCTCTCCCCACGTTATTCTTGTATTTCTCTCTCTTCACCTTCTTCTTCTCTTTCTCTCTCCACCACCGCCTTCTTCTTCTCTTTCTCTCTCCACCACCACTGCCTTCTTCTTCTCTTTCTCTCTCTTCACCTTCTTCTTCTCTTTCTCTCTCTTCACCTTCTTCTTCTCTTTCTCTCTCTTCACCTTCTTCTTCTCTTTCTCTCTCTTCACCTTCTTCTTCTCTTTCTCTCTCTTCACCTTCTTCTTCTCTTTCTCTCTCTTCACCTTCTTCTTCTCTTTCGCTCTCTCTCTCTCCACCTTCTTCTTCTCTTTCTCTCTCCACCACCGCCTTCTTCTTCTCTTTCTCTCTCCACCACCACTGCCTTCTTCTTCTCTTTCTCTCTCTTCACCTTCTTCTTGTATTTCTCTCTCTTCACCTTCTTCTTCTCTTTCTCTCTCCACCACCGCCTTCTTCTTCTATTTCTCTCTCTCCACCTTCTTCTTCTATTTCTCTCTCTCCACCTTCTTCTTCTATTTCTCTCTCTCCACCTTCTTCTTCTATTTCTCTCTCTCCACCTTCTTCTTCTATTTCTCTCTCTCCACCTTCTTCTTCTATTTCTCTCTCTCCACCTTCTTCTTCTATTTCTCTCTCTCCACCTTCTTCTTCTATTTCTCTCTCTCCACCTTCTTCTTCTATTTCTCTCTCTCCACCTTCTTCTTCTATTTCTCTCTCTCCACCTTCTTCTTCTATTTCTCTCT
Source organism: Acanthosepion esculentum (assembly GCA_964036315.1). Classification (NCBI taxonomy): domain Eukaryota; kingdom Metazoa; phylum Mollusca; class Cephalopoda; order Sepiida; family Sepiidae; genus Acanthosepion; species Acanthosepion esculentum. The sequence goes on along the minus strand of OZ038492.1, from coordinate 21,697,417 downwards.
CTCCACCTTCTTCTTCTATTTCTCTCTCTCCACCTTCTTCTTCTATTTCTCTCTCTCCACCTTCTTCTTCTATTTCTCTCTCTCCACCTTCTTCTTCTATTTCTCTCTCTCCACCTTCTTCTTCTATTTCTCTCTCTCCACCTTCTTCTTCTATTTCTCTCTCTCCACCTTCTTCTTCTATTTCTCTCTCTTCTCTTTCTCTCTCTCTCTCCCCACCTTCCTTTTCTTCTTTTTTCCAACCTTCTTTTTCTTCTTTTTCCCCACCTTCTTCCCTTTCTCTCTCCCCACCTTCTTCTTCCCTTTCTCTCTCCCCACCTTCTTCTTCCCTTTCTCTCTCCCCACCTTCTTCTTGCCTTTCTCTCTCCCCACCTTCTTCTCCCCTTTCTCTCTCCCCACCTTCTTCTCCCCTTTCTCTCTCCCCACCTTCTTCTCCCATTTCTCTCTCCCACCTTCTTCTCCCCTTTCTCTCTCCCACCTTCTTCTCCCCTTTCTCTCTCCCACCTTCTTCTCCCCTTTCTCTCTCCCACCTTCTTCTCCCCTTTCTCTCTCCCACCTTCTTCTCCCCTTTCTCTCTCCCACCTTCTTCTCCCCTTTCTCTCTCCCACCTTCTTCTCCCCTTTCTCTCTCCCACCTTCTTCTCCCCTTTCTCTCTCCCACCTTCTTCTCCCCTTTCTCTCTCCCACCTTCTTCTCCCCTTTCTCTCTCCCACCTTCTTCTTCCCTTTCTCTCTCCCCACTTTTTTTTTTTATCTTTCCCCCCACCTTGTTCCTTATCTTCTTTCTCTCCCACCTTCTTCTTCTCTTTCTCTCTCCCCACTTTCCTCTTCTCTCTCCCCACCTGCTTCTTCTATTTTCTTCTATTTCTCTCTCCCCACCTTCTTCTTCTATTTCTCTCTCCCCACCTTCTTCTTCTATTTCTCTCTCCCCACCTTCTTCTTCTATTTCTCTCTCCCCACTTTATTCTTCTGCTCTTTCTCTCTCCCCACTTTATTCTTCTGCTCTTTCTCTCTCCCCACTTTATTCTTCTGCTCTTTCTCTCTCCCCACTTTATTCTTCTGCTCTTTCTCTCTCCCCACTTTATTCTTCTGCTCTTTCTCTCTCCCCACTTTATTCTTCTGCTCTTTCTCTCTCCCCACTTTATTCTTCTGCTCTTTCTCTCTCCCCACTTTATTCTTCTGCTCTTTCTCTCCTTTTATCTATGTTTCCTTCTTACTTTATATCTCTCTTCTTATTTTCTATCTATCCTTCCTTTTTATCTTCTCATTTCTGTCTCTCTTTATTTTACCTTCTAATTTTCTCTTTCTTTTTATTACATTCTCATTGCCTCTCTCTTTCTCACATTCTCATCTCTTCTCTATTTCTTATCTTCACATTGTGACTGTCCAAATAAGGAGGTAGGATGCTGAATGCTGATTTTCAAGGTGAATAAGCAAATTCTTTCTAATTTAGAAGACACACATATCCTCCTTTCTGTTCTTTTCTCGGCGGGGTTGTAGCCATAATAGGCAATATTGAACAGGTTCTTTACTGGGTGGAACCTCCTGACTCAGCTGCAGCTATCCATATACCAAAGTTATTCTGAAAAAAAAACCTTAAACATTGTATAGTTTCCAACCAATAAACATGGACAACTGGCAACCTTCTCAAGTTCCCTGTATTCAAAAGCATTAATGACCCCCTCCCAAAATTCCCACCTTTCTTCCCCCAATTTAAATTTCTATTCTGTGTGAGTAAATGCATAAAATAATAAAAAATTTAAAATAATTCAACCTAACAAAAATATTCTGCCTACATATATTGTAATGAGGAAGTTTCACTCAGTAACCCTCTACATTGAGTAGCTCTTGAGCCTTATGTTGGGTGAATTTTAGTAAAAAAGAATCCACTTACCAAAATCTTTTTTTTTAAAGGACTTCTGGGTTAGGCTGAGAACTTTTCAGTGCCTGTAAACACAATCACAATCATAAGTGTCATAGGTGCACCACATGTAGTGCAGCTATAGCAGCGGTGGGTGTGTCAAGGGCAAGATAGCCTGACAGAATCTTTCTTCAAGATTGTTTTGAATTCCAAGTTGTCCTTCTCTTAGAGTGGTTGCCACTCATGATGGAGAATCTAGTCTGCCCCGTGATATATAACCCATGGCTAGGAAGGTGAAGAGACAGATTCATGCATTTCTCTAGGTCATCTCTGTGAAAGTGAATGCAAGAGACTAACTCTGAATTTAAGCTCAGTTTGCCAGTTTCACTTTCCATACTGATTTCCACTACATTACCTGTACATACAATTGAGGCATCAGTGGTGTATACCCAGGGTGAAAATTGGAAATGAATGTGTACCTGCTAAACAAGGAAATTTGCATGATATTGTCTTCCATAATTGGACAAATTAGGATCACATATATAGGTATATATAGGTATATCAGTACCATTTATATCAGTCACAGGTAAACTCCAGTTCACAGACTGTATATATGTCATTTGGTTTTCTGAATGGCACACCTTGTTTCATGAAGAAAACCACATTTATGAAAATTGTGCTTGTTTCATTTTGTTCTCACTTATTCATTCACATTTTCTCCCACATAACCAAATACATAAGCAATGATTAAGTACAGTGTTGCTTGAATTTTGTTGAAGGTAACATTTTTAGAATTTTATACTATTGCCAATTTTTAGTAAGGAAGATCATATGTATAAACATTGCTTTAGAAACAGGAAATATTTATTATAACGTTTTTCTCTGGAAAAGAAAAAAATAAATTAGATACAAATCACATGCAGTAGCATGTGTCAATCATGCTGTCATCTGTGATATTATACCAAGTCTTCAGATTTTAATTATAGAAAAAAATCTTATCTCCCCCGCAAAAAAAATCAGCTTTTTCGCCCTTTCTTGGCAAATGCTTACACATATAGTTTTCAGTAGTGAAAATCGCTGAGGCACCTTCTGTGTAAAAATTACCTTGAATCTTTTTAATAGTGCAACCTGCCTTGTGATGAGCCATATCTCATATAGCCCACTGGTCAGAAAAGATTGCCCGCACCTGGTTTGTATTGACACTCTAATCCCACATTAATATACCAAATTTTAAGCAAAGAGTGTGTGAGTATATATCAGTTTTTAAGTTAATGTCCGGCTGCTGTTACATGTCAAATCTTAGCCATGAGACATTTTCTAAGATAATAATTTCTAATATTTTCCTTTTTCACTTAGTTTGAATTTAATGTAGGTCATATTTGATTGGTTGATTAGGGTAAAGCCCTCAAGCCCTTTTTTTTTTAAAAAATGAGGATGTATTTTGCTTTTGGTACCAAATTAATCGTTCACTTGCCAGTAATTTACAATTGCCTGAGGAGATGCCTCATTATGTGTTGAAACGTGACTGCAGTTGTGTAGCGATTCTTGCATGTTTTTGTCGTAATATCCTAAAATATGTATAATATATATTAGTTTGGATCAAATATAGATCAAAATCCAATAGGATGATAAGATAAAGAACAAATAGGAAACATTTATCTAACATGTTTCACTTTTATTACTTAATGATTCAGCATTCTCTTATGAAGCTTTATTAATAGGGAAACATGGTAAATTGACAAATACTTTCTATTTGTTAACATATATATGCATACACACTCACACATTTTGCTTAAAATTTGGTGTATGTGTGTGTGTGTATATATATATATATATATATATATATATATATATATATATACACACACACACACACACACATACACCAAATATATATTATACGGCAAAAATCCTAAATTGCCTCATGTGGGTATAGTCTATTTCAGACTAGCACTGCTATGTGCCAGCTATCCTCAACCGATATATATATATATATATATGATACTGTCATTCTACCAAATTATCTTTCGATATTATTTGTTTATTTTTACCTTCTTTTTTTATCTATTTTTCTCCCTTTTTTAAAAACATCAATTTCTTTAATTTTCTCTTTCTTTCTTTTATTTCATTCTTTTCTTAACTTCTTCACCTCCATGTCGCATCAGATTTTTCTTTATTTTTGGGTGGAAACACCTTTTTATTCTTCTCTTACTCTTTCTCTTTTTCTCTCTCATTTTTTGCTCATTCTTTAATTTGGCATTTTTTTTTACATTCTTTTTCTTTCAATTTTTAGACTTCCCTTCCTTTTTATTATTTCATTGTTTTTCTTTCTTTTATTTCCTTCTTTATTGTTTACTATTATCTCTCTCTCTCCTTTTTGTTTATTATTTCATTCTTTTACTTTTTTTTTCATTTCTTTCTTTGTTGTTTATGATTTTTTCATTTTTATTCCTTTTTTTAATTCCTTTTTACTGCATATTTCGTTAATTATTATTCTTTTATTTTTCATTCTGTTTTCTTATTCACTTCCTCCTCCATTTGTTTTTTCTTCCTTTTTCTTTGTTTATTTATTCATTTCTGTCTTTTTGTTTTCATTGTTTTCTTTTATCCTTTTAATAGTTTCTCTTTCACTTTCTTTTCTATAATTGCTTCCTTTTTTCTCACTTTTTATCTGTCTTCAATTTTTCTTTTTTCTTTGCTTTTTTTTCATTCTCTTTTTCTTTGCTTCTTTTTCATTCTCTTTTTCTTTGCTTTTTTTTCATTCTCTTTTTCTTTGCTTTTTTTCATTCTCTGTTTCTTTGCTTTTTTTTCATTCTCTTTGCTTTTTTTTTCATTCTCTTTTTCTTTGCTTTTTTTTCATTCTCTTTTTCTATGCTTTTTTTTCATTCTCTTTTTCTTTGCTTTTTTTTCATTCTCTTTTTCTTTGCTTTTTTTTTCATTCTCTTTTTCTTTGCTTTTTTTTCATTCTCTTTTTCTTTGCTTTTTTTTTCATTCTCTTTTTCTTTGCTTTTTTTTCATTCTCTTTTTCTTTGCTTTTTTTTCATTCTCTTTTTCTTTGCTTTTTTTCATTCTCTTTTTCTTTGCTTTTTTTTTCATTCTCTTTTTCTTTGCTTTTTTTTCATTCTCTTTTTCTTTGCTTTTTTTTCATTCTCTTTTTCTTTGCTTTTTTTTCATTCTCTTTTTCTTTGCTTTTTTTTCATTCTCTTTTTCTTTGCTTTTTTTTCATTCTCTTTTTCTTTGCTTTTTTTCATTCTCTTTTTCTTTGCTTTTTTTTCATTCTCTTTTTCTTTGCTTTTTTTTTCATTCTCTTTTTCTTTGCTTTTTTTTCATTCTCTTTTTCTTTGCTTTTTTTTATTCTCTTTTTCATTTTCTTTTTTTCATTCTTTTTCATTTTCTTTTCTTTTCATTCTTTTTCATTTTCTTTTCTTTTCATTCTTTTTCATTTTCTTTTCTTTTCATTCTTTTTCATTTTCTTTTTTCATTCTTTTTCATTTTCTTTTCTTTTCATTCTTTTTCATTTTCTTTTCTTTTCATTCTTTTTCATTTTCTTTTCTTTTTTTCTCCTTTTTCTTTCAATGAAAACATTCTCTTATCTTTTCTTTATTTCTATTCATTCTCTTTTCCTTTCCTTTCCTTTCATTCTCTTTTTTTTTCCTTTCCTTTCCTTTCATTCTCTTTTCTTTTCCTTTCCTTTCCTTCTCTTTTCTTTTCCTTTCCTTTCATTCTCTTTTCTTTTCCTTTCCTTTCATTCTCTTTTCTTTTCCTTTCCTTTCATTCTCTTTTCTTTTCCTTTCCTTTCATTCTCTTTACCTTTCCTTTCATTCTCTTTACCTTTCCTTTCCTTTCCTTTCATTCTCTTTTCCTTTCCTTTCCTTTCATTCTCTTTTCCTTTCCTTTCATTCTCTTTACCTTTCCTTTCATTCTCTTTTCCTTTCCTTTCCTTCTCTTTTCCTTTCCTTTCATTCTCTTTTCCTTTCCTTTCATTCTCTTTTCCTTTCCTTTCATTCTCTTTTCCTTTCCTTTCATTCTCTTTTCTTTCTTTCACTCATTCATTCTCTTTTCTTTCTTTCACTCATTCATTCTCTTTTCTTTCTTTCACTCATTCATTCTCTTTTCTTTCTTTCACTCATTCATTCTCTTTTCTTTCTTTCACTCATTCATTCTCTTTTCTTTCTTTCACTCATTCATTCTCTTTTCTTTCTTTCACTCATTCATTCTCTTTTCTTTCTTTCACTCATTCATTCTCTTTTCTTTTTCTTTTTCGCTTATCTAGTTATTTGACAAAAAATCTTTTTTCTTTTATTTCTTAATCTGCCTCTTTCTTCACCTCGTTCATTCCTTTTTTTTTTTTCATCCATCTTTCCTTCTACGCTATGCATCTTATCGTGGGTTGCTTAAAGGTAGAATCATTGACTGTATATTGCATACAAACTGCAGCACTTGGTCGTTACCTGCCTTTTCTATGCATCGACAAATAAGGAGGTGCTGATAAATTATCAGCCCATCTCTTAAAATCACTATTCTGATGTTTGGTCATAAGAAATCATACTTGTAGGAAATGTTTCCAGCAAACCCTCGTATTTTTTTTGTAATTTACAATTCACATCTTTATATCTTCATGAAAGTGGGCTTCAAAATTTTAAAGAGAAAACTAACACTGTTTTTACGTGCATCTATTTATGTATGTTTGGTCTACTTGTGTGTCTTCATGTATATGTGTGTCCATTTCTGTATTCTTCTTCTCTTTCTCTCTATAATGGTGTTTTTAAAAAGCCACAGACCCCCCCCCCACATACACACACACACACACACACACACACACCCACTGAATCCAATAGATCACACCCACGGAAACACCAGCAGAAACTGCTTTGTCAAAATTATTGCTGATAAGAATACCTCTTCTTCTAATCTATGTCGAATCTGCTGATGTAATGCCTGCACAGGCATGGCAGTTTTCAGCTTTGACAAGGTTACTTGAACTGTTATCTTTATATTCTTACCTCCACAAGGGAGTGGGGGGCGATTTGTCTCTCCTCATTGAGCTGCTGGTTCTTTTAGAACTGGTATATTCCTGAAACTAAGTGCAGGGTTTTCATAGAATTTGCAGTGCACATTTATATTGTGCTAAACTTTGAATAACCAGTTAATTACAATGAATAAACTAATAAAATTATATATAGTGAATGTATAAATGTATAAATATCACATCTATTTTAAATGCATTACATTAAAAAAAATGAAAAAGTTAATTATTCATGTCAACAAAATGCTAAAGTTTTTCCTTTTTTTAAATCATTTCACCCCCAAGCAAGGCAATAAAGCAACTAAGATGTAAATTCTCAAAAACAAAAAATGAATAAATTCATTTTCATCCTATCCATAGGTTTTATTCCAATTTTAATCATCACTTTCCAAAACAACAAATATTGCCGAGCAGTGAAGGTAGTTAAAATAAGTTTCAATCGAAAAACCATGTTTTTCACACTCTATTTTTTGGCGGGTACAAAGATCCAAGTTTGTGCAATTTTTTTTTATATAAGGGGAATGTCAGATTTCTTTGTATAAATTTACTTTTAATGATTTGAAAATCAGTATTTTGCCTTACACGCTACAATAGATAAAAAAAGTCCAAGCTTACTCATGTAGAAAATAAAAAATCTGAGTTTACTCATGCTGAAAATGTAACCATAACAACAGAAAAATGACTTAAAATTTCTATCATTTTCTAATGGTAGGAGTTGTATTAAGTTTCTTCAGGTATTTTTTTTAAGAATCTAAAAACTGAATTGTTTCTTACATGTGGCAGTATAGTTAATTATGTCAAAAATCCTACGTTACTCATGAAGAGTTTCTAAATGCAAAATTCTTCAAATTTTTAATGGTAGAATTTGTGTTAGCTTTCTTCGAATATTTTCTTTGTGATTTTCTGGAATTCATTTTACATGTGAAATCAAGTTAATATTGACACAAATCCTATTAGTAATTACAGAAAATATAACAAATTACTTAAATGTGACTGTCACTTTTTGATGGTGTAAGTCATGTTAGCTACTTTTTTTTTTTCTTACATGTTTTTTTACTCTTAATAATTTAAAAAGTAGAATTTTTCCTACTTGTAAAAATTATTTAAATAAAAATCCAAGCTTACTCAACTAGAAGGATATAACCAATTCCATTGCAAAATGAAATATTTCTATTACTTTTTGACAATATAGGCCCCATTTGTGTTCTTTGTGTATTTTTACTTTTAATTAGTTAAAAAAAAATGATTTCTTTATGATGTGTGACAGTAGAGTTAATTGTATAAATAAAAAATCCTACATTACTTAGGCTGAAAATATTAGCTGTACAAGTGCCAATTTATTTAAATGTTACCATCATTTTTGGATGGTATTGGTAAATTAGTTTAATCATAAAATATGTGTAATAAGGAAAATATTTCATCTTTGAATTGTAAACCAGATTTATTATTATTCATTTAACAGCCAGACATTGTGATAAAAAATGACAGAAGAAAACAAAGGTTTTAGTTAAAACCATTAATTAAATTATTTTACTTTTAAATTGAAATAGAAACTTTTTGGATGAATTGATAATTTTTAAATCAGCTTAACTCAGTCTGCATCTTAAAAATTTTTTTCCCAATTTAAATCAGTTCATCAATATTTCTTCGGTTTTAATCATTGTATACATTTTCTCTAATGAATCAAAAAATACGAGCTGTCTCCCCCTAGCATGGACATGGGAAGAACAGTCTACTTCCATAGGTTGAATAAAAGGTTCTGTTTGAACTTGGCAAAATGTCACTGAATATTTTCTTTTTTAATCAAATTCACCTCAAGCAACACAGTAAAGACACTAAGACACAAGGGTATACAGGGTGTGAAAGAATTCAAAAACAGAATTATGAAGGAGCGGGGACAATAAGAGAGTAATCAGGAAGACAATAGATAGTGATTGAATTTGTATTTAAATTTTTGAAGATCAATGTTGGCTGGAAAGTGTGGAGCCAGAAGCGAGTTCCACAAGTGAGAAGTACGAGAAAAGAAACTGTTATCATAGAACTTATAGTTACATGTAGCCAACTCAACTGTAAATTGATGAGATCTTGATGCCAATCTCATACTGTGCTTAAATTTATAAAGTCTAGGTACCATAGCGAAAGAGCTCATCTGAATAATTACCATGAAAGTATTTATCGAAAAGGCACTGGGAAGCTAAAACATGGTGGTGGGAAAATGACCGAAGCCAAGATGCCAGGTCAGGACCAATAATATTGCTGATTTCCCTTTGGATTTTATCAAGAATCTCTAAATAAATAGCAGGAATAGATATGTAAGATAGATTCTGGAGAGAATAATTGTCTAGCACGATACAGTGAACCAACTTTCAGATCAACTGTCCTAGCAGTTCAATGTCGCCTTTCCATATCAGCCAAGTATGTTAAGTTGAGAAGGTGCAATGAGTGACTCTCTTGCAGGTTAGCATCAGCCATGCTAATGAAAAGCAGAAAGTAGTCTCTCAGATGATTAATAGAGAGCAGTTTAGTTTTGGAGGCATTCTTTGAACCAGTTAGCAACAGTGAGATCAGTCACCTATTTGACTTTATCAAACTGATTACTCTGTTATAACAATTGTTTGCTTGCGAAAGGAATAACAAGGATTAGATTTTTAAACAGCATGTATTTGTTTAATATACATGATAGATTTACGGTTGTTAGAAAATTGGAAAAAATGTTGTTTTCGGTTGTTGATCATCAGGAAACTGATTAGGTGTAAGGGTAGTACTGGAAGTTGACTAATTTCTTGGGTGGGTTTGGCTAAGGTCACAGGATAGGTCCAGAGGGGATTTAGTCATTGGTGGAGGTCATGCTGGTAGTTTGGTTTGTAGCAGAGTGCGTTGGTTGCCAAAGTGACGGCAGATCAGGTGTAGCCAGGAAGCCTGTAGTAGAATGTTTCAGTTGGTATAACAATGAAATGGAACCGCAGTGGTGACTGCAAGGGTATGCCTATAGTGAGTTGGGTTTCCAAGGTGACATCAGTAGCGACGAGAGATTAGGTGTAGCTGGTAGGCCTGTGTTGGAATGTTTCAGTTGCCGTATCAATGAAATGAGCAGGCAACTCTCTCGTTATGAGAACCTGCTTTTAAGTCGATCTGGTAGTCCTTTTCCAGCAGAAACATTCACGATTGGCCACTGTATCGCTTTTATTGCAGGGCTTGTTTCATGGACCAGATGTGATACTCAAAGCCTATGCTCAGAAAACGACTTTTTTTTGTGTGTTCTACCTTCTTAGCATTCACATCTGGCTGACATGCAGAGTGAATGAGAAAGAGATATAATTGTTGTGGAGTATAACAAGACTTAATATCAAAACGGGAGTAAATGCTTATGTCATTGGCATAGATGCCAAGTTGAGATCTGATGTCATCAGGAAGGATGTTAAAATGTAACATGTTTCTGAAGAAGGCCAAGTGTAATAGCTGAAATAACATGACTATAAGTGCCAACATGAGGAAAAAGTCAGTGAATAATAATTTCTCATGACAAAACTTCAACATTAATCTTTACTAATTATGTAAATTAATATACAAATAAATAAATATGCAAACTTTACTAATTATGCAAATAAACTCAGATATTAAACAGAAAACTAAGGCAAGTGATTTGTAATTCTGTGTTTATCTAAATTGCCGCTCTGGCTCTGAATAAAATAAAATTCTCTTGGCTATTTTGTGGAAGATATTTTTTTTGTTCTTACAAAGATGTATAGATAAAAAATAATTGTGAAACTTTATTGAATATCAGAGATGGAGTATTGTAAATACAATTTTCAAATTTCTGTCTTTAATATTTTTTTTTTGTTTGGCTAACATATTATTTAGATGTGTCAGTTCAATAAAAAGTTTGAAAATATGAAGTAAAAAACCAACAATATTCAGAAGAGTGCATAAGATTTCAATAAACTTACCATCATTTATTCTCCACATATGACCACAATGTGAAAACACAAAAACTATTAAGTCTATGCAGCTAGATACTCTAAATCTGGCCATCCAGACATGATAGGAATATTTTGCCATGTTCAGTTTTCATGAAACCTCAACATCACAAATTTAAACACATTACCTAATTGGCAGTTAGGTCTCATAATTTCACTGCTGAAATTTATAGATGTAACCAAAAGTTTTATGCTAATAGTTTCTTCTTACTTTTGGAACTCTTCAATAATTCAAATGTAATATCACTCGTCATCTTCTGTTTTCTTGATTTTTATTGGCGGTATAGTTTCTCTCTGTAACCCCCTTGCTTCCTAGTGGCTTCTATCACCTTGCTAGGGGGTGAGATGATTAAAAAAAATATCAGATAGTTATCATTAATAGCATCACCACTACTTTTTTTTGCTGTAAACAGAAGTCAAAATTTGTCTTTCTCTGCAATCTTTTACAATGCTCTCGTGTTGTCTCATTTGATTAAAATTATTACTACTGCTGATTTTTAATATAAAGCAGAAAACTTTGTTTTTCTGATGCATTAGCTTCCAAAACTTTTATATAAGCCTTAAAAATATTTATAGGTTTCCTTTCAGAAAATATGTACAACCAAAAGGCAAAAAAAATGTGTATGTAAATTCAAAACAGTTATGGGCAAAAAATACCTCTACAATATAGCTTGAGCATAATTGTACCCAAATATGTTCTAGATTGTTTATATATATATATATATATATATATATATATATATAGCACACAAAGTGCTGGTGTTAATAAAATAGTGCTCAATGTAATACAGCAGAGCTATTAAGTATATATTAATAAATATTATTGTTCACTGGTAGCCCACCTCGGAGTTTCATGCACAATGCAATCTTCAGATGCTGGGTAGAGACTGACCGTTATATAATTTAAATTTTAATAAAATATCTGGTTAACACCATGTTGGCACAATCCATATATTATACGGAGACTATGGGTTTTTTTTATTTTAAAAATATATATTGCATTTAAAATAGGCAGTATTTTTATTTAATATTTAAAATAAATGGAAATTAATATTTTATTTTCAATTTAAAATAAACAGGGATTAATGGTATTTATTTAAAAAAATATATAAAAATAGATAGACATAAAACTATATGAAAAAATATTAATTTTATTTAAATTTGGAATTATTATTTTATATTTAGCATAAAGGGGGATTACAGTTTTTCTTTTTTTTTTTTGGTGTGTTGGGGGGTAATTTTGACAAAAAAAAATTGATATAAAAATAAACAAACCTAGAGACCATAAAAGAAAATATAAAAAAGGGCAAAGGTCATAATTTACAGTAAAAATTAATCTGGATCAACATATTTGAACAGATATTATTTTTATGCCTATATCACCTGAAGATTTCATTGTGCATGGAACTCCGAGTTGTGCTACCAGTTACGGATTTTATATTAGAGAAAAAGAAATTAGGACAAAGTCAAAATATTTTGTGTGACATGTTTCATTCTTTAGAACTTCATTGGACTAAAGTGACATTGATGCAACTACATATGCACATGAAGGAGAGGAGATGCCAAAAGATTGTTAATTTAATTTTTTTTTTTTAAATATTTTTTTTTGTATATCAGCCAAATTTTATTTTGTTACTATTTGCTTATTTTTCCATCACTTTTGCTATTAAATGTCTCACATTTTGATAATAGATCTTCCAAGAAAGGTGAAATGTTGTAAGAACTTGAACACACATTTACTGTGGATGATCTAGCAATCAAAGCACTTTCTATACATTTTTGTCTGAGTAAATTGCTTTTACTTTTAATTAAAGTAACATTTTTTAAATAAAAATTATAGTCAGACTCATTACGGTGCACAACTAATGCATTTAATGTGTTGTTTTGTAAAAGATCCCTTTTGTGTTCATATAATCTTTAAATTCCTTGAGGTTTCTCCTAGGTATCCCTCGAGGCGATCATAACAGGTGATAGAGTAAATTCCTCCTCCAAGTTTTATCTTATTATTTCTTGATATTTAAAAATTTATATATTGTTTCTTATAATATTTTAACAAGTTTGGCTGTCATTACTACTGGTAACTCTATAATATTATGTTAAATAAAAGTAAGTCTTCTATCCCTCCTCTCTTCACTCAATTTGAGAGTTTTAATATCTTATGATTAAGCAAAATGTTTTGCTTGTAAATTCTCTTCCAAATCTTCTCTTGACTCATCTGGCTTATCTTTGCCTGACTTTCTACTTAGAAATTTAAATGCAATGTTCATCATTATATTTTGTCATCTTAATTCCTGTTCTGTTAGTGTTCTCTCTGTTCTTCCTTGAGAATGTTTTTCTTTTTCTCTTAGTCTTTCATACTCAGTAACCCCTTGCATCTTACTTAATTGTGTGTTTTCTGACACTTTCCAAAGGTGCCACATGCTGGGATGCCCCTCCCAAAACTGATAACATCAATATATATATGATAACTGCCACTTCTTTACCGAAGGCCATCTCTTCAATGTTGAACTAAGTGGCCATGGACCCACAGATGATTCTGCAAACCAACCTCTCTCAGGCATACATTTTTATATTTGTGACACATGTAAGACTTTTGGACAGTCTTGAAAATGGCTTTCTCTTTGTGAAAATTCTTGTATCCCCCCCACTTTCTCTCTCTTGTGTGTGTGTGAGTGTGTATATATATATATATATATATATATATTTATATAAAATGTCTGTGTGTATTTTGGCAGCAATCCCTCTTTTATACAAGTTTTGTTAAAAACAACTGACAAAGTACTGCTGTTAAGTTTTTTGTTTAATCTTTCTTGTGTTCTTATAATTTTTCTTTCTTTTCTGGACATAAAGTATGTCGAAATTATTTGAATGTTTTGTATGTCCGAGCATTTTTGGCTATTCTTTTAGCCATTATCAAGGATGATTTTATTTTTACTTTTAACTGAATACATGGGGTTTTTTTATGTATGTATCTAGAGTTATAGGAATGTTTTTATTTTCCAAACATGGTCAGCACATTGTGACCGTGTTCATAGTTGATATTATTTTTTTTTAAATTTTTTATTAATATTGCCTCCATTATTTTTAATTTTTTTTTTTTTTGACATGTGGACGATGCTATTATATTTGTATTGTCTAGGATGGAGTTTGCTAGGTCTTCATGCGTGCTTAAATGAGTCCTAATTGAGCTATGGTCAAAGAGATGTAATGTGAGTCTTCTTGTTAGGCATGAAGTTGTGTGTGTGTGTGTGTGTATGTATATATATATATATATATATATATATATATATATTTACACACACACACACACACGCACACACAAACACGCACACTGTAGTAATAATGCTTCCTAAAAATTGTATCAGAGAGAGCATCCCATATATGTATATATGAGAAAGACAGACACACATCTTTTTTTTTCTCTCCTTAGTTTTATTCAAACAGCAATGATAGTTGTATTTCAACATGATTAAAAACAACGACTTTAAAGTTAACTCCAGTTCTTGGGAACTGTTGTTGATTTATTAGATTGTTAATGGGCTACGAGAAGATCTATGGAAGTCTCAGGAGGCTACTAAACCAGCCTCCCTGCCAATTCCCAACACCCATTTCACCTAATGCACTTCCAAAATGATCATAAAACAAAACTCTAAGAGTTATTTGGGGTATTGAACGATGCTTCTGTTGATAATAGATTGGGGGGCATTGCTGAAAGGTGAGAAAATTGAAAGAATTGGAGTATATGTAGAAGTCATGCCATGGTGGTTTTCAGAACGGTGTGAATTTCTTTGCTTAGTAAAGAATTGAAGCCTATCTTCAGAGTATTAAAAAAAAAAAATGAATTGAACACATTATGAGTTGCTGAGAATGATATTGGCCATGTCATATATGCTGTTGGGAACGTGTGAATTCAGTCAGTATATTTGCCGATAATATCAAGAAAGAAAATCTTTTTTGTTATGGTTTAATATCTGAAGAAAAAACAACTAAAGAATGAATCCTCTCAAAATTATAAAAGGTTTACCTGAAGATGAATGGGTTGGTTGAAATATGATACAGTTACAAAAGTAATGTGTTCAATTTGAACTGCACATGGAATTCTAATGAATCCTCCGAAGATTATAAAAGGCACGTCAGAGGAAGATGAGAGGAGAACAGATTGGCCATAACAATGTGATAACACCAAAAAGCAATACAAATCAGGATTTGAAAGATGATGACAAAATTAGATGTTTCCATATAGGAAACACTCGACATTCATTGACCAAACAATTAGTCTTACTGTCGGTCAAAGTTTATAAAATATTTAATCAATGATTAAAAATGTCTTTGAGTGAATGGATCATTTATGTCTCAAGAAAAACAATCCTTCATCAAACTCTATAGCTGGTGCCATAACTTCAGAAAGAACTTTACCAAATAGCAAAAACCACATCCCTTTAAGATTTCCAACAGTAGCAACAACTAAAATGGGTAGTACATGTAACTCGAAGGGAAGATAATGATATAATTAAGATGTTGACCTTCCACATTACCTTATACAAAAGGTTTGGAAGGAAACTTACCTCAGTTTGAGAAAGAGGGGTAACAATTAGTGGACTTGAGCATTCTAATTTCCTGAAAAACTCTTCTTTGTTTTTTGTTGTTATTGCTCAATAGATAGAGATAAATGCAGAGATAGAACTGACTGAGATAGTAAGGTAATGGTGAAATTAGTGGTTTCCATGCAGGGAATGTTCAGCATTCCTTACCCTAATGGTTAGCATTAGTTTCAGTCAAAATTTATAAAATCTTTTTCTTAAAACAGTTTTTAGGAAATTGAATTTCCTATGTTCACTAAATGTTAAAGCTCTCTCTAATATTTAATGGGAATTTCCTTCCAAACTTTTTGTTTGAGGTAGGGCGGAAATTTAACAGTTTTAATATATAATTATTTTCTCTTCTGTTATATGTGCTAGCCATATTTCTTGTTGCTGCTTGATACAGAGATAGATCTAAATGGACTGTGCTAAATGCATACATCAGAATAGACAGGTAGATATGAATAGACTTAGATATGAACAGACTTAGACTTTGATAGATCAATATGAACAGATTTTGATAGGCAGATATATATATATATATATATATATATATATATGTGAACAGACTGAGATAAGTAGGTAGGTAGATAGATAACAATGAAATTAGCCATTACCGTAAAGAAAACCTTCAGCAGTTATTGACCGAACAGTTTTCCTATCTATTGAAATTTATAAAAACTTTTTTCTTAAAACAATTTTTCAGGAAATTAAAATTCTCAACTTCACTAAATGTTATAGCTCTTTCTAAATACTCTTACAATAATGATTTACAATGTCTTGAGCTTTTGGGAACCATTGACTAGAGAAGTGTTGTATCGAATAAAACAAGCAATGGTCTGAAATTGACACATTTGGTCACATACAGAAGAACTTCCAAGTTGAATCTCTAGGATATTTTACTGCATCAAATTTGCAGCCTGAGTACACAGTCATTGTCTGGAAACAAAAATCACAGGTCATTCAACTGAGTCAATTACTCAATATCATTCTTCAGTAACAGTTTGTCAGATTTCCAACAATTCATTAAAAAGAATAATCTTTGAATCCTGTAAAACACTGAGAAGAATTTAATCCTTGAAAGATTCTGTTTAAATTGAGATTTTGAATGCTGTTCTTCATGTGGACATGGTTTTTCATCATTTTAGATTCTCTTAAGAAATCTATTTTTCACTTATATAAAATGATTTTTCCAATGTCAAGCAACAAAAAAAAAACAGTTCAGCTGGTGATGCTTTGCAATGCAGTTTCATTTTTAGCAGTTTTCCTAAAGCTTATAATCAGTGGACTACATTTGACTGATTGAAGCAGTAAAAAGCTGTGTAAACTTCACTGACACTTCCCAGACTTAATATTATTTAATATCAATCCTCCTATATTAAGTTTTGTTTTGTTTGTTTAATGGCATATCAACTCCTTCATTAAATGCTGAAATTTAATTTTCTTGGGAGCTTTGAAGTAATAAAAAATATGATACATGTTATTCTGCGTTCACAGCTGAATACAGCTTTTGTGCATCTACATGTTTGTATGGACATGATTACTAGAGGTGGTGATATGTGTGTTTTATATTGTAGTTTTGTTATTCTGCTTTCACAGTTGAATACATGGTAGATGATACTCAGCTTTTGTGCATATACATGTTTGTATGGACATAATTACTAGAAACTGATATGTGTGTTTTATGTTGTAGTTTTGTTGAAGTTATATTTTAGAATACAGTTTGATTTCTTTAAGAAATTGTAGGATATTATATGGATTAATGCCATGAGAGATGTTCTTTCATGTTGGCTGATTGATTTTGTTTAGTGGTATATCAACCTCTATGGGTTATTTAATGCCAAAATCTAAATATTTTAAACACAATTTTATGACTTCAACTAAATATATTTTGAAACACAATTGCATGTCACAACTACAGATAAAATGTATTGTTGGTCATTTTGCTATAAATATGTATTGCTGGCAATTTTAATATAAATAAATATTGTTAGTAATTTTACTATAAAAATGTACTTTTATACTTTCATAGTGTGTTGATTTTTAGGGGATTCACTATTTTCTCATTGCTGGGACCCTAAGAGGTGCTACCACCCTGGGTGAGGTTGAACCTGAGAGTAACAGTAATTAAGAGGAGGTTTGATGCTCCTCAAGATCTCCAATATTCTGATCAGTGGCCTTGCTGCCAGATGTAGTTTATAGTTATACTCAGGACTCTTCTATGTAAGGCAGTGAATGCTGGACAATTTCCCTACAGAGGAAGAAGAGTCTTGAAATAACAGATGTAGTTCTCAGACTTAGTGGAAACAGGATGAGTAATTAACTAAACAGTAGTAAAAATGAACATGACAAGGTAATGCTGGACATGGATAGTAGAATAAGAACAATCTGCCTCCATAGATTAAATAAAGAGTTCATTTTGAAATTTCCTGAAGAAGACTGGAGGGTGCAATGGTTGAAAGACTGTCATAATAATACCAACAAAGATACTGACATTAGTCTGATTGCAAATAATGTAAATAAGAATTATTTCTGGAACCAGAAAAATAAAAATAAAAGGTGGGGGATTCTAAAGAATAATTTGAAACTTTTAATGACCTTTATAGAAAGATCATCATGTCTGAGGTCATGACTAAAATTTCAGCTCATTAATGTGAGAAATCAAACTCTTCATTTTAAAAAAAGACAGACATTTTGCGATTTTTATAATTTGACATTTACATACAATACAGTTATAAAGTAAGCGGCTTGATTTAGTGAGTGTATCATAATTTGCACTCAAGCAAAATTAAAGTAGCTGCTATGTTCATTTTTAGTTATGGCAGATATGAATTGGGAAAAAATCAAATTATATACAAATCCTCCAAATAAAAGCATAAATCTTAACTATATTCATCTTCTTTCATATGCCATGTCCTAGGAAAAATTGGGAATTTATAGCTCTCCACAACTTCCTGTCTTTGTAATTTCTGTCTGAATTTCTGGGTCAAAGGGTTTACATGGTAATCCCTCACTCAAGTGTCATAAAATAAAATGCTATTCCCTGAATATGTAAAATCAATAAGACCAACGTATAGTGATTTTTCCAAGCGTAGCGGCATAAGGCTGAAAGTAGGGGGCACCCAGTGAGGATCGAACTCACTACTCAGTAGTAATTGTTCTATCGAGACAAGCTTGCTAACCATTGCACTGCCTTGAGATGTTAATTGCAAATAAACATTATTACAATGTTGAAAACACAGGACTGTTCTTGTACTGCTGAAACACAAATTTGTGAAGATGTGATGTGAACGACATCTAAGAAGTTGCAAAATGTCAATGCAGTCTACTCTAGACGTGCAATCAAATGTTTTCCATGTTTCGAGTATGAATGGCATGTCATCATCAGGATCCATAAAATGCTGCTGAGGAATAATGATGGCATGAGAGTATATCCAATTGTTGATTTCCTCAATTCCAGCATAAACAGCCTAGCCATCTGAAACAATATGGCTTCCAGCCTGAGTATATGGCACAATTGACTCTTTCAGAGTCTCTGCTTGCTGATCCGGCACCTCAACTAAGAAACACTTTAGCAAACCTTGCTCAATAATGCCAAATACCCAATGGCCAGAGTGATTTTAAGCAAAGAACATTTATAAAATTGAAACATTTAAAGATATAAAATGACATTTAATTTTACAGTGTAGCAGAACTTTGTCAGATTATTTCACACTGCTTATGTGAATGATTACCATTTACATATTTACAGATTCTAGCTTCCATATTTTTCCACAGTACAACAGCTGAGTGGATTAAGGCATTGGTTCATGAATTTACTGGCATAGTTATTTAACCCCTGGAGCAGGTAGTGAAAATTCAGACTGGATTCCAAATAATTGAGCTGAACTAAAAAGCACAAAATGAGATAACCTTAGACATGGCTAGGAGAATAAAAATCTACCCCTATAGATTAAATAAAAAGTTT
This sequence comes from Acanthosepion esculentum, assembly GCA_964036315.1. NCBI lineage: Eukaryota > Metazoa > Mollusca > Cephalopoda > Sepiida > Sepiidae > Acanthosepion > Acanthosepion esculentum. The sequence goes on along the minus strand of OZ038492.1, from coordinate 21,678,011 downwards.
TGTTCAAAATTTCCTCAATAAAACTGGGGTGACAATGGCCGAAATATTGTGATAACAACAGTAAAAATGAGTTCATTATTTCGACTGTAAATAAGAATTATTTCTGGAACTAAAAGAGAAAAATGGAGGAGAGGAGATTCTAAAAAATAATTTGAAGCTTTTAATAACCTTTATGTAAAGGTCATTATGTCTGAGGTCATCGCTCTAAAATTTCATCTCATTAGTGATAAATTGGGCTCGACATAAAAAAAATAACATTTCTTGGTAGCAGAAATAGTAATAATCAGCTCGTAAAATTTAACCTATATATACGAGACAGTTATAAAGTTAACAGCTTCAGTCAGTGAGTATATCATAGATTGCTCTCATAACAACAGCAAAGTAGCTGCTATTTCCATTTCCAGTTATGACATGTAAGAAGTGGAAAAAGGAATCAAAATTGAGGTTCAATTTTCTAGTTTCCCTCTCACAGTTAATTTTATACAAAGGCCCCGAATAAATCAATCTTCAATATCCTCTTCAGTTTTCATATGCCATGTTCGTTCAGCATGTTGGTGATCACGGCTCTCCACAACTTTCTTTTACCACTCTTACACATCTTTAGGGTCTTTATGCCCTGTGAGTGTTAATTTCTCCTGAATTTCTTTCTTCAATATGTGTGCCAGAAATTTTAAGTGTCTCTGCTTGTTTGTTACTATCAGTTTCCTTGTTGCAACTATCCTCAGGCAACATCTTTGTCTTGGCCCTTAAATGAGGATATCATAATAAAAAGTCAATGAAGACAAAGCAGCAGAAATCCCTGGTATGTTGGATCATTTAATGCAAAACAAATGCTTTTAAAAATGGAGATTATCATCACACTGATGAGTGACAAAAAACAACTTACTATTTAGATTTTATTTTATTTTTTTACAGTAACATTCACTCTGTACAAGGCCTAAGAGCCACTCGAGTTGGAGGGTTATAGAGATAGAGGCACAGTTTATATGTAGGAAAGATAGCAGTTAACTTGAACAGGTTAAGATTGTAGTGACCGAAGAAGCATCCTCTTGTGTGTCTGTTCCACAAAGCTGTGGTTGGCAGAAAGAAGCTGTTTGAGTGGAATTTACATTCTAGTTTGCTATTATTGCATGTAGGTGTCAGTTATTACTTTTCTTATATAAACGTGTTCAGCGGAGGAGGGGCATATTCAACATTTGATAATTTTGCCATGATATGCGCTTAAAGGTTTTAGGCAGTTTCGATCAACATTTCTTTTCATAGTTAGCTGTAAGGAATTGTAAATGCAGGACTCCCTTACACTTAAGTAAAATAATAACAATAATAATATTTATTAAGAATTCATTACA